>CAKJTF020000021.1:1200000-1727316 GCA_917563855.2 Limnephilus lunatus
GCCTACAATACTCCAAATAGGGATGCCATAGTCCCACTGGCTCCGAACATTGGGACTTTTATGCGTTTATTTAAAATTCATCAAAGGGTTTCCGGAAGTCCTTGGAAACCAACCGTGAAACAGGCACGTGAAGATAATTAAAACTAGAACCTGTTTTCCATATAAGATCATGCAGAATACTGAACTGTTTAACCCTTAGTGTGACAGTCAAAATGCCCAGCGGCCCTCCATGCGCCGACTGGCACTATTTTCGTAATAACTTATTTGTTATTTACAAAACAATGTTTTTGTAAATTGTGTCTTACCAGATAATGTGTTTATATAATATTACTAGCAGACCCGGGAACACGTTGCTGTGGCTAACAAAACACAACGCCATTACCCAACCTTTATAAAATCCACACCACCCGCTGCCTGAATTGAATATTTGAATTTCTCGGCTTTTCTCTACTATAATAAGCATGTATTATACATATAACCTTTCTCTTGAATCACTCTATCTATTGGTGAAAACCGCATGAAAATCAGTTGCGTAGTTTAAAATATCTAAGCGCACAAACATTTTGATCGACTTCATTTTATACTATGTAATGATGAATATTTGAATTTCTCGGCCTTTCTCTACTATAATAAGCATGTATTATTCATGTAAACTGTAAACCTTCCTCTTGAATGACCCTATCTATTGGTCAAACCCGCATGAAAATCCGTTGCGTAGTTTAAAAGATCTAAGCGCACAAACATTTTGAGCGACTTCATTTTATACCATGTAATGATATATTAAAATAAATGTATGTTTGCTTATAAAATGTTTAAAACTATCAAAATACCTTCTTTCCATCCTCGCGAAGTTTTCTGGATTATTACAACCACATGAAAATACATTTGAAAAGTTTTTTAATCATTACAAAAACTCTTACGAATCTGTCAAAGATGTCACAATTTGAGAATGACGTTTTGCAAACCATTGATTGTTCAATCAATATTCAATTTTCGTATAAACTCTTTAAATTAATGAATTCAATTAAAGTACTAAATTATGATACTAATCAAAATCGAATACTTTGAATCTAATCAAGAATTATTGGTATTTTAAATAGGTACCTATGCTACGTACCAAATTTGATTGATTGTTCTTATAATATACAAAAATTAATGTTTGTAATATATGAAAAACGAAAATTTGTATTAAAAAATTGCAACAGCTCGCGTGCCACCACGTGAACTGTTTGAAAACTCGAATTTACCGAGACTGAATATATGAAACGCGGGAGAGGGGAGAGGAACGCGGGAGAGGAGAAAGAGAAGGTGGAGGGGAAACGGTTGAGGGGAAGGGGATGCGGAAGGGGAACGAATGATGCATTTTCGGTCCCAACGTAGCCTATACAAGACTTTAGCTCTTTTTAGCCCTTTTTAAGCTCTTTTTTAGCTCCTTTTCAGGTATTATATTAATTGTTTTTTGTTTAATTCGTAGCACTCCATTTTAATTTTTTGAAATTTAATTAAAATTAAATATGATAATATTATTATCAAGTTCTGCAAGTATTTTAGGATGTTTTTTAGTTACAGCTGTTTCGACTTGCAAGGTTATTTTCAAACTGTGGTGAAGCCACGTACAGACGACTTATTTATAATATTTTAAATGTCAATTTATGAAGGTGTCTAAATTGATTTATTACCGGTAAATCCAATTTGCAGAGACACTAATTGAGAGAGTGATTATGTGGGATTCCGAATCTTTCCCTTTTGGTTTCCCTTGCACTAAGTGTAAGGTTTTTCTTAATTGATTTAGAATGATGTTATTTCTATGACTCATTTAAGTGCATTATATTGTTTAGGTTTGGTAAAAATACTAAGTAGTGGAGAATAAATAATTTTCCTTACTTTATTAATTAGCGTTATTTTGGGGTCATTCGTTCGTTTATTGATTTCTAATTGTTCAAGCAAATTTAATCTAAGACCCTTTCGTTCTGTATGTAATGGTTTTGGCTGGTTGTTTTTAAGTGGAACGTGATTATTCACTATAAGATGTTCCGCGAATTTTGAAGAGGTAAAGCAAAACGTCCTTTTCAGGTGACGTTTTGCTTTACTTTAAAAATCGAATTGGCAATACTGGCTAGGAGCGGATTTTACGGTTTAAAATACCATTAACTCGAGGCAAGTGAGTTGAGTTCCTAGCAATTCGCTGGTATTCCAAGGGTTAAGAGTTGCATCGTTACCATTTTAACGTCGATCTTGACATTACCGTATTTAAGAATTATTATCGATTTCAATTAGCGATGTCGGCTTCTTCCGCAAACACCCCCGACTTCTTGAACCATCTGCAATAAATAACGTATTACACAATGATAACCTTGTAATGTTTACTGCAATTTCACGGTTATATATATACATATTTGTTTTTGATTTTGTATTTATGGTTTTTTTGTTTTTGATTATTTTTCTAAAATGAATATTCAATTTTATTTTTGTTGTGGTGTTCCATATAAACTAGCGGCTTTTGGTTTGGCTCTGAGGGAAATTGTTTTCCTCATAGCCTCTTGTGTGGAGCTAATGTAAAAAATATCCAAGGAATTTTTCTCCTATTTTGAACGTCATGTGTGCAAAATTTCATCAAGACTTTTTCTAAATTCTGATTTAAGGGGTGTGGAAAGGGGGCGGTTTTTCCGAAAAAATAAAATCGTAGACAGTGACCTTCCCCTTGTTTTGAACGTCAAGTGTGCAAAAAATAACTCATTTAAATATAATTATTTAATTTGGTTGGTTATTTTGGCCTCAAATTCAAAATTAAGTTTGGTATGAAAATAGCCGATCTCCTTAATTATTTTAATTCTCGAAGCACTTCATTCTGGCCCACATCAAAATTTTAAAATAAACTTAGATACATAATCTGAAGAAGATCTTGTTTTTCAAAGTAATACGGTCCAAACCGAATATTTTTATTAAATGTCTATAATCCTAGGCAGTGATGCAAAACCAGCGGTCCGTGTGCTTCACGCGGCTCGCTAGCCCATTTCGTGAAGTCCACGGGCCCATTTCGTACAGCCCAAAAATCATATTATTTTTTTTTTTATATGAATACCGCATAAGAGTCTTTACTACTCCCAATTGTCTAGAGCCAGTAAGCTCAGTAAGTATGTTGTAAATCTGAACGTACTGGGGAGGGAAATGAGATTAAGAAGAGGAAGGTGGGGGAGTACCTGGCTATTCAGATCTGGTCACCAAACATTTCAAGCAACGTTTCAATTCTGAATGGGGGACGTGTCACAAATATACCAAATATTATTTTAAATGAATAAATTGTGAAATAACACAAATTAATCCAATAAAATGTATTGCGCACGCCGGGGTTTGAACCCGCAAACTCCGGATTGCGAGTCGAGAGCCTTACCTCTCGACCACAGGAACAATTTGAAAGCCCTGGCAGAGAAAATTTGTTAACGTTTTTTGTTAATTCCCCATATCCTGAAAGAATTTCCAAGTATTAGGTTTCTCACTAAACGTACTAATAAAAACATTTTGAACAATTTTGAAGATCCGGTTCGTAACCCAGAAAAAAACACAGAAATGCAAAAAATTGGTTTAGAACAATTAGAAAAAAAACTCACATTATTGATTTTTTTTTAAATATCTGTAGAAATGCGACCCGCGGACATTTAAACAATATGTAATTAAAATTGACCCTTCTTCTAAAAAGGTCGTGCATCACTGATTTAAGATGGAATTTTATTTTTAGAAGAGAGGAAAATTGACGGTCGCTCATTACCGTGATAATGATGTTTACCTCGGCGTAAATCTAATATGATAAATATGGAACCAACTCAACTAATATAAACGTACAGGTGGATGCATCATATTACAAGATGAACAAATTGACGCGCCGCATCGCTTGGTGACTTGCCTACATAATATATGGGGATTTTGAAACGGTTGCTAATTGGTATGTAGATGGGTTTTTGAAAATATTATGCTAATTGATTGGTTTTGATGGCATTCGTGGCAAAGAGGCCAGTTCTTTGACTTTGGATCTGGAGGTTATATTCGGCGGTATGCTTAAAGTAGTATGCGTAGGTTTTTTCTTACTTTGCTTCTTCTGGTGCTCTCTCTTATTGGAGGTTGACTAACATCGGGAATCTTTACTTTGCAATACTTTGCTGTCCAGAACAATTCTGCGGAACGTTCCAGTTGCTTAGATTACAAACCCTTGATTTGTGGTTTTTCCTCTTGTAATGTTTTCCGTCAATCTTCCCTTTTAATCGGACAATCTTGTATTTTTCTTTATTTATTTTAAACTAGCGAGCTCCCGGCATGCGTTGCAATGCCACTTAAATAAAGAAATTGTTTCTTTTCATTCCCCCCGCGTTCCCCCTGCACAATTCCCCCTCCCCACTCCCGTTTTCCGCCGTCCCGTGAACTCCTCTTTCCCTCAACTATGTAAAATACACAATTTTTTCAAACAATTCGCGCGCCACTTACTGCAAATTCTTTTATATTAATTTCATAACGCCAGAGCTCACCAGTATAAGTAGAAATATTTGCGGGCGTGCCCACAAAAACTCACCATAGTTTCAATCGGATTAATAGTGTGGGAAGTAATTTCATAACGCCTGAGCTCACTATTAATTTATATAGAAACCATCGAGGGCATGCGCGCATCAAAAGTTTCATCACAATCGGATGAATGGTTTAGTAATGCATAAGGGACAAACAAAGAAACATTCATTTTTGGTATATAAGGGATCATTGTGGGTATACTTGGTCGAAGGATCATTGTACTATAGATCACTCATCAATTTGCATTTCAAGATTTCTTATTTTAACATAGCTGGTTCCCGGCATGCGTTGCAATGCCATATTCAAATAAATACATTTTTCTCCCTGAATCACCTTTCCCGTGCATCCCCGTTCCCCTCCCGCGTCCCCTTCCTAGCTAACTTTATAAATAGCCTATGTTACTCGGGGATAGTGTAGCTTCCCAACAGTGAAAGAATTTTTCAATTCGGTTCAGTAGTTTCGGAGCCTATTCAATGCAAACAAACAAACAATCAAATCATTCCTCTTTATTATAGTGTGTTAAATTATTAACATTTGTAAAGATAGGTATATTGAGTCTCGTGTGACTCTACGTCATACGATTATATACGTTTTACCCAAGTTTCCTTTGAAAGTTCATAATTTATCCATTTTTGCGAAAAACTAGTTTTACTGTCGTTATTAACTTTTAAAATATAATAATTCAATTTCGTCAAAAAATACAACCTCGTTCAGAATAACTTTCTTAATAATAATACGTTTTCCCAGACTTTGGGGAATTTATATTATTAGATCGTAAACTGTTCCCGGTGCACATCACTAGTCCAGGATATTTTAAAGATGTGCCTGTACTATACATATATCCACATTTAAAAGGTTTCCATATTTCGTGTTTATACGAGTATTATAACTTTACTACTTCACCCTAATTAACTTGTTATTTATTTCTGTTTCAGTTGCACCGTGGTGCTGTACAACACTCGCAAGAACCGGCAGAGCCACATCCTCAATGCCTCCCGCAAGACCATCACGTGCGTGGCGTTCTCGGGCTGCGGGCGCTACCTTGCCACGGGGGAGTGCGGACACGCGCCCTGCGTGCGCATCTGGGACCTGCAGGAGCAGGCCGCCGGAGGCTCGCAGCTGGCAGAATTCCCCTCGCATAAGTACGGCGTCAATTGCGTGGTAAGACTCTGAAATCACCGATCCACTTATGTGGCCATGTCAATTTTTAATTCTGGCGGGCGTCCCACAGGGATCGGTTCTGGTCCCAACATTGTTTTTGTTGCAGATAGCAAGTTTCTTTGAATCATGATTCAGCTATCATCATTACCTGATTTGATCCTGTCAGCAAGATGGCTGTTGTTCCACGATAAAACAGAACAGTGACAAAACAAAGCATTGAAGAAAAATAACAACCTATTATTTTATCATGTTTTATTTTGTAATTGTTCTGTTTTATCTGGTTCTGTCTTATACGGTTTCTTCCATATTGCCGAATTTTTAAGGGATTAATCAATCCAAATGATTGCAGTTTATTTCATTTCTTTCTCATATTTAACAAATGCTGGCATCCCACAGGGATCGGTTCTGATGCCAAAATTGTTTTGCTGTAGATAAATAACTTTTATCGTGTGCACCAATATTGTTACGACGGTTATGGACGGTCTATTACAACTAGGTTAGAGATTCCTTTGCATCGAAGGGATTTATCATTTTAAATCTCTCTTAATTTACGTAAAAAAACATCTAACCCAGAATCAGAAGCGATTCAAGAATATTCTTCTTCTCACCGGCAGATCAGATTGTGACTCTTATATGGCGTTAATAGTTGTTAATGTTTTTTAAGATCTTCCTCCTTCAGTTTCTACATAACAGGGTTTAAAGGATCATTTAATTAGTCAAGTAGATGCTTGGAGTTTTCTCAATCTGGTACCCAACTCTGTTACTGTTAATCTTATCTTCACCCTGGTCCAAATAGGTTTCTTTTTTTCCACCATCTTCTTGTTGTTCTATCCTTTGCGTGATTTGCTTTTCTAACCTTTCTAATCATGTGCCATCTTTCTGTTCCAGTCTTTCTCCGTGAACTCCAAGTACCTGGTCTCCGTGGGTTCGCAGCACGACATGATCGTCAACGTATGGGAATGGCGCGCCGGCCTGAAGCTCGCCTCCAACAAGGTGTCGTCCAAGGTGAAGGCTGTCAGCTTCGCTGAGTCCGGCGGCTACTTCGTCACCGTGGGCAACCGGCACGTCAAGTTCTGGTACCTGGAGTACTCCAGAGGCGCAAAGGTTGGTCATTTTACATAAATCTTTTTCTAGTTTTGATACGTCTCGTCGTATTCTTAATTAGCATTATATTCTTGTTCTGTGTCATCAACTTCTTCTTCTTCACTATATGTTTCTTCTTCAGAATAATTTACTTGGAGTATTATTTGGTACTTTGAGTATTCTTTGCTACTTGGAGTATTCTTTGCTACTTGGAGTATTCTTTGCTACTTGGAGTATTCTTTGCTACTTGGAGTATTCCAGGGTTGCAAAAGTTTATCAATTTTCTTAGTCACCATTTTCTAGTTTTGGCTGCATCACCGTCTTCTTGGTTTGATTTTTCTTTAAAATTTTAGTTTTCCTACTTGTATTTTGTCATCATCTTCTTGCTCTTAAATTACTTCTCCCCCATTTTCATCATCATTCTGTAGTTTTGTTGCACCGTCATCTTCTTTTTCAGCATCTTTTGTTTCTTCTTCAACATTATATTCTGGTTCTTTCTCATCATCTTCTTGCGCTTCACTCTCTGTTTCTTCTTCAGTATTATTTTCTAATGATTCTTAGTTGTTATCTTCTTGCTCTTCACTATCTTCTCCTTGCTTTCATTAGTTTCTTTCTTACTTACTTGCTACATCATTTTATTTTGTTTTGTTTCTTCTTCAGCTTCATATTTTAGTTATTCTCTGACATATAATTGCTCTTACTACCTATACACTTCTTTTCTTGTTAGTTTCTTCATTATTTCATTTTTTGTCTTCTTTTTCATTTGGTTTTTCTTCTTCTTCATTTTTAGTCTCCTGAATCCTGTAATCCCCTAGGATTTAACCAGCACAGTATCTCTTATGACCAGCATTGATAATTATTATTTCAGCCATTATCTTTTACCCTTGCTCTATATCGATTGCTGGATATATGCTTCCTTCCTATTTTCCAATGATTCTTTAAGTCCTCTGCATTTTTCAAAAATGTTTCTACATCTGTGTTGCGATCTTTATGATGGCTAGGACACGGTTAATAAATGTTTTCAATCATTAAGTCGTCGTTTGCATCAGAATTTCTTAAATACAAATACATTTACTTTCTAAATAATTTTCATTGGGCATAATTTTTCATACAGGACTTTGTAAATTTTACCTGTTATTAGTGTAAAAATATTCCGTTGGTTACGTGACCGTCTTTGCGTACGAGAGTATACATTTAATCAGGAAGGTTTTTATTTTATTACACGGCAACTCCGTTAATTATCGAATCAGAGATCGCTATGTAAATTCTTCCAAGTGTCCAAACCAGTCGAATTTGCATACTGGATTTGCTAATCGTTTATCTCTAAATGATTATACATGTTATGTGAAAAAATAATATCGAAAATTGACAGTTTTCTTTAACAAAATTATGTATTCTAATAAGATATTATTAATTGATTAATTAAGATTTTTTTTTACACTTCAAGAAATTATGCAATATATGTTAACTGTTTTTTTAGCTAGTAGAAAATTTACTTTCTACTAGTTATAGCAGCTTCTGTGATGTACTGGTTAAAGGAGTTAGCAATCCAGTATAATGTAATAGGAGTCTCTAGATTGGCCTTTGCATTTGTGCAATGTGCATTTAAAAATACTTGTAAAAAGGATTTTGGGATAGTGTGATGTTGTGTCCAATAGGCTTAACAGCTCAGGTCTCGAGCATATTTTGCCATAAAGTCAAAATATTTCCGCTTTGCAATAAAATCAAAATAAATGGAATATTTCTAAATGTATCCGAAAACTAAAAACTGTTTTTGAAAGGTGATAAAATATGCTTTCAAATTTTATTACTATTAGAAATAACCGTGTAATTTTTAAAATATAATTTTTTTTAATGCAAACTTTAAAAAGTTGTAATAATGGTTCACCTTATGTTTTTTCTAACTACAAGTACTGATAACGAAAAAATAAAAACACAAACATATTTTATTAGACAAATATATTATAAAGGTTATCATCACCTAACTTTTTTGTCATTTCATGTAAAAATTATTATTAAAAAATTCGAAAGTTTCATAATTTTTTCTAAAAATTGCGGTCGGAAATTTTGGTTTCACAAAGGTGTACATTTCAATTATTTTATTATTAACTTTTAGTTTTGAATAAAAAGCGTGTTATTTTCTCTTTCTAAAACCGTTTAAATCATATTTCTCACCATGATTTGGGAGGAGGGAATGGGTACCGCCACCCCGGGAACCTTTATTGGATAACCAACACCTCTGCCATAGGTCACTCCAAGTGGTTCGCTACGTTTGGTGATTTAGCAGGGATGCCCGGGTTCATGCCATGAGGTATGTCTAGGTCTTGGAGGTTAATGACTAGGACACACTGAATCCCAGATTCCTACCCACCCCTTTTCCTTCCCAGAACTCTCCTCTCCTTCCTTTCCCTAAAAAACCCTCCACACAGCATCCCCAAAGATGACATAGGCCCTCAGGGAAATTATTTTCCTCAGGGCCTCCTGTGCGCAGCTCATAAAAAAAAAAAATTGTAGTAAGGGAGACACAACAATTTCTATGAGACCTATATGAGTTGTTCCCAAAAGCGAACAAATTAGTCTGAGGGGTTGAAGAAGATCTTTGAGTTAGTGTGATATCTGAGAGAATACAAGTTCATCACAATCTCAACTCTTTCTAGCCAATGTAACACTTCTATTATGTATATTTTAAACTGGATTTATTACATTTATTTGCACCAATAAAGAACTTGCTACTCCACGGAAACAATCAAAATTAAACTTTAAAAATTACCACTTTATAAGCTTTTATTAATTTCTTCTTCCGTATCGTGTTATGTCACAATAATAATATTTCGGTTTATAAGTATGACTTCCGTCGTCCGTAAAAAGAATAAATTCACGATACTGCCACAAGCTGTGTCGTAAAGCAGTGAGCAGTAAAACAGCAGGTAACGACGTTACAGCCAATCAATTTTCGAAATCATTTTTAACGGCAATAATAACTGCGCATTTTCTGCTAGAAATAGTTATGCAAAAAGTCATAAAATTCAAAGCATTTCTCTAACAAAATATTCATTTTTATGAGACCGAGAAAGAATTACATTTTAGGTATTGGTGGATTTTAATTTGATTATATAATTTAATTTTTAGAAAAAACAACACTATTCGTAGGGAATGAAAAAGAATTTATCAGTATCGCAGCTGGTTTTTTGGTACCTCGAAAATTTACTTCTATACATTTAAAATAACTTAAATCTTCTACAACTTGAATATTGTGGTGCCAATTCTAGCACTCATTTAATTTGCAATTTGCTGGTGTAATGAATTGTTAAGCAGTAAAAGTTTTTACCACTTTAATTGTTTATAAAAACTAACATGTTTCATGAGCAACGCTCACTTTTTCAGGGTTTACTTAATACTAGGTATAAATAATAAACAATGGTTTCAATGGAAATACGAGAATGGGTAGAGGGAAGAGAGGCAATAGGGAATAATCCATAAAGGAAACCCAATAGTAGTATCATAATGTAATTTTCGAGGTGCAGAGAACTCAATCTCTATTTCTCGAGAACTGAGGGTGTATATGTACCTGGGGGATTGTTTTTTTCCACCCGAAGTGTGGGCTGCCTACCGCAACATATAGGGCTTGAATACTATATTTTTTGTATTTTTGTCTCTAGGTGTTAGTATTTTTGTTAAATCTGTTCCCTTTATAAATTGTTCCCTATTGCCCCTCTTCCCCCTCTTCCCTCTACCCATTCTCGTCTTTCCATTGACACCGTAGTCTATGTCTATTATTTATAATAGGCCACTTGCATGGACTTCATAACGACTTAGAAAAAATCGTGTGGATAGATTTTTTTACTGAGATTACGAAAATGTTAGTAAAAATTTTTAGAAATGTATAGTTTTTTTATTTTTAAATAAATAAATCCATTATTTGAGCTCGTGACATCACCACATGAAAATGTCCCGTCTCCGATTATGTTCCCTTAATTTTGTAAAATTCCACACTGATTAATTTTTTTTATATGGCAACACTTTGTTTTCCCGCAAATTTTTGAATTTGCGTTTAACGTTCACTAGATTTATTGTTTGTTCTATGCGAACTTATCCTTTGATTTGATTTTTTCATAAAGATGGCGGTGCTTTTACAGATGTTACGAAGAGAACCCCGTACAATTTATTGCTATTCGTTTGGAAAAAGTTATTTTTTTTAAATGATTTTCGGCTATGTAGTTATCGTTTTATCGTACCCATAAAATTATGTCCCGTCTTTCCGGTTTATAAAAAATGGTCTGATTTTTCGGATTGAAATTTTCAAAAAATCGCTAGGGTGTCAAAAATACGATTTAAAAAAAAAAAAATACAGAATGTCTTTGTGTGGTAAAACCATGTACGATCGTGAGAGAAACGTGGATATCCGCAAAGAATGCAAGGCTGATGTAAGCGTGATGTGTAAGATTAAGAAAGGGACTCTCCGATGGTTTGGGCATGTAGAGCGAATGAACGAGGAAAGGAGTGTAAAGAGAATATATGATGCAAATGTGAATGGTAGAAGAAGTCGGGGACGCCCGAGGAAGACATGGCACGACCAAGTGAATCAGTTACTTGAGTCGGGCCATGTGAAGAGTCGGAATAATAGAAGAGCATGTATGAGACGATGTATGAATGTGAACGAGGCAAAGAGTGTGTGCCAAGATCGAGTTGTGTGGCGGTCCGTCCTCTCTGCCTACCCCTGCGGGGAAACGGCGTGATGGTTAGTTAGTTAGTTAGTTCAGAATGTCTTAGAATATTTGCCTGAACCGGAAAAATTTTTTAAAAAATGTGATGCAAGTGGCCTATTAGTTATTTATTGTTTATAAGTTTATTTTGTAGAACTCCATTTTAATTTTAATTTATTTTATAAATTCAATAATATTATTATCTAATGTATAAAAACAGTTTATTATAAACGAGTTCTGCTTCGTAATTATTATTATGTGTTACAGCTGTTTCGCCCTCTAAAGGCATTATCAAACTGGCCTATTAGTATTAAGTAAACCCGGAATATTATTCTATTTATTTCGAATTAAAATGTTGCCACAAAATAAGTTTGCTGTGTTTGTGAACAAAATTATTAATTAATAAAATAATTTTGGTATGAACCTACTTCATCGCTTGTCACTATGGTAAGAAGTTCCAATTTTAAAAATTAAAAGTTTAATTAACTAGAAAAATGTTACGCATTACGCAGGAATATTTCACATTACTTACTTACCCATGCACCGACAACTGAAATTGGTATGCTTAACTGTGAACTATTAATTATCGTTGTCTTATAATTTTGTTGGTCACTGTCACATTGACCTAAGGCAGCAGCCACCTCTGCTTATCTCTACATACCCTTTTAATATATATTATGTTTTCCTTTGCAGTACAAAGAGCCCGTCCCCCTGATGGGTCGTTCGGCCATCCTGGGCGAGCAGCGCAACAACGACTTCTGTGATGTGGCGTGCGGTCGTGGGGCGTGCGCCGACAGCACGTACGCCATCACACGCTCCGGCCTGCTCTGCGAATTCAACAACCGCCGCCTTCTAGACAAGTGGGTGGAACTAAGGGTGAGTTCATTGTATACGGGAGTTAACGCCAGAATAATCCTATGTCAGATTTTGGTATTTTGAAATAAAATTATTATTGAAATGATAATTTACACCACAGTGTAGCATTTAATGTTGTCAAATTTAAAGGCAAAGAGGCTGGTTCAGCCGATCCCTAAAATCGTCTTTTTGTTGTTGCCTTCATGTGGGGAATACATTCCCAAAGTTATAGCATTAAATTCGACCTTTAAATTTGTTTGGTTAGGAGCGGTGCACGCTAAGCAGGTGGACCGGAAAACAGATCGGCCCGGTTACAAGCGAAAACTTTAAACATGTTTAAAAGTTGGCTGGAATCGTAGCTCATCGAATTTTCATTCGATTCACTTCATTCAAAGTTTAAATTGAAGAAAATTAAATTTATGTGCGGATGAATCTCAACTTATGAAAAATCATTATTATAGGTCATTATTGCAAAATGAAGACCTTTTTTTTCGACAATATTCATTGTATGTCCGCCATTTTTGCAATCAACAACTTTATTTTTGCAAACTGTGGTTCATGCAGCTCCGATTGCGGCTGCTTTATCTCTTTACATAGATATTCAAATCAAATTTTTAATAGTGTTTTTTCTTGTTTAAATGTACCTTTACAAGTAACAAAAGTTTCGTGGACGAAAATAAATTTTATCTTTGGAAAAAAAACGCTTAGAAAAAAAAACTCGCCTGGACCAGACTCTCCCCTTAAGAGTAGTAAAATGGTGTGATACTGTTTGATCTTGAAGCAAAGTTGTAGATGAACAGCATGGCAGACAGGAATATCATTGCCTAGGACAGTAGCTTGCATGCCTGTTAATAGCATGTACAAGTTACTGGCACAATGTGGATACATATTTAAGTTAAACTTGCATGCAATTTGCGTCCTTGCATGCCTGTAACTTGCAAGACGTATACACAAGCTAGTCACGAGACAGTAAGTGCCTCAAGTCACTTAGTTATCAAGCTTTTTAGCAATGGAAAACATTCGAAGTGAATTAAATATCATCGTAGTGCAATTGGCAGTGCAATGTGTGTCTAATTTAATGAGAGAAAAAAAGAAGAGTAAAAGAAGACGGATTTGGGTGAAAGATTGGATTAGCAGAAGGGAAAATTTTGGAGCAAGTAGTTGTCTGCTTACAGAAATGCGACAAGAAGATATAGATGGTTACAGAAACCATTTAAGAATGCTGCCAGAAAAAAATGATGAATTATAAGGAAAAATTGCGGATAAAATAAAGAAAGATACTCATATGCGAAATGCAATGACAACAAGTCAGCTACTGGCATGCTCGTACCTGTCGCGACGTTCACACATACCAGTTCCGTAGCCCCCGCATCCCCTCCTTCATGTTGCATGCCAGTAGCTGCCTAAAAATCAAATGTTGTGCTATCTACTTGCATGGCAGTTACAGGCATGCAATTAGCGTATACACATGATAGTAGGTGGCATGTGCAAGGAGCTTGCATGCAAGTGTGCCAGCTACTGTCATGTGTATTCCCGGCTTAAGTGAGGCAATGTCAACCATGATTCCATGACCAAAAGTCCATGTGGATGCACGATAGGTAGATGTTCTCCGATTACAAAATCCTCGAAGAATTAAATGTTTATACCCTAAAGAAAATAAGAAGAAAAAATAAATTGCAGTTATGAAACTTTAGTGATTATTAGCTTTTATTTTAAAATTATTAGTGTAGTTAAAATTAGATTGGTGTTTTTCACTCTGGACACGTCCGGTACAAATACCTTTTGTAGACTGTTTCTGAAAATCGTTGCATAATACGTATTTTGTGTGTCCATTCCAGACTCCATCGGCCAACTGCATGTCCCTGGGCACGAACTACATCTTCGTGGGCTGCGCGGATGGCATAGTGCGTTGCTTCAGCCCCTCCACACTGCAGTTCGTGACCACGTTACCACGCACGCACTATCTGGGCGTGGACGTCAGCCAGGGGCTCAATATCAGGTAACCAAAGAGACAGGATAATAATAACTACCATACAGAGTAAAGCTGTCAATGTTTTGCAGAAATAATCCAGAGACCAACTATCACTCCGCTTACATTCGCTTAACATTTAGATTATGAGAAAGAAGAAGAGAAGCCCATCCATTACTCCTTCTTTAGCCAATGTTTCATGTAGTTTCACAGTATCCATTATCAGGGCAGATGTGTAAATTGTGTTTTAATGATGTAGAAGTGATACCGTATTGTGAGCGTAAATTCTCTTGGGGTAGGTTTTTCCAGTAAAGTAATTACATAGTTAAATTAATGTGGTTTTCAGCATTTAGTTTTGGTATTTGGTTTTAGTCAAGCCATTTACAAAAAAATTGGTTTGATTTGACAAAACTGCAACACATTTTTCAGTCAATTAGCACTTCTTATTCGGCTTCACAGAAAAGTTTAAATATTGACAAATTATAATAACTAGCAGTTAAAAACCCACTCCGTATGATTTTGCTGCTAGGCCCTGTGGGCGGCTTTTAGTTCGGCATCGCCCAGTTTGAGTGTGGGTAAACATTTTATAAATCCGATAAGAACTGGTTCCAAAAATAGCCAGTTCCTCGGATCCACTGTGATCCAGTGACAGCTAGTCACCGAGTTAAAGTAACCATGACAGGCAATGACACCATATGAAATTTTTCCATATCCGGAAAGCTAATTAAATTCTATTAATCCGTAGTAGTTATACCTAGGGAAGAAACGTCCACATGAAAGCTGCTGACGTAAGTGGTGACATGTTGTTACGAATTCTTGAATTAAAAACCGAATTACAATGGTAGTTTTGTTTAAAATTTCACATTTGTGGCACAACGCGTACGGTGTGGCGTCAACATGCACTCGAATATGGGTTCTAAAATTCAACCCGCAGACGCTGGGGTAATAATAACGTTCGATTATTGAATGATTTTATATAGCGCCATTATTGTGAGAAAATCACCTCAAGGGCGCAAAATATAAAATAATAAAATATTCCAAATGTTGCTCTAAAAAAAGTTTCAATTGACCTGCCTCGACAGTTATACTGAAAAGGAGAAAGCATGTGTTGCCGGTCGTTACTCTAGGCCTTGTACTGCCATCTATGATTGACATTTTAAAACGATTTTTGGTGTGAACATAATGGATAATATATAACACGTAATTTGAATGAAAAAGTGCTCCATGAATGTCTATGTTACTGTAAAAGCCCGTAAATAGGTAAATCTTAGGTTTTACTAGTATATCTTAGGATTTACTGGAAAATCTTAAGATTTACCGTAGTATGGGCTTTTACAGTAACATATACAACAATTCCGACCTCTACTTTGTTTGTAACATTTTGTCTTTTTACCGTTTCAGTCACATGTTCAGCCATCCTGCCAATGCCAAGTACCCAGATGCCATCGCCCTGACCTACGATGAGAACCACCAGCGGCTGACGGTGGTGTACAACGATCACAGTCTGTACGTGTGGGATGTGAGGGACATCAAGAGGGTAAGAGAAACCTTTACAATACTTTCATTTTCACCAAAGTTCATACATTACATTTTGTTCATAGTTATGTGTAATATAATACTGGTAAATTGTATATTTTTAACAAGTTAAGTAATATTTATATTCAGGTAATGGAAAGTTATATTTAAAAAAAAAAAAACATAAAAAATCACTTTTAACATTTCTGATATAGAATCCGTTACTTCCGGTATCGCTGTCCTGGGAACCATTTATTGGATAACCATCACCCCTGCCGTAGATCACCTCAAGTGGTTTGCTACAGTTGGTGATTCAGCAGGGGTACCTGGGTTCAAGGGGTGAGGTTTGTCTGGATCTTGGCGGCCAATGCGTTTGCCCACTGACAGTGCAGCGGGCTGGATCGGGAGAGACTAGTTGAGGAAGACCTAACATAGACCTCTTCAGCCGGACTCTCTCAACCCATCCACTTGCAATACAGTAGGAGGGATGGCTTCATTCTCCCGTCACTCTTAGACACATTGACCTACAGATTCCTACCCACCACTCATACCTTTTTCCTTCCCAAAATTTCCTCTCTTTCCTTTTCCTTAAAAGAACATCCTCACAGCATACCCAAAGATGACATAGGTCCTGAGGGATTTTTTTCCTCAGGGCCTCCTACATGAAATAAAATTACGCTTTAATAAAAACAAAAACAGAGTGCAATTCACATGCGGTAGAAGTAAAACCTTCAGTAAACTAAAGTAGACAAGAGTGGGAAGGCTAATAATAAAAGCTAGTGGGAAGCACCGCACAGAGAGGAGACTGATAGGCTATGAAGCACTGCACAAATAGGAGACCGATTATATTATCTCATTCTCTCGCAGGCTAAATCCTATGGATGTATGTGTTTGTCTCTTTTTAGTGTCGCTATTTTTCGTTTCATCGAGTTTAAAATCACAATGGTGCTAAAGAAGTTATCACTTCAAAAATACCCAGATATCACATATGTGATCTTTGTAGTTTCACTAAAACACATGCATTGTGTCGCATGATGATATGGATGGATTGTAAAATTAATGAAATTGGTTTTTATGAGATTAAGTATTCGAATTACATTGTAAAATGTAACTTTTCATGCACATAATAATATTTTTTGTCGTCTTCCAGGTTGGCAAGTCCCATTCGTCTCTTTACCACTCGGCCTGCATCTGGGGGGTTGAGGTGCCCCCCGAGAGCCACGGGGAGCCGGGGGACCCCGTCCTCCCTCTGCCCTCGGGGTCCTTCCTCACCTGCTCCAGCGACGACACCGTACGGGTTTGGACGCTGCCCACCAACAAGCAGAGCGCTAATATCTACAGCGACGTGAGTCTCTTTATAATATTATTGCTGGTTGAACCTAACCTAGCCGAACGTTACTCAATTAATAAGCAGATCGCAAGTGTGTACGGCTAGCGAAACTTGGAAATGTATGGCGAGCGATATGCTGAAATATGCCAAGCCAAATAATGCTGGGGCTTTTATAGCTAAATCTGTCGGCCCCTTAAATGTTTAATATTCGAAAATCGGATACATCTATATATATAAAAATTAATCTCTGTTTCCCTTGGTCACGCCATAACTTCAGAACGACTTTACCTATTTCATTCATCTTTTTTTTTAAAGTTTTCTAATACTTTGTAGAAGGTTCTTATGGAAAGAAAAATTAAGAAAATTTTGCAGAAAATTGGATAATTTCAGAAAACTTAACGGCTATTTTAACTTCGCATGTTTGACAGTTCGCGCGTTTGACATTTCGCGTGTTGTTGGAGGGGGGTTTGGCGGGACGGTTGAAGGGGAACGCCAGAGGGGAAGGGGATGCGGGAGGGGAACGGAGATGTAGAGAAAGGACATGCAGAGAGAGACAATTTATTTCTTTGAATATGGCATTGCAACGCATACCGGGAACCAGATAGTATTTCATATATAAATGAATGTGTTGTAAAAATGCCGCGATTCGTAAATGCTTGTCTACATCGAAGCGTTTTTCAGCATTGTTTTTTTTCCATTTTTTCGACAATTTTTAATTTCTCTTGAAGAGTCTGCACTTTTTCCACCGGACGGTTTATTTTTGGTTAAAATGCTCAAAACTTAGAGAGTAAAAGGATTATTGCAAAAGCGCACTACTGTGTTTGAATGTCTAACGAAAACTGGTTACGCTACATAATATATATTTCCTTTAGTTTTTTTCTCAAAGTAATTTATAAATAAATGAATATTATTTTATATATTCTCAAAGATGGTTTTTTTGCCTGGGTGTATTTTATTTTTTTGCATTGTGCATGTCGAAATGCACCACAGATGGCGTGCCACAATGTCCGTTTGAACATCAATTAAATTTTTTATTAGAATTATCTTTATAAGAACTTTTGAAGGTTATTCTCATTAATCATTGTAAGAAGATAATAGTAATAAACCTAAACGAACATATGAAAAAGATAAAGACACAGAAAAATAAAAAGGTAACGGTCATGCTTACATACAACTAATGTACAAAAATAGTACAAAAACTGCGTGCTTTAAACGATTAATCCGGGTTTTCTATTTTCTATTTATCTATTTTTGCGAGTTTTGTATGAAATTAATTTGGAATTGGAAGAAATACATCACAAATGCAGGAAAACGATTATTTCAGAGATTTCACTGTATATGCACTTTGTGCATGCAAATATGCAAGATGACCTCCGCGGTCCAGGGTTAAGGCTCTCGATTAGTAATCCGAACATCGCAGGTTCAAATCCTGGTGTGCATAATTAAATTTGTGTTATTTCACAATTTATTAACTTAAAATAATAAATGTTATATTTGCGGCACGTTCCAGAGTGAAAGATACTCTCAGTATCGCCCTGGTGTAAGACCACCATCCAGGATTTGAACATTGCTTAAAATGACTTTAGTCATGTTTGGTGACCAGATCTGAATAGCCAGGTATTTCCCCACCTTTCTCTTCCCCATGTCCTTCCCCTCCTCACTACCTTCAGCCTCACAACATACTCCAATTGGGGATGCCATAGTCTCACTGGCTCCAGAGAGTTGTGAGTCGTTGGAATTCCTGTGCAGTATTATTAATCATTTGAGTGCCGATTGTCATCCGGGTGACAATATTTCAAGCATATGCGGCCACATTCGGCACACAACAAGTTAATATTAAAATCTCTAATGATTGAATACTTTCTTTTGCAGGAATTACAAAGAGTTCTTTACATGGACCCTGAGCTCACCTACTTGAGGGATGTTGACCTCTCTTCTGCTGGAGAAAAGGACAAACCTGTGTCATACGATGGGAAAAATGGAGTCAGGTAATTATTCTATTTATGTTGCATAGGATTATATATGTAGTTTCAATATCCTTCAACAGATGTTGTTAGGTGGTTTATTTATATGTGGTTTTGGCGTGTCTCAACGGATGACAGTTAAGTAGTACCTTTAAAAATGGCCCACCTTATGTTTTTTCTACCTAAAATTACTGATAACAAAAGAAATAAAAATGCATACCTACATATTTTATAAGGCAAATGTATTATAAACGTTATTTTCACCTCACTTTTTGTCATATCATGTAAAAATAATTCATAAAAATTCCTAAAGTTTTATAAATTTTTTTCAAATTGCGATCCGAAACTTTGATTTCATATTATTAACTTATTTTGTGGTTAACTTTTAGAATTGAATATAAAGCGTGATGTTTTCTCTTTCTAACACCGTTTATATCATATTTCTCATTATGATAGTAAGGGAGACACAATGATTTCTATGATACATAATATATGAGTTGTTATATGAAAAGCGAATAAATTAGCCTGAGAGTTATGTATCGGTTAACGAGGACTTTGTCTCTCACATTAATTAATGTTGTTTATTTCCCCAGGTGCATACGAGTATCGTGCGACGGCACGCACCTGGCGTCGGGTGACCGTGCCGGAAACGTGCGCATTCACGACCTGAACAGCATGCGCGAGATGTGCCGCCTCGAGGCGCACAATGCTGAGGTGCTCTGCCTCGAGTACTGCGAGGGAAACGGCAAGCGACTGCTCGCGTCCGCTTCACGGGACCGCCTGATTCACGTGTTTCATGTGGACGAGGTAACATATAAAATATATATAAATTTTAAAAAATTTTATCAACGGCTACGTATCGAATAGTGAGAGAGATTCTGCCATAAATCAACCTATTTGTGCCGTAGTCTCGCACCGCCACAACTAGTATTGTTGGGCAAGTCCTTCAAATCTATATCTGAATTTGGGGAGAGGGTAGGCGGAGGGGGAACACAGCATGAGGGGAAGGGGACGCGGGAGAGGAAGAGGAGGTGGAAGGGGAACGGGACGAATGGGAAAGGGCACGCAGGGAGAAACAATTTTTTTATTAAATGTCATAGCAATGCATGCCGGGAACTCGTTAGTACTAAATATATCAACTTTTACAACAAAATAGGTAATGTTATATAACCAGTAATATTGTTATATTATATCTGGGAAGTATGTTTACGAGAGATGGGAAGGCTGAGATATTGAAAGAAGGGTAAATGCAGGTACCTCCATTAATGGAGGACTGAATGCCGTTGGCGCTAACTAAAAACTGTCTAAAGAAGAGAAGCTAGTAGTCCACAATGGAGTGCTGGTACATACCCTGATGCATAGCAGTAAGGCATGGAACTGGCAGAGGAAGGATTTAAGTATACTGAATGCTGTAGAAATGAGGCACATGTGTGGTAAAACCATGTATGATCGTGTGAGAAATGTGTAGATCCGAAAAGAATACAAGCGTAATGAGTAAGATTAAGAAAAGGACCCTCAAATGGTTTGAACATGTTAAGCGAATGAATAAAGAAAGGAGTGTAAGGAGAATATATGACGCAAATGTGAATGGTGGAAGAAGTCTAATATGCAAACGGTTATGAAGACAGCCGATCATATCCGATCTATAGGTGAGCATCTTCAGATTTCCCCTTCTTCATAGCGTTATAGCGCATCAGTTGAACGGATGTTAAGTCCAGCTAGATATTCATCGTAAATAAGATGCTAATAAGATAAATGATGGTACAGAGCAGGAACCCTTCACACAGAAGAAGAAGTAGTGCACTATTTAAAGACAACTACTCATACGAAGTGGTCGATCAATTCACCTACCTGGGCTCCAATCTGACAGAGAACAATGAGGATCCAGCAGAATTCAGAAGGAGAATCACAGCAGCCAACAAAACAAACTTCTCTTTGCTGCCAGTGTTTAAGTTACGTAGTGTCCACAGAAAAACCAAAATAACCATATAAAAGACCATTGTTAGAACTGTATTGGCATATGGATGTGAGGCACTGACACTGACGGTAAAGATGGCTGAAATGCTGGATACTTTTGAAAGAAAAGTGCTGAGAAGAATATGTGGACCCGTGAAAGAGGGTGAACAGTGGCGCATCCGGCACAATACAGTATTGTATGATATATATAAGGTGCCTAGCATCTCAGCACACATGAGACTCCTCAGGCTGAGATGGGCTGGGCATGTACAGAGAATGCCGGATAAACGCGTTCCA
Source organism: Limnephilus lunatus (assembly GCA_917563855.2). NCBI lineage: Eukaryota > Metazoa > Arthropoda > Insecta > Trichoptera > Limnephilidae > Limnephilus > Limnephilus lunatus. The sequence goes on from CAKJTF020000021.1 coordinate 1,221,388, forward strand.
AAAAGAATTTTGACTGGACACCCAGGTGGAAAGAGAAAAGTGGGAAGACCCAGACTGAGGTGGGAAGACGAGGTAAGAGGGGATGCAGCACAGCTTCTCCAAGTACCAAATTGGAAGTCAGCCGCTGAGGACAGGAGGAGTTGGAGGCGACTGTTGCAGGAGGCCAAAGCTCGATATGGGCTGTAGCGCCATCGAAGAAAGAAGAAGTCTAATATGCAAACGGTTATGAAGACAGCCGATCATATCCGATCTATAGGTGAGCATCTTCAGATTTCCCCTTCTTCATAGCGTTATAGCGCATCAGTTGAACGGATGTTAAGTCCAGTTAGATATTCATCGTAAATAAGATGCTAATAAACAAGGCTCATAATTTAGAATTTAGACAAATCGAAGTTTTATAGAAACTCCCGGGTTGTAACCAGAGAGAACCATAGTATTATCATAAATAATAAGCTTGAAACATGATGTATCCCAGCAATGCATCTGTTTTAGTATTGTGCTGTGTCAACTCGAGCTGCGATATCTATCGATACGACTCTCCACTTCAATGTTTAAATATTTTTATTCTAGTGTACCTCAAACAAAAAATTTACTCATATCACTATGATTTTTTTGTTTTTGTAGGATTACAACTTCATGCAGACCCTGGATGACCACTCTTCCTCCATCACCGCCGTCAGATTCCTCACCAGTGAAAACAGCCTGCAGATGGTCTCCTGCGGTGCAGACAAGACCATTCTGTTCCGGACCCTGCAAGAGGTGAACTTACTCAATAACCATACCTCTGTCCTGACTACTCTGTGCTTCAACAACATTCATATATACCTCATCATCCATTATTTCTTATGTCCTAACAAACCTTACATGCAGGGAACCCTCAATGCCTCCATCATATTTTAGGATGCTGTGTTAAGAGCTCTGACAAGGAATACAAGAATACAAAATAAATTCTTACGTTGAGTTACGAGTCTCAACACCTCAGGCTAATTTGTTAGCTTTTCGGAACAACTCATGTAGGTTTCATAGAAATCGTTGCAACTCAGTTACTATCATAGTGAGAAAGATGATCTAAACGGTATTAGAAAGAGAAATTACCACGCTATATATTCAAATCTAAAAGTTATCACAAAATAATTAAAATGTTCACCTTTATGCACCCAAAGTTTCCAATTGCACTTTGAAAAAAAAATTATGAAACTTTGTGAATTTTATATTAATAATTTTTACATGAAACGACAAAAAAGTCAGGTGATGATAATCTTTATAATACATTTATCTAATAAAATATTTGTGTGTTTGTTTTTTTTTCATTACCATTAATTTTAGTTAGAAAAAACGTAATGTGAGCCATTTTTAAAACTTTTTAAAGTTTGCATTAAAAAATTACACGGTTATTTCTAATAATAAAATATGAAAGAATATTTCATCACCTTTCAAAAACAGTTTTTATTTTTCTGATACTTTCACAAATATTCCATTTATTTGGATTTTATTGCAAAGCGGAAATATTCTGACCTACTGACAGAATATGGTCGACATCTGAGGGTAATTGATAACAGAGCTGCATTTGCGGTTTAGAGCTGATCTTCACAAAATCTCGTCATTTTGTCAAAGGGCGATTGATTTATTGGACATTTCTTTAATAACGTTTTTGTTTATCATGCTTCCAGTCTCCGGGCGGTGGTCCCGGTCAGTTCGTGCGTGGCCACAACTGCTCCGCGCGCAGCACCCTATACGACATGGAGGTGGATGCGGGCGGGCGCCACGTGCTAGCCGCGTGTCAGGATCGTGCAGTACGCGTGTACAACACGCGCTCCGGCCGCCACACCAAGACCTTCCGGGCCAGTCTGGGGGACGAGGGGAGTCTCATCAAGGTAATATCCAACAGTTAACTGGCTAACTGGGAAGGGATGGAGATGGGAAAGAGGAAGGCTGACAATGGAATATCGTGATCAGTTCAAATATTCCACAAGTGCCTCATTTTGAAACTATGACCCGGTATATTTTCACTCATCATCAAAATCTAGATCATTGAGGTCAGATGTATGCAAAATTTTACTTTATTACTAATTTTTCTTTTGCGAGCCTAAAGTATTTGTAAATCTCCCTGTTCTTTTGCAAAAACAGTGAAACCCTCTTAAGAAGTTTTCCAAGGGACCGGAAAAAACAAACTTCTTAACCTTTAACTATAAATGTTATATTTTTTTTACACTACTATGATGTCTCACAGACCGCTATCTTAATCCTCGCTCGCTTCGAAACTGTTGACTGTCGGAACCGACTATTAGTTACTTTTATATCGGATGAGATCCGTATTTGGGGGCGAGATCGCATTTTACCCACTTTGCCGCGAAGTCACGCAATCATATGGATGGAAGGATACCGGAGGTCATCCACGAGGTCCCGGTATAGTTCTGGCCTGTATTCTGTACGAGAGACGAGCTGGCAGGCTGGATGCCGCTCTGAAGCAGTCGCGGAACCCTGGAAGGATACCGGAGGTCATCCACGAGGTCCCGGTATAGTTCTGGCCTGTATTCTGTACGAGAGACGAGCTGGCAGGCTGGATGCCGCTCTGAAGCAGTCGCGGAACCCTGGAGGAAGGCGTCCCCATCCATCGGTAGAGACATATTAGTTAGGGTTTAGTTATACGGTCAATGATGGGGGTAAGTTTTCACATGTATTTGTAAACCCTTACTTCTAATGAAATAGATTCTAATTGTGTTAACAGAAGATCTTGCCTTTCATTGATTGAGACTACTTGTGAATAAGCACCTCATGCCCATCCCTGATGATGAGAATCAAATGCCTACCCGCTGAGTCAGCATACCTTGTCCCCGGCAAGGTTTGGCGTCCGAGTTCCCGTCGGGAACAAAGCTGACCACAGTGATGGCCATTATAATATTTAACATATGTACCTACATATAATCATACACCCACTTAACAAGCGGTGTTTTTACATTAAACCCATCAATAGCCCTGCTCATCAAACCCTGCTAACGAAGGTACCGAAGCAATGGCGATATGTTAATTATGTTAATGATTGCATATCAAATGGCGCAACAACGCGTTGGTCTCGTAATAACTTATTCACAGGTAGATCTGCTTGTTACAAAATATTATGTTATAATTCCATGTGCTAGCATCCATCTTAGTCATATTACTGCAGGTGTCAATCATTTTGTTGTTGTGATGTCCATAACCTCAATTTATTTATGTTTGTCATTATAAATAATGCTCAGAAAATACGTAACGGTCAGAAAAATTGGTTATAGACAATAATTACGATTGTAGAGAATGTGTAGGTACTGCTTTAATTGAAATCAATCAACATCGATTACTATTTAGCTACCAAATTATCTATGATAATTATCTCTTCAGATTTTATCTTTGACACAAGTGTCAAAACAAGTGTCGTGTTTTTACACTATCAAATATTGAAAACTGATGTTAAAAACAATTTTCTAAAACTTATATTACAATCTTATTTATGAGATTAAATAAGAATATAAGGTAATAATTAATAATTATTCAAATGTTTATAAATACTAAGAACTAAGTGACATTATGTTCATAATTACGGAGGTACATTAATCAAAACAACAAATAACTTTGCAGTAATAATGATAACTTTTCAGTTTAATTATAATAAAAGGTAGGTACATATAATACAAACATTTAAAAAATATATTTGCACAATATTATTCGAGCTTTATATAATGCCGGTACACATTCAAATTATGACTCGAAATAAAATTACCTACATTATTAATATTTTAAATATTATCAAATAAACGATTTGTTTATGTTTCAAAATATGTACCTATTACAACACGTGCAAATATCTGTCAAACTGTGTACATTGTCATCTGTCATGATGAAACCAAAGCATGCGAATATATTTTTGTTTATTATGCAATTACAAACGAATTACTTTATTAAAGGGATCATTCATAATTTATATGATATATTATCATTTCAAATGTTTTAAATAGTTACGAGACAAGAAGTTTATTTTAATAACAGCTGACAGCTGTCACAAATATTTTGTTGTTGATTGTTTATTTTCTAATGTCAAACTTGATTTAAAAAAAAAAAAAAATATAGACGACGGTAGCAGTCGGTCTATTTACATTTTAACACGGGTTTGAAAATCTAAATACTTTGGATAAATCTGTACAAATTCTATTCTTAATATTGATTACTAACAGCTACGTCATAATATACTAAATTATTATTGGTAAGAGGTACCTATTATACAATGCATTTCATTAGAGATATAAATTATCTTAGTAATTTTTACGAACATAAGGGCAGGGTTGCCGCTAATATTTTTTTTACTTGAAATCAAGGTTGCCACAAATCATTAAAATTTTATCAAACACAAATCAAGGATGTCACAAAATTTATAAATTTTGTATTGAAAAAATCAAGGTTGCCACAAATTTGAAAGTTTATTCAACTTAAAATTTATTTATTTTTCTCAAAAATCAGGGTTGTCAAAAAAATTTTTTTCACAAAAAGGATTTTTTTTTTTTAAATCTTCACTTGTTATCATCATCATCAACAATTATTTTATTTTTCATAAATAATATTTTCAAATAATTTTTTTACAAGATGTCAGATTTTATAAACATCATCAATTACAAATCTAGTAAAGATTTATTAAACAAACAAAATTTAAATAAGGGCATACATAGAGCTAACATGGAGTCACTCGATTTTCTCTCATTCTTTGCGCAAGGAATGCAGAAATTTCAGGGTTACCAATGCTGGTTAGAAAGTTTCTTTCTGTCTAGTTTTTTGAGGTGGTGGGCCTATCACCACAAGATTCGAGAACGGTTGAAATAATCGATTGTATACCAATATACATAATTACAAATAAATAAAAAAAAAACAATTATTGTCAATTGCGACATTTTCTTAAATTCAGTTTTTTTACAAAAACGGGCATAATGTTTTGGTAGTTTGTGGACTTAGAGAATTCAAACTTTTTTTTTCTTTCTTTTCAAAATTTTTTTTTGGACGTCGATGTAGTTATTCTGGTTTTGTTTTCCTGCCGTGCTTAAAGTACCGCGAGATACAATATAACATCAGTTAACACATCATTATAAAATTATGGAAGTACAATTGGAGATTGATACTTTTCCATATTTTGTCCACTTGTTCCGAAGGGATGAGAGTAGTGTATGCCGCTACCTATTCGTAACGCTTCGAATTCTTCGAACGTTCATCTTCATTCCGGGAGACGGAGTAACTATGGACAGATTATAGAGTCTGTGCCATAGCAGGGCCGTTGCCTGACGTTTCGGAACAGTATGCTCCAGCATCAGAGTGAAGGCGGAGGATCTATTGCCGCAGATGATTAGGCTGCCGGAGGTAGAAGGTCCGTTGTCACGCTGATCATTATTGGACATACCACAAGTGATAGATAAATCACTTCAGTATTCTCAAAAACAAGTCACAACATACGCTAACCAATACTTAACATTATATTACATTGGACTCATAGAGTGAGCCAATCGCTTTTCAAGCCCATTTATTCAGAAAACAATACAAATTAATCAAAAGTGAACAGTAAATAATTCAGTAAAAAAATATCATATCATCAACATAGAGAATCTAATCATTGACTTTAAAAAATGTAAATTCTGCAAAGCCGAGTTTATATAGCTAAGTTATATGATAGTTCCCAGAGTCTGGCCAAACATCCGAATAAATTTAATAGATTTTCAATACATATAAAATTCAATTAAAGATTTTATTATCATCATCATACAAAACGTACAACAACAACAACAACAAAAATAAAAAAGAGATATTTTTCATTTTTAAAACAAGGGCATCATTTTTAATAACAATTCTGAAAAATTATTTTGAATTTAAATACAACAAGTAATTGTCAATGGTGGCATAAATAATAATCTGATATTTATTATCATTATTTTACAAATAAAGGACAATTTACACTAAATGTGCTTAGACTTGGAGAAAGTATTGAATAATGACGCAATGTCATTATTATAATTGGAGGGGAGTTAACTGAGGTATATTCAGTCTGATCAACTGGGTCCTGGAGTTCAACTTACCTTTCCTTATTAGTTCCGAAGGTAAGGGTGGGTTTGTACCCCAACCGCAACGTATCGATCCGGTGTCGATTACGTTTACCTTACATGACAGACAGAGGGCGAGAGATGCTTGCTGTCTGCTCATCAAACTCTGAGCTGCTGACTCAGGGTACGGAACACAGTGTGCTACATCGTCAGTCGGAGGGCAGTGGATCCGTTGCCTATAGACGGGTTATTCCTATGGGAGGCGGAAGGACTGTTTGCCACTGATCCCATGTGCATACGCAGTACTACGTGGTGTGAAACTTGTTTGAGTGGTTCGGGTTGTTATTGGAGTTTTATTAGCAACCCCAACACAACATTCTACAAGTATTTCATAAACTCTATTTGAAATCGAGTTGTATGTACTTCTTTTTCACACGGTACTAATGGTAGTGATTTCGGGGAAATCACAATTATTTTTCTCAAGTATATCAAGTCTCAATTAATAAGTGCACGCCTTTATATTGTCTTACGTTATACTCTACGTTAAAGTCAATAAAATTCAAGCCCATACAATTAGTCATACATGACTCAAAAAAAATTATATCAAATTACAAGCATCATTGAAATAAGTCTCAAATTAAAGTCTCATACATAAAAAAGACTATTTAACAAAAATGTCTCGTAACTCAATCTCAACTGTCACTTAATTTGTGGAAATGCTTGCACATGGAATTGAAAAAAAAAACATATGTCAAATTTAAACTTGGTACATTTTATTTATATTATAAACTTTGTGAATTTATGATTGGAACATGCAGGAGTGACAGCCCATCATTTCTTTATGTTCCGTATTGTAAACCTTATGAAACTATAAAATTAGAACATACAGAGATAACTGCCCATTATTTCTTCATGTTCCGAGTTTCAATTTTTGTTATTTTTTTAAGCTTTATGAGATGTCATATTACTGTGTACGCAAAACATCTTGCTTAGTTGTCTGCGAACAACATACCGTTTTTTTCGCCTAAATAAAAAAAAAAATCATGAATATTTACACTAATATTTTAACTACTATGAAGTGCATTTATATATTTTTCCTTGTTTTAAAGAAAAAACAAAGGTATGATACAACTTATATATTGTTTTTGGATTGTATAATTGGTTCAGTAATTACAACCCCCAAAAGACCGAAGTTAGGAAGTATAGTTAGGGATACTCTTTGAGGAAGTTTTTTTTCCAAAATGGAAGTAAAATCAGTGGAAAGTGCAGATGGTACACCATCTAAAAAGTGTTGCCTGTTATGGCTCTTAAAAAAAAAAAAGGTTTTTTTAAACAAGTGATGCCTAGTGCATAATTAATGTTCTGATGAACTATATAAATTGTTTATATATTTTGTTGATACTAATTATAACTATAATAATTTTTGAAAATCTCATGTTACAGATGCTATGTCTACGGTAGTCCTCGACGAGAGTCATTTGTTCAACACCCAGCGTCTTATATGCTGTGGGTGCTTACGGACCCCGTGCACGTATCATCTCATTTGTAAGCTATGATATGCTGTTTTATGTTATAATTATAAGTTTGTTACTATCCATATTCTGTGATAATATGTTTATTTTTTTTATATTGCAATATTTCAGTACCCCATCAGACCAAGCTAGTTAGTTAGGAGCGTGAGTTTATTTTTGATTTTTTGGTTATCTTTTGTGTTTGAGGGCAAACACGTTCGGGGCGAGCGGGGTATTGTTATGAAAACATTGAACTTATTCATAACAATTGTAATCAGGTACTGATTACTATTATTAATATTGTCTATGGTTTTTTTTGACAGCCATATACTGGTGCAAATAGGCAGGAAGTGTTTTATTATGGGCTGCTCAACACTTCCCCACGGGGTCTAGATGGGCTCAGACCTGGTGGGAACGTCACAGTGCCAAGTTTAAATAAGTGATTTTTAAAAGTCGAGCGGAGCAAATGCTCTTTTAAATTGATCAAGGCATCCAATTCTGGATGAGTATGAATAATAAGTTCGTGTGCGAATCGCGAGTAAATACGCATGGTGCGTGAAACAAAACCGGATCCGCGAACGTAAAACGCGTGTCGGCGTATTCCGGAGATTCGAGATTCCATTTGTAGAATCGATGTGTCGGATGGTAATCCTCGCTCGCTTCGAAACTGTTGACTGTCGGAACCGACTATTAGTTACTTTTATATCGGATGAGATCCGTATTTGGGGGCGAGATCGCATTTTACCCACTTTGCCGCGAAGTCACGCAATCATATGGATGGAAGGATACCGGAGGTCATCCACGAGGTCCCGGTATAGTTCTGGCCTGTATTCTGTACGAGAGACGAGCTGGCAGGCTGGATGCCGCTCTGAAGCAGTCGCGGAACCCTGGAAGGATACCGGAGGTCATCCACGAGGTCCCGGTATAGTTCTGGCCTGTATTCTGTACGAGAGACGAGCTGGCAGGCTGGATGCCGCTCTGAAGCAGTCGCGGAACCCTGGAGGAAGGCGTCCCCATCCATCGGTAGAGACATATTAGTTAGGGTTTAGTTATACGGTCAATGATGGGGGTAAGTTTTCACATGTATTTGTAAACCCTTACTTCTAATGAAATAGATTCTAATTGTGTTAACAGAAGATCTTGCCTTTCATTGATTGAGACTACTTGTGAATAAGCACCTCATGCCCATCCCTGATGATGAGAATCAAATGCCTACCCGCTGAGTCAGCATACCTTGTCCCCGGCAAGGTTTGGCGTCCGAGTTCCCGTCGGGAACAAAGCTGACCACAGTGATGGCCATTATAATATTTAACATATGTACCTACATATAATCATACACCCACTTAACAAGCGGTGTTTTTACATTAAACCCATCAATAGCCCTGCTCATCAAACCCTGCTAACGAAGGTACCGAAGCAATGGCGATATGTTAATTATGTTAATGATTGCATATCAGTATCTGATTCACTTGGTCGTGCCATGTCTTCCTCGGGCGTCCCCGACTTCTTCTACCATTCACATTTGTGTCATATATTCTTTTTACACAACTTTCTTAATTCATTCGCTCTACATGCCCAAACCACCTGAGGGTCCCTTTCTTTTACTCATTACGCTTACATCAACCTTGCATTCTTTGCGAATCTTCACATTTCTCACATGATCATGCATGGTGGGATCTCATTTCAACAGCATTCAGTCTGCTTTCATCCTTCCTCTGCCAGTTCCATGCCTCACTGCCATACATCAGGGTGGGTACCAGGACTCCATTGTGGACTGCTAGCTTTGCTTCTTTTGACATTTTTTTATTAGCGCCAACGGCATTCAGTCCTCCATTAATAGAGATACCTGCATTTACCCTTCTTTCAATATCTCTATCAGTCTTTCCATCTCTCGTGATGTTATGATATTATTATTAATATTTTACTTTCAGTTAGTAAAAGAGCCATGATGGAGAAGTTCCTGAAAGAGGAGGAATTAAAGAATAAGAACGAGAGGGAAAAGAATACCAACGAGAGGGAGAAGCTCCTGCACGAAAAAGGAAAGTGGGAGAAAATAGAAGGGTTCGGTGCGGCCTTGCTGGCGAGCATGCACTGAGGCAAGAAGACGCAAAATTTAGAGAGGTGACTTTAACAGAGCTGTTGAAACGAAAGTGTAAGATATAATTTATTTATTTACTATTTTGTAAGCCCATGAGGCTTTTACATTAAGTAATAATGTTTTTAAAAAATTACACAAGGGTTAGTAAGAAGTTAGTAGTATAATCATAATGGAGTGGCCAGGCTAGTGTCTGGAACAGGTAAACGCAACTCTTCATACAGCGCCGAGCATCGAGAGTGAGTCTGGGTGGCGCTAGTAACAGGGATCGCGGTCCTTAGCAATAAGGGCACGACTCACGGGAAGCGACAACATGAAAGGAAAAAAATAACAAAGTGATTAGAAAATGAAGGCATCCAAAACGATTAGGCCATTCTGTGGTCTGTAAGGCTACCGGACAATGACCAGGGAATAGCAATTATTAAAAAAAAGATTTTCTATAAAGATTTTTAAGAAAGGGGTCAAACTAAAACGAGTCGTAGAAACTACCCCTAGCATGGTTGATCGATGAAAATTTTATTGATAATTTCGGTAGCTTGTCATCGTTCCCAAGCATGGCCTCAGATCGCTAACGAATAAGTGAACTATTGTTTGTACGTTGTTGATCTGCAGTCGTGCTCGGAAACAATGACAAATTATTGACAAATCCTTTTTTGATGGACCGTGATGGATATCAGTGGGACTACTTCAATGCAGTCACTGCAGTGATGATGGTATTCTGTTGGATCGCTGATGACTTTTTTTATTTTTTTTTATTTTAGCGACTATATAAAATAATTGTTACATACAAGATATAATGGTGAAATTAAGTATAAATTATTGTATTTCTTAGTCCTCCTCACTAGGGGGTCCTGTGCCGAGGCGGACTAAAGTTATTTAAATATGGTTTATTTGTCTTCTATGTCGTTTTTAATGTCTTCATTAGGGTTTTTTCATTGACCTCTTTTAGCCATATTTTTATTCTTGATTTGTATTCATTAGGATTTTTTATTAGTTTTATGTCTTGGGGAAGGATGTTATGGAGTTTTGTTGCAAAGTATGTATAGTTTCTTTGTCCGAAAGTGGTTTTATAACTTGGAATATTTTTTATATCGTTTTTATTCGATCTTGTGTTATGCATACATGGTCTAGTAGAGGATTCATTATTTTTGAAAAGCTTCAATAATATATCTTTGGCATATATTTGCTGTACATTTGGTACGTCAAAGCTATTGAAAATTTCAATTGAAGGCGTTCTAATTGGTACTTTCAATATGGTCTTTATGATAGGCGTTCTAATTGGTACTTTCAATATGGTCTTTATGATTCCTTTTTTCTGTAAAAACAGGTTGTGGAGGTACGTATGTGTAGCAGATCCCCATCCTATGATTCCATATTCAATTCTGTTTCAATGTGGGTTTTATGATATTAAAACACTTGTGACTTATTACACAGACGACATTTTATTCAGCTCTTTATTAGCTCCCTGACATTACACAAGTGAAGTAGACCATAGACATGTTACAATAATCTAGTCATAGTTTATTCATAGAGATGTGACATCCCCCTTCTTAATTTATAAAATAAAATAAAACATAAAATACATTAAAATTTCATATGTCACAATACCTATCCGGTTGTTTGACAACTCTTCCATATCTCGTAATATATGGATTTTGTGAATTATTTTCTCCCACCTGTCCCTCATCTCCAGCTTCTTTCGCTTCTTGTGCTGGATTAGATCGCATGGACAGATGGTCATTATTGATTCCAGTATTGTATCTGAGTCTTAAATGTATTCTATTTCGTCTATACCTATTACCATAATTATCTTCAATAATATAAGACCTGTTACATTTTAATATATCTTTAACGACAGCTGGTAGCCAATTACTTTTGGGATTTTTCTTAAAGTATACATGATCCCCTGTTTTTAACAAAGACAATGGTTTTACATTTTCATTATAATATTTGGAATTTTTTGAATTATTTTTATCAACACACTTTTTATAATCTGAAAATCTTACAACCTTAGGTTTTAATTTAATTTGAGTTAAAGGAATATTCATTCTCAAAGTTCTAGACATTAATAATTGAGCAGGTGACGGTAAGTTGGCTTTCGGTGTGTTCCTATAATGCAATAAAGCGATATAAGGATCTGCATTTGTTTCTTCATAATTTATTAATGGCTCTTTCTGATTAGATACTTTAAATTTATTACATACTTGACACTGTTCAATTAAATTTTTGACATCCACAGTAATATTAGGCCAATATAAAATATCTCTAGCTAATCTTAGACATTTGTTTATTCCTTGATGTCCTTCGTGTATCTTATTTAACATTTCTTTTCTCAGAGATTGTGGAACTATTAATTTATTACCCTTAAAAATCAAATCATTAATGACATTAATTTCGTCTTGAAAGTTATAATATGATTTAACATACAGTGAACTTTATCTTTACCATTTGGCCAACCTTCGTAATAATATTTTTTCAATGTTTGCATAGCTTCATCCAATGCGGTAGCATTACTTATTTTTTTACGATATTCTTCAGTGATAGCTAAGTTCATATAGACTGAATTGACATGACAATGTAGATCAGACTCATAATCAGGTATATAATGATCTTTCAAAGCGGCTCTAGACAAAGTATCCGAAATATACATTTCTTTACCTGGGACATGTACAACATTTAAATCATAAGATTGAAGTGCTAACATCATACGTTGCAATCTAGCAGGTACATCATGCAAAGGTTTTTTAAATAAATAGACTAAAGGTTTGTGATCAGTCTGTACTGTCACTCTGTTACCGTAAACATATTGGTGAAACTTATTACAACCAAATTGTATGGCAAATAATTCTTTTTCAATTTGAGCATAATTTTCCTGCGACTGCGTCATTGTTTTAGAACTATATGCAATTGGACGATTATTTTGCAAAATGACTGCACCTATAGCTGATTTTGATGCATCAACTGACAAAGTTAGCGGTATTTTTGGATTATAATGACTTAAAACTGTTATATTTGAAATAGCTTCCTTCAAAATCTTAAAACATCTTTCATTATTCTCGTCCCATGACCATACTACATTGTTTTTCAATAAATTTCTCAAGATTTGTGACTTTTCTGACAAGTTTTCTATAAACGGACCTAGATAATTGACCATTCCCAAGAATCTTTGCAAATCTTTGACATTTTTGGGAGACGGCAACTCCACGATTGCTTTAACTTTCTCTTTGTCAACTTTTACACCTTCCTTACTAAAAATATAACCTAGGAAACATACTTCTTTGACAAGAAATTTACATTTTGACTTATTTAATTTTAAATTGACTTCTCTAGCCCTTTCCATGACTTTTCTTAACCTAATATTATGGATTTCTTCAGTTTCTCCATAAATTAGAAAATCATCGACAAATATTAAAATACCTTCTATATCTCCAAATAAATCTATCATAATCCTATAAAAAATCTCAGTTGCTGCATTTATTCCAAACGGCAGTCTTAAATATTTGTACCTTCCAAATGGAGTTTGAAATGTACATAAGTCACTACTTTCTTCATCTAATTTTAATGACCAAAATCCTGAATAAGCATCTAAATGCGAAAAATAAGCAGCTCCTATAAGTTTAGATCTAATTTCATCAATGTTTCTTAATGGAAAATGCTCTCTCCAATGCATTTTTTATGAGAGTCTAGAGAATTTTTAATATATTCAATTACTAAGGCTATGGCGTTGGATGTTCCTAAATTTTTTCTGAAGCCAAATTGTTTTGGTGATAATAGTTTATTTGATTCTAGGTAGTCGACGAGTTGAGTTTTAACTGTTATTTCTAAGATTTTAGATAATGTGTTTAGAATTGTGTTTGGTCTGTAGTTATTGATATCTTTACGATTTCCTGATTTAAAGATTGGTGTAATAGTCCCTATTTTGAGTTGAGACGGAAATCTGCTTTCTGTGATAGATTTGTTTATTAGAAAGAGTATCGGTTCGGTAATTTCATCTTGTAAGAATTTTATTGTTTTCATTGTGATTTCATCACTACCAGATGAGGATGTTGATTTGAATTTAGATAACATTAGTGTTAGTTCTTGTTTAGTGATTGGTTTTAGGGCAAATTTAATCCTTTGTGGATTTGGGTGTTTGTTTATGTTCGGGTTAAAGTGTTGAGGTTTGGTTATTTTGTTTGCTAAATTCGAGCCTATGTTTGCAAAAAAGTTGTTTGTGTAGTTAATTAGTTTATGTACGTTTTTGTTGACTGAGAGTGTACCGTTATCTGTGTTGATTTCTTCCAATGGGTTTGTTTTGTTTTGATCTGTGTAGGTGATTTCTTTAATTATTTGCCAGATAAGTTTTGGATTATTATTGGATTGATCTATTTTAGATCTGTAGTAATTTTGTTTAGCCGATTTAGTAAGATTGGAGCAGATGTTTCTATAGTTTTTGTAAAATAGTTTTAAAGAAAAGTCATAAGGATTGTTTTTTACTTGCTGATGGATCTTGTCTCTTTTTCTTATACATTTAAGTAGGCCAGGTGTGATCCAAGCTTTTTTGATAATTTTATTGTGTGAATACGTGTAAGTTTTTATTGAAGTGTGGTTTTGTATTTTTAATTGCAAGTGTTCAATAAACATTTCCCAAGCAACTTCTATGTCTTCAGCTTTATATATTGACTCCCAGGTTTCAGTTTGTAGTGATTTTTTTATTTTTGTATAGTCTATAACACGTTTATTCCACGTTAAATTTTGAGTCGATGATCGATTTTTCTTTGCATGAATGTTAAGAATTAAAGTGTAGTGATCAGTGATGGTGGATTGATGTATGATTGTGGAGTATTTTTTATTCGTTTTTGCCATTATGTGGTCAATGCAAGTTTGCGAGGGGATTGATTTATTCATTTTGTGATCCACTCTTGTTGGTTCCCTTATTGCGGCAGACATCCCGTGGGAGAGGAGGAGTAATTGGTACTCCTGTGTTTGTGGATGTTGCCTTCCAGTATCCAGTATATTAATGTTAATATCCCCAATAATGAACAGGTTCCTGATGTTTCGTTCTTGAAGTAGTATGGAGTCTAGTGATCCAAGAAATGGTGATAAATTTGTAGATGAAGGCGATCTGTAGATAGCGAAGATGCATGTATCTTGATCGAGTTTTATTTTCAAACAGTTTGCGTCTTGTAGTTCAATTTCTTCTATTTTGCAATCCATCTTATTTTTACAATATACAATTACTCCGTCGTTTTGATGTTTGTGAAGTTTAGTATTGAAGACTTTGTAGTTGTTGATGTTTTTATGCACATATGTTGAGGAATTTATCCAACATTCTGTAAGGATTAATAAGTCAGGTTCTAAATTTAATTCATTTATCAGCACAGTGAAATCCTCGAAGTTTTTGTTAATACTTCGAATGTTTTGATGAATTATGTTCAGGATCGGGAACTCGTCCTGGAGTATACGGTTTAACATGCAGGTATTTGTGGTGATTATTGGTTGAGGTATCAGTTTTTCAAGTGTTTCCGTTATGAAAAAGGCCATTATAAAGATATAGAGTAGATGGAGTGTATATAGGGGTTTTTTTTTTTTTTAAATCATCTTAATAGGTATATCGTTGAGATGTCTTATTTCGATAACCTTTGAGTCTTTAGTTTTTCTTATAAGAATTTTTCCATCTTTAACCCAAACATATTTATATTCTTTTTCTAGGGCTCTTTGTTTGGTATTCCAATGTAAATTCTTGTAGTACTGTGTTAATGCCGCATTTAGATAGACGTATTGGGCTCCTTCCCCGTTGAATTTTTTTATTGGGTCACTATGTTTAGCAGCTAACATGATGTGTACTTTTTTATTGTCTACAAAATTAATTGTGATTTTTTTTTGGTTGTTTGGTTTGGAAGTTGTAATTTTAAAGGTGTCCTCTGGTGATATGGTAACGCCTGCGAGCTCAGCGATCTGGCTTACAGTATGGGCTGGGGGTATGTTTTCCTGTAATTTAAGGCCGCTTATTTCAATACTGTTTAACAGGCTGATTGTTCAATGTCTGCCAGGTGAACCTCCACCGTAGCCAATCTTTTCTCCTTTTCTGCCATTTCTTCCTTAAGTTTGTTTATGTGTTTTGGTGTATCCATGATTTGCGACAGTTTGTTTAGGATATCGTCATATTTATCGTTAATAAAGCTGTTAAAGGTTTTTATTTCTTGAAGCTCAGTTTCTATTTTTTTAAACATAACTGATTTCATTTCCTCGAATTTTGAATTGATGAATTCGAATATTGGGTCATCTTTGGTATTTTTGTTAGACCTTGTTTCCATGATTTTAGTTGGTTTGGACATAGGGCTAAATAAATGATCCAATGTGCACTAAAAAAAACTTTGACCGATTTACTGCGAACTGTCACTTCCACTTTATAAGTTGAATAAATTAACTTGTACAACTTAGTAAGTCACTGTTTATTACGGAATACTATCAATTTTATGTTTAAAATTATATTTACACTTTGAAAATAGGAGTGAGTAAACTTTTTACTGTATTAAAAATGTCGTAAATTATATCACTTTTTCATTGGCTTGGTTAGTTTTGATTTTGTATAACTGGAGTAAAACCGTATGGTTTTGACTGCATAAAACACTTAAAAGACAGAACCATGGACAGAACTAAAATACCATCAGCAATTACTGCACTTTTTTATGGTTTCTGTCACTTTTATTAAATATATTTTTTAATTTTGCGGGAGCAAACAAAAAACAGACTTGTCACTGAAGTATTATTGTTGTGTTAGTTTGAACTTACCTCTGTTTAATCACACGTTCAAATTTTATAATGCGGTGAGTCAATATTAAAGTGAAATCGTTAAAATGGTTTGTTTTATTTACAAGCAGAGTACCTAACAGAGTTGTTTAACGGTCCGCCCTCTCTGCCTACCCCTGCGGTGATTTTATCTAATGATAATATAGTACGTTGGGGTAACTGAACTAGTAAGCATGGGCTTGTAAGTAAGTGTGACAATGAATGAATGTCACTGAAGCAAGGAGCAGAAAGTAAATGACGACATATTATTTGCTAGTCTTAATTACATGTCTACATCGTCTACACGTTCTGTCACTGTACTATTCAATATCCCACAATGGGTATCTTACCCTTTGGGAATAAAATTCAAGCTATATGGGAATTATTTTTGGGAATATAATGGAAATATTGTACACATTTAATTATTATTATCAAAAACTTCTCTATAATTACGGTCGTCACCCTCACAGAAACAGATAAAGCAACGTAGCGCGTAGGCGACTGAATCGGTATAGGATTTATAAGGTGATTTATGCATAACAAACCCTTCCGCGTTTCAGTCATATAGCAATCATGACAGTGAATGAATGTCACTGAAGCAAGGAGCAGGCAGTAAATGACGAAATATTTATTGCTAGTTTTAATTACATGTCTACATCGTCTACACGTACTGTCACTGTACTATTAAAGATCCCACAATGGGTATATAACCTTTCGGGAATAAAATGTAATAATATAGTAGTAAAAAATTATACATTTATATACATTATTTAAGAAATGTGTTGACTGCCCAACTAGGAAGATTCTTGTTTTAGGACAGTCAAATTAGGACGAGTATTAACATATATGGAACATGGTCCGTAAATAATATAAAAAAATAAAATAAAAGATTAAAACATAGTAACCGTTCTTTGTTTAGCATAGTTTTTTTTTTTAAATAAAATTAATTACTTAGGTAGATACTTAATTATGTATTTCATAAATCTCACGTACCTACATAATGGGAAATATTGCTAAACATAAGAAGCCATATTGGAGTAATAATGTATCTTCCAATATCAATAAAATAGATTTTATTAAGGAGATTGAAAGATACAACAAAAATCAATGCGTTTTCGGTCACTTCTTTTACTCTAATAGAATAGACATTAGTCCGTTGTCTAAACTAAAATATTAGGTATAGGTACCTAATCTTGTATGTATGAATGTGATTGAACCAAGCAATGTGACCGAGTTGTTTGGCGGTCCATCCTCTCTGCCTACCCCTGCGGTGAAACTATCTGATGGTATTTTGGTATGTTGGGTTGGGTAACTGAACCAGTAGGTATAGGCTTGTAAGTAAATGTGACTATATATATTTTTTAAGTTAAAAAAAAACGCGGGTTTTATTGACTTGAAAAATAAATATTTTCAATGTAGAAAATAGATTTTGTAAGTAAAAAAAAACGCGGTCCATCCCCTCTGCTTACCCTTCTATAATTACGTTCGTCACCCTCACAGAAACAGAGAGCAACAGAGCGCGAAGGCGACTGAAACGCGGTAGTGTTTGGAAGGTGATTTATGCATTCCAATCCCTAACGCGTTTCAGTCGGTAGAGCGACTGAAACGCGGTAGTGTTTGGAAGGTGATTTATGCATTCCAAACCCTAACGCATTTCAGTCGGTAGAGCGACTGAAACGCGTTAGGGTTTGGGAATACGCGTCCTGGCTGGCCAAGTGGAAAGAATGGCAGATAATAATCTGGCATTCTTTCCACTTGGTCCATATTTTTAGGACGTACAAAATGATGTCGGTACAATATTATACTTCTTCTAAAACAGCAAACTTATTTTGTTGCACCATTTTAATTCAAATTAATAAATTACTTTGTTTTTACCACTATAATTGATTATAAAAGAAACCGACATGTTTCATAAGCCAACATATGATTGATATCATCAGGCTTTTAATAATACTAATTTTTAAAAATAGACATAGAACATGGTGTCAATAGAAAAATAACAAACATAGACAAATAATAAAATAATACTTGTCCCTACTCATTCTCATTTTTACATTGTTACTATTGTCTATGTTTATTAGCTTGGCTTATGAAACATGTCGATTTTTTTTATAATCAATTATAGTGGTAAAAACAAAGTAATTTATTAATTTGAACAATATTATACTGTTGGCAATAACGCTATATAACCAGCAAGGTTATGTTACACAGTTGGAATCCAGCCGTTTGAACAGCCCCTTTCTCGGGGTAGGTTCAGTCAATTCCTTCCTTGTCGACTGTGATGCGGTAGCTGGGGTAGTTTCGCTCATCTGCCGATGGAGGCGCAGCACCTGTGGCGGCGTAAGAGAGAACAAAAAGTCTGGCGATACGCTATATAATATAACTAAGAATTCGTAAAATGATTTTTTGCTCAATTCTCAATTTCTTTGTTCATTTTAATTCCATATGAACAATTAGGTATAGGAATAAAAGATTTTTGCATTAAAAACCTGCTAGTTTGTAAAATTTTTTCCTAAATAATTGTTTCTTGTAGTAATTAAGTTGTAACGAAGCATTATTACAATAATTTGTGCATATAAAGCGTGCAGCAAAATTCTGCAATTTTACCATTTGTGGCACTGGTTTTCCATTATTCAGACATTTTTATCGTATTTTTTCAGATGTCACGTCAGAATAACCTCGGCTTAGACGGGGGGGGGCTGCCCCGCCCACCGCGCCACCCTCCTTCAAGAACTGCATCCAGCTGGCGGCGTGTGCGGCCAACCAGGTGCTGCCCATGAACCCTGAGTTGCCCGCTGACTTGTTCACGGCGTGCCTCACTACACCAATCAAGATGGCACTCAAGTGGTTTGTCATGCAGAACCACGCCGCCAAGATCACCCCGCCCGGTACCACCGAGCTCATAGACAAGTAAGAAAATCAAAACACTCTACATTGTTAACATAAGGTTGGGTAAGTATCCAGAATTGCTGGACACAGTTAATACGGACAAATTGTTTTAAAAACACTTTGAATCAGTTTAATAACAAAGAGAAACGGCTATGAAAAATAATGCATTTTAATTGTTATTTCGTTAAAATTAAAAGTGATTGTTCACTTGGCGCCCATTGTTATATTGATGTAAAAGTTTTAAAGGTTGGTTTTTTTCTTCTCTTATTTAAACCAAACTATGAACCTAGGAACCTAAAATAGGTTTTAGGTTCTTAGTTCTTAGGTTTTTTTTATTCTTAGGTTTTAGGTATTAAAATAAAAAAAATAATAAAACTAGCCTAAAAACCTATTTTATAATTATTGCATGAAGAAAAGATTTCCAATTATCTGTATTTTGAAGTAAATAGTTATTAAAATGCAGTAAGAAGCATGGCGAGAAGCAAGGTGTGAGCTACCGTGCTCAGGCTGATTGGCCTGGGTGTGACCGTTCAAAAATTAGAGGCCTTTGGGGAACCTAGGAGAGCTGAGGCCACCTCCTTGGACTCTTCCTTCATGGGGCCTGCAAGGAGGAACCAAGAGGAAGAACCATGGAGAAGGGAGCTGAGGCCACCTCCGTGAACTCTTCCTTATGGGGCCTTCAGGGAACTAAGGAGGAGTGGAGAGGAGAGATGAGACCTGGGAAGACACATTGTGGAACCAGAAGATACAGCCACATATCCAAGACAATCTTTATAAAAGGGACCGGGTTGCTGTTAAAGGAATGAGGTAAAATAGAAGATAGCTCAATGGGCCTATAGTCTAAGTGCTCGAGGGAAGAAAATGCATTATTTTCCATTTCCGGTTACTGAAATAACTATTTCTCATTGTTACAAACTGATTGAATCAACTGTGTCCAGTGTATCTGGATGTTCACCAAAGGTTGAAGTTGGAAAATTTTCTAAAGACAACTCGCTGGTTCATGACGTGCCCGCCATTTATATCTTAGTAGACCTGAACCTTAAGGTATGCCAAGATGATGCAATTCTATCTCTGATTCACGAGCATTGTAAAAAAATGTGACAATTCGAATGTGGACGTAATTTCAAACAGTTTATAGTTTTTTTTTTTTGTATTTCTGGGACATTAACTATGTAATCATTTCTAGACAAATATACAAATATAAAGTTACAAATGTACATTGAAAATTAAAACTGTTCAAAATAAAATAAACAATTTTTAATAAAATCGCGATATCTAAATACTAGCTAACAAATCACAAGATCAGAAGGGGGAATGTTTATTAGCACTTCTAGCTTTTTCATATGTTGGTTTATCTGAAGTAGGTACTTACTTAACTAACCCATGTTAGAAATCACCACCGTAAAAGCTTCACATATCTAAAAAACCCCTTTTAAAATTTTACAAACATATCAAAAAAGATAACATAAATGAAGAAGTTTTCATGCTTAAGAAGTTTGATTTTTTCAGTCCTTTGAAGACTAAATTGCCCAATTTAGCCCACAGTTTTCCGCTTAAGAAGTTTTTTCCGGTCGCTTGGAAAACTTCTTATGAGAGTTTCACTCATGGAACTAATATCTATGGAAGCGGCATACCTAACCCGGATTGTATAAAACCGCCAAAACCAGTGTAGCTCTAAAAATTTGTGGCCGCCGGGAAGTGGGGATACAGACGGGGTAAAGGGGCCAGCGTGCGGGGGGAGGGCAGCCGCCAGGA
This sequence comes from Limnephilus lunatus, assembly GCA_917563855.2. Classification (NCBI taxonomy): domain Eukaryota; kingdom Metazoa; phylum Arthropoda; class Insecta; order Trichoptera; family Limnephilidae; genus Limnephilus; species Limnephilus lunatus. Next base: position 1,242,459 of record CAKJTF020000021.1, read on the forward strand.
GATAAGGGCCGAATTGGGAATGGGCTTCACATTTTTTTTATTATTAAAAAAACGTTTCTTAAATTTTTTATACATTTTGAACATATGTATAATAGTTGTTTTCTGAACAAGGAATGGTGGTGAAAAATAAGTAATGAGGAAAGGTAAGTACTTAACACAAGACTTTTGAGTAAGTTATGTAATTTGAGACTAAATTATTTAATTTTTAAAATGTCCTGATGTATGTTACTCATCCAGACCACAAACAATCACATAAAAAACAGACATATCGTGACAATAATTCGAAAAAAAAACCTAACGGAAGATACGATTATCTGACCAATGCCATGTTGAATTATTCCGACTGATGACGAAACTTATTACTGTTGGATACTAAAAAATATTTTGCTGACACCAGATGTTCATCAAAAAAATGATTCAAAGCATCAAGAGTTTATACTGCTTTCATCAATTCAGGATGGTAGACATATACAAGTTCACCCTACGGGCTCGTCGGATACATAGATAATATATCATACTCCCAGGTGTCCAGCAGTCAAATGATCCCCGTCTTCATGATATTGTCGAAAACAAAGAAATTTTGCTGCCACCAGCTATCCAGCACCTATTATCAGTAGAACTAAAATTCACGTGCAATATGTCAACAAAAAAAGTGAAATCAACAATTACTAAATATATATATTTTTAAAATGTGATCACCTCACAAGAATCCCAACTGCTCCATTCTGGAGACTATCCCCAATTGGGGTATGTTGTGAGGTTGAAGGCAAGTGAGGAGGGGAAGGATATGGGGAAGAGGGAGGTGGGGAAATACCCGACTATTCAGATCTAGTCTCCAAACACGGCTAAAGCTACGTTTTAATTCTAATTGTTGGTCACTCAGCCGAGTAACCGAACAACTCCTAACCCCGCCTTTAGCTGTTCAACACATTCCATTTTTTTAATGTTTTTGTAGAAAAAAAAAACATCAAAAATGTCACAGAAGACCAAACTTTCAGTTACATTTTTTACTCCAAATAATGTCAGGAATCACTGATTAGAGTAAGTCAAGTACGTCCCTTAACACCCTATATATACACACACACACACAGGTATATATATAATATAAAATTCGAATATTTATTTATATATATGTAAATAACAAATAATCGAATATGTACATATGAATAACACATACTCGAATATATATATGAGGGGAAGGAGATAAGGAAGAAGAAGGTGGGGAAGTATCCGTCTATTCAGATCTTGTCAACAAACATAGCTAAAGCCATTTCATGCAACATTTCAATTATTATGGGTGGTCTTACACCAGGGCGATACTGATAGTATGTTCCACCTGGAACTTGACGGAAATAAACCTTATATTATTTTTAATTATTAAATTTTGAGAACACAAATCAATCGAATAAAATTTATCTGTGCGCACCGGGATTTGAACCCGCGACATCCGGATTGCTAGTCAAGAGCTTTTCCCCTCGACCACGGGGGCATGTCAATGTGAATTTTACATAACAATACAGTGAATATTTTATTTTATTTTATATACTATGAATTACAATTGTAAACATATGTAAAAGGAGTGTTAAATTAGTAGAAAAAGAAATAAAAATAACAGTGCAAAAAAGACGAAGTAAAAACGTTTAAAAATGAATAAGCTAAACGATAAAAAAACACGTACATTAGACATGTATAAATCAGAACTTTATATTTGTGCATTATGTAAATAAAAAAATAAAAGTTTTTTGGTAACTTTTAATTATTAAAATTTAAGTTGACTGATTCGGCCCATTGCCAGCCGAAGATCACGTGATAACATGCGATGACAGTTGAAATGAACACGTCGACAATTATAAAATGTATATTTAAGCTATGTTTAAACACTTATATGTTAAAGGTAAGACCGTCTTTTTTCTTAAAGGTCTTCATAGAACTACTTTTACACAAGTTTATGGCGCATTGGACCATTTTTCTATGTTTTATGAACGTTTTACTGGGAGCTTTATACGCGACCGAGGTGTAAAAGCCAATGTCAACCGTCTAAAAACCGTTTGGTAAAATTTTTGAAAAGTCACACTTCGGGTCAGTGTGCACACTTTACATGCCGTCTCTCTAATATCCATACTCTTAGGTTTCACTGTATGTACTTGGTTTATTGAAATTGCAAATTTTTGTTATAACTAAGAAACTTATGCTTATGCTCAGAATACCCGGACAGCTAACAGACAGGCGAACCATGATCGGGGAACTGAACTGGATATTCACCGCCATAACGGACACTATAGCCTGGAACACATTGCCCCCCGACCTGTTCCAGCAGCTCTTCAGGGCAGACCTGCTGACTGCCAGTCTCTGTAGGAACTTCTTGCTTGCTGACAGAATTCTGAGGTAATAAATTAATGTCTCATTTCACTCTCATTTTGTGTACAAATGAACTATCAACTATTAACTTTCTTCGAAGGAAGCAAATACTTTAGGGTGTGACATTATAATTAAATGAAAAAACACTAGCAGTACTGTGCCAAACGTTAGGGAATTTTCAAATACTATCGTGACATCCAAATTACCCTACTTTCGGGAAGCTACTTGACAAGTCGGCAATACTATAAAAATGCCAGTGAACCGCAGCGAGCCAGTCATAAGTTTAGTCAAGTCCAGTCAGTCAACACTCAAATAAGTGTTATTAGTACACACAACTTCTGTGCGGTAACAGAGCAAAAGGCCCATGGCCCATTTTCATTTACTCTTTCCACTTTTGTTCTACCTTCGAGGAACACACATCATCTCGCAGCTCACATGGTCTATCGCACCTACAGCTTAAGAGATTCAACTAAAGCCCGCGACTATAAAGTTCACCGCACCTTCAGTCCAGGGAGCTCCTTCTCAGGCTACCGAAGTCCACTGTACCTCGCAGCCATTGAGACCATCCTTCATCTTCGCCTCATAAGGTTTTTCCTGCTAACTCGAGTCACCGCCGCCATCTCCATCTACCACAGTGTCGAGCGACTTCCTGGAGGACCAGATCTTCTCCACCAAACACGGTGTAGAGCTACACGCTAGCGATTGAAGACTCATGGTCTTCAGCGCCTCTTCACCGCCATCACTACCTTGCATCACTGTCATCACTTCTGTTACTCAACTGTACTGACCTTCGCTACGTAGCCCTTCAATAAACGACTTCGACTCACCAACTGCCGCCTTTGTAATCATCCCGTTTTTCCCGCTAGCGGAGCCTAATCCCTCAAATGTATCCTAATATATTTTAAACATGTTGCAACATGGATAAACTCATTGTCACTGGCAAAGGCAGGAGAAGCAGAGGAAGATCACCGATGTGTTGAGAGTGATCAAATATCACAGGCATCCGGAACTAGCAGTGCATTTCCTCGAGGAGTGGAAAAACCTTACACCCCAAGGAAATTGGAGTGGGATCACGATCCCAATGAGGCGACTACTAAAGAAGTGGAAGACAGTTGGCCTGCTTAGTTTTGAGAATCAAGAGGATAGTTTAATTAAACGAAGACAAATTAACTCAATAGAAAATCTGGAAACAGAAAAAGATATTGGCACCTCTGGGACTCGAACCTCCAGGACCTTCGGCTTTCCGAATTGTGACTCTACCAACTGAGCTAAGGCCTCCCTATCCGATTCGGTCATTTTTAACTGTATCATACAGTGGGGCGTCGATTATCCGAACGTCGATCAACCGAACAACCGCTTATCCGAACTGCTACGCCCGCCCGATGCTTGTGCACTTGTCGCGACTTGTTAATCACTGTATGGCCCTTGCCGCCGCTAATCGATTAACAAAATTTTGCCGCTAAAGTAAACACGGATTTAGGATATGCTGTGTATAAGTGGTTTACTCAAAAAAGATCCCAGGGAGAACCTATATCTGGTTCAATTCTGTGTGAAAAAGCATTTCAATTTAACGACAAATGAAATGCTGTCCGAAAGAGGTCTTGGAGGGATGTCAAATTTTCAAGCAAGCACGGGCTGGTTAAAACGATTTAAGACAAGACATGGCATTCGTGAGCCAGTCTTGTCTTAAATTCGTTAGTCATAATGGACCCGATATAGTTTTACATGACAAAATTAAAAAAATAACTTATATCATTGATGTCGCTATTCCAAATTCTTGTAATATTCAGAAAACTGTTTCTGAAAAAATAAGAAAATATACAGATTTAGGAAATGAGATTAAAAGAATTTGGCATTCTCAAGACTATAAAAATATTACCATTTGTTATTTCGGCTACTAGCATTATACCTAGCTCTCTCATTCAAAATTTAGGGGTATAAGATTTGTCAAAAAATTTGTACATAAAAATGCAAAAGTCGGTCATTTTAAATACATGTAGGATTACGAAAGATTTTTTAAATATTTATATTGAGGGATCGGTAGGATTTATCAGACCAGTTAGGATTTCATCAGAGCCGAACCCTCTGATATGAAAATATCTGGAGTCGGTGAAATATTTTCCCATTATGTTTCTGGTGGATTGACGTATTGTTCTTGTATTGTTTTGTATTTATTATACTTATATAGTGCACTTACATTGCGTGAATTTACTTGATATTCATTTGTGGAAAAGTGTGTGGAAGGGTTTAGTCTTTCATTTGGGAAAGATTTAACCCGGACATAAAATTTGGAGCACCGTAATATGTTTATACAGTCAATGTGACCCTTGAGTTTGCTTTGCAGAGTAAAGTTTTAGAAAATTAGGCTCAATTTCACATAGGTAGAGCCTCAAGTCTGGTTCAGCATTCAAGAGATTGAGACATTTTTTTAAAGTAAGTTTTGAGCTTAAGAGGAACGCATGCGCGGCCTGTTTCATACAAAATTTTGATTTGATTTTACGGCTAAAATATGAAACTAATTATTATTATTTTTTTTTAATAGATAGGTTAGGCATATATAAAGTAAGGATGTGGATCCGATTCTTGATTTTTGCTTTTAATTATAAAATATAGGCCCCAAACAAGACCATTTATCCATGAATTTAGGAGGCAACTTTGGAAATATTTTGTGACTGAATGGATGCTATTTTTGAAAAATCTCTCCACATCCTGACTCAGGCATATGATGAAGAATACAATAAAATTTGATTCAACACTAAAAAAAGTTTTATTTGCGTCAAAACCCAAATTAAGTTAGACGCGAATTCGACTAAAAAATAGCAAGCTTTTATCCGTTGTCTCGTTTACGCATTTGTGTTCCGTGCGGGGCGGCGGGAGAGGTGCGGGCCGGGAAAGGACTCGTATCGCCCGGCAAACGAACATATACATACAAAGATATCTTCTCATTCGTCATACATCAACAATCGGTGTATCTGGGGGTGTGTGTGTGTCTAGTCCAGACACTGCTTGCATTTGGCTTCGCTGTTCACGATTCCTTGCAAGTATCCACAAGGCGATTTTGTTGGATTTTTACGATAATCGCCAATATTTTGTTTAAACATGGGTAAGTTATAACAATTTGAGAATTTTTAATAATGGTGATTAATTATATTATGAATTTATCAATAGTTTAGGATACACCTTATTGATTATTTAAAATGTTAATTGTGTTTTAGGTCGAAAGTGGACACACGGTAAGCCACCCAGCTGGCACCGCAAAAACAGAAAATGCAATGTTAAAAAGTCAGAAAGAACATGGAACAGGTGATATAAAATTAACTTCATTATTATTTTTTTAAATTATACTTCACAATTTTTTTACAGTAGGAATATAATGTAATTTTTTTTTCAGTTCCTCCGTAAATGGTGTTGAAGTTACCCAGGGTACGTCTCCCAAGAAAGATTTATTTATTTATTGTTATCAAGTTTAATTTGTAGAACTCCATTTTAATTTTTATTTATAAATAGACTTTTACTATAAATAGATTGTCTGTATGTGGCATGACCACAGTTTGATAATGCCCTCAGAAGGCGAAACAGCTGTCACGCGTAGTAATAATTACCAGCAGAACTTGTTTATAAATAAACTGTTTTTATTAATTTAATAATAAAATTATCGAATATATAAAATAAATAAAAATTAAAAAAGATTTATTTGATGCTGACATCGATGTAAATGATTGGATTTCAAGCAAACTGTAAGTAAAAAATATATTTTTCACAAAAACAAAAAATTCGAGAAAGTATACAAAGACGTCAAGATGTTTAGTTGGAGTTACATTTTTGCGGTTCAACTTTTATATCTTCAGACCTTTTTTATTTAAAATATAAATACCGCACAAGAGTCCCCACTGCTTCCATCTGTAGCCAGTGAGACTAGGGCATCCCCAATTGGGGTATGTTGTGAGGCTGAAAGTATGGGGAGGGGAAGGAGATGGGGGAGAGGAAGGTAAAGAAGTACCTGACTATTCAGATCTGGTCACCAGACACGGCTAAAGCAAATTAAAGCAACGTTTCAATTCTGAATGGTGGTCTTACCAGGGCGATACTGAAAGTATCTTTCACTCTGGAACGTGCCGCAAATATCCTATATTATTTTAAATGAATTAATTGTGAAATAACACAAATTAATCATATAAAATTTATTTGCCATGTCTAAGGCGGCAAACCGTCCCGCAATGACCGCGGTCTCCACATCTCGCACTTATAACTACCTATGTTAGTTACCTTGGCTGGCACCGACTCCAAAAATAACAATCGTACGAAATTATTTTTTTACTTTTTAGTGCATTTTTTAAGTTGTTTTTTGTTTTGTTAAAATTTTTGTTTATTTTTTGATTTTTAGTGACGAGCGTGCGTAAAGAAGTTTTACTTCAAAAAAAGAAACATCGAAATCTGTTGGCGTAATATTGAGTTATTCGTCATACATACTTATTGCAAATTTAAGACATATATGGTTTTCTCATGGATTCCATTGTCAGAACTGGACCAAATTAAAATGGGACCACACGGGAAGCACAAGCTTTCTAATAAAAAAAGAATCATCAATATCGGTTCACCCAATCGAAAGTTCTGAGGTAACAAACATAAAATATAAAAAAATACCGTCGAATTGATAACCTCCTCCTTTTCGAAGTCGTTTAAAAAACAAACAAAAAGTTCTAATTTCACAAATGTAATATAATAGAACCAAAATCCAAAACATAGAAAGCTGAAAACTTCATTTCCGTGGGCCATAGGTTGGGCATGTCTGTCGTGTGTTACTTCTGTTAATTGTGTTGTGTTCACGGTTTGTGTACTAAATTTTATTCTTAAAAGGTTAATAGTATTCTCTAAATGTTATTCTTATAGATTAATAGTCCTACCATTAAAAAATCAAATGTTGATATCGTGGGTAGTTACCGCGGCCCGCCTGATTTTTACATTGTTATATGTACATACCTATAGGAATATAGGTTTACAGTAAATTTAATAGACATGAAATAATTTATTTTTTTAAATACTGAAATCTGCCAACTTTTCTGAGTGGTTGTTTTTTTATAGTATACTTAATAATATATTTTTCTTACAAAGGTTCAAAATTTATATTACACCTAATAAATAATACCTATTTCATGGGCTTCGACTTTGACGACTTTACACATCATTTATTATCATTTTATATTGTAACTTCTTCGAAATTGAAGATCTTTTTAATTAAATCCATTTTTAAGACTTCGTACTTTAAATTCAAGTCGTTGGTGTGGTTTTTATTAGTTAAGCACCTTAACTTAAACTCGTTGACCGTAGTGAATGAAGGCGGCTAGTGGCCAGTGTCTGCTGTTGCCAGTGTAGCTGTACGCACACTAACCTGAGGTGCTTGCTCCTTCATCCTTCAATCCTCATAACTCGTTCATCTTCAGTGATTCTCAGACGTTGTTTTGAAAACAGAACTGTTACAAAATAGAACTCGATAAAATAATAGCTTTGTTTAGATTAGTTTACTTTTTTATTTTTCTTCGATGTTCTGTTTTGTCAAACAACGAAACTATTCCTTCCTTCCTTGTTGGACGCTTATTAGAATCAAGTTAAATTCTTGTAGGATTCTCGAAGCCGCATTCAGAGGTGGCGGTTATTCATTTATCCTCCCTATCGGAAAGAATTTTATAAGTTTTTCGGTAGTTTTCATTTTAAAAAAATATCAGAGTGTGTTAGAAGTGGAACCTTCAGAAAACTAAAGCAGACCAGAGTGGGGAGACCGATAAGCTACGATGCACCGCACAAAGACGATTATACTATCTCATTCTCTCGCAGGCTATAGATGCATGTGTTTGTCTCTTTTTAGTGTCACTATTTTTCGTTTCATCGAGTTTCACATCACAACGGTGCTAAATAAGTGTTCAATACTATTATTTGAAATGTGCAAGCGTTTTAATTGACATAAAAAATAATAGATTAACTCAAAATTAGGATCTCATATCTTATAGACGTTAGAGGCCGATTTGATGTGTCCTTGCGTTGAGTTTGAGGTGGTTTTGTTTCAAGTAATGGAGTAAAATTCACACACGGATAATAAGTATGTCCGTTGGATCTGAAAAAGTTGCATGCACCGCTCCCTTCCCTCGTCCACATCTTTCTCTGTCGCACGTATATTTTTACGCATCTTGCTCTTACACTTACGTTCATTGTAAAGTCAGAAACTGTGCGATAATGCACCGCACCATGTTCAGGCCGGTCTTAAAGTTTGGCGTGTACTTTTGCGTATTTATATATAAAAATACAAATCATCAATCATCACCTCCAAGGTTGAGAATCCGTCTTGAAGATGACAATGTAGATCACAAAATACTAACGTAGATTGTGACAAATGTGTTTAGGCTCGTGCTCCCGACCGGAAGCGGGGGCGGCCGCCATGCTGTAGTTGGCAGCCATTGCTGTACTGTCAACTGTCATGGCTGCCATCGGGCGCCAATAATTCATCATTACAGAGTACATCGTCCATCTACCCATGGCTCGTAATGATCATTGAGATTACAGCCGTTGATTATGGATGCTGATGCGTAGATTGCGTAGGCACTGTTTTTTTAAACTTAAAAATACAGATTAACCCCTTTGATTGGGTGAGCAGGTCAGCGTGAAATACCGAGATTTTCGATCATTTTCGTATCTCTAGATCAACCATACTCAACCTGCGGCCCGGCAAGCTTTTGTGTGCGGCCCTAAACACTTTATTTTCAGGAACATGACTTAAAAAAAATCTATCAATCTAAATTTCGTATATCTTGAGATTCGTTTCGACTTTGACGCACAGATAGTGATACCCTAAAAGGATTGTCATTATGGTACACATAATCTGGTATACGAGTGAGATACATTTTTTAGATTTTCACGGCCAAAAGCATTTTCGTTATTTGTTTTTGGGGTGTTATGCTATGTTGTGCTACCTCCTTCTTTAGCCAACATTTCAGTTTTCGACAGCGTTGCAGTGTCCATCATCAGGGCAGATGTGTAAGAGTGTTGCTATTGTAATTTGCAATCGCTAGATTTATTACCAAAAAACAAATATTTGACACACAAGTACGCGCGCAAATAATTTATAAATAAAAAAGTGCCTTCTAGAAACCATCGAATCAATTATAATACATAACAACTGGTTAATGTCACTGGCTAGTCAGGTACCTACTTGCCTTGGTACCTGATTTTAACAGCATCTCGTGCTGTCGTATAAAGTATTGTTCTGTTATAATTTAAATACGCATAATAGCGGGAGTGTCTTCAAAATGCACTCAAAAAATGTCCGACGAAAAGAGAGTGCTTCAAGACAAATGGGGGGGAGCAGTGGCGTACCGTGGGTATCAGCCGCCCGGGGCGGAGGAAAATTTTGCCGCCCCCCCCCCCCCCTATATAGGTACTTCTTCAGGGGGGGGGGGGGGGGGGTAGTGATCCTTTTTTTAATTTTTTTTTTAAAAATATTTATTAATTAAATCTGTATGCGGTGAATTAAAACTACACTCAGAATGTGAAAACGGTTTTTCTTTGGTTCTGGCAGCACATAAATTGTCTGCAACTAGAATTTTATATTTGCACTTCGAAAAAAGTTATGTTTTCCTTCGAAATATGTCAGCAGATGAATACACAATTGGAATTTTACATTCTGAACAATAAAACTGGCTTAAATTTTATCTGTATGCGGTGAATTAAAACTACACTCAGAACATGAAAAAGGTTTTTATTTGACTCTGGCGGCACATAACTTGTCTGGAAGAATTTTATTAAGCACTTCAAATAAGTTTTTTCTTCGAAATGTGTCGTCGGATGAATTCACAACTGGAATTTTACATTCTGAACACAAAAGGGGTTTTAATTAAATCTCTAAGCGGTGAATTAAGACTACACTCGGAACATGAACATGTTTTTTCTTTGATTCTGGCGGCACATAAATTGTCTGCAAGAATTTTATAAAGCACTTTAAATAATATAATGTTTTCCTTCGAAATGTGTCGTCAGATGAATCCACAACTGGAATTATACATTTTGAACACAAAACTGATTTTAATTAAATATGTATGCGGTGAATTAAAACTTCACTCAGAACATAAAAATGGTTTTTCTTTGATTCTGGCAGCACATAGATAGTGTGCATCTAGAATTTTATAACTGCAATTCGAATAAGTATGCACACACCTGTCAGCTATTTAACTTTTCTGTGATAATAAATTTAAAATATATCACCGTGATATATACGTGGAAGAAAACCGTATAAGTGTAATTTTTGCGCACAAAGCTTCACGAATATAAAACACAAATCGACTATCAATTAGAGCTAAAATGATACTGTTGCCATTTACATTTTTATTTAAAAATAATGTATGTGTTAGAAATAAAAACAAAACGTCTGTCATTAATATTTTGATTTTAACAGTACATAAAACTTAAGAAAGATGTTAAGAAACTATAAACTAGAAAAAACTTTTAAGTCCTGACGCGAGAATAGAACCCGCGACTTCCCCAATCCAAATTTTTACAAGATGATTATTGATTGTGAAATTTTGCCCCCCCCCCAAAAGTGCCGCCCGGGGTGGGCCGCCCCCCCCACGGTACGCCACTGGGGGGGAGGGGGTTGATGATTTTTTTTCATCATACCAGTATAGTGTTGCGGCCCGCGTAACTTTACAAATCCATGTATGTGGCCCGAAGAGAAAAAAGGTTGAGTATCGTTGCTCTAGATGAAAATTACATTTTATAAAGAATAAATTTTGGTTTTTAAAAAGCGGTATGATTTTAAAAAAATAAAAATAGCACTTCAAATAAATGTACGTATTGAACGAATATCAATACACACTAGTACAGCCGGGGAATCTCTACGTTCTTTAATCGGTATCAGTGCAAAAAGATCCTCAATACCTCTTTTGACAGCCTAATATTTCTTTATATATAATATATACATATTATGTATATAAAAATCTCGCGTCACGATGTTTGTTCGAGATAATCTCCGAAACTACTTAACCGATTTTTATGAAATTTCGCTTTCTGTGTGTAATTTGGTCCAACTTAAAAGATAGGACAATGCTTTGTAATTACCTATTTGTAAGTTCCTAAGTTTCTAACAGATGGCAGTGTGAGTTAATTTATCGACGGAACACTTGATTATCTAGGTTGAGTAATCATCCAATAGATGGCGTTGTGTTTCGTTAGCCATAGCAACGCGTGGCCGGGTCATCTAGTAAGGTTATAAATCAGTGTTCATATTCTTTTTTTTACTCCAATCTATAAAAATGTTTATTAGATCCTCCTTGGTACAAAAAATAAATTAATTGACTTCAATCTATCTTCTGACCTCTGTTAATAATATTTTTTTATGTTTTTTTTATTGTGAAAAGGAACCGATTCCTCAACTTAATTTTGCTAACATTTTCATTTTGGATAAACTTTCGATATTAGTTTCATGGATAAACTGGTAATTTTTGGAACCAGTTCCACACAAAATAATATCAACAATTCCAGTGACATAAATGTAGTTGGAACAGCAATATTGACCATCTCTAATGCATTTTAGTATTTTAAAATTCAGCTTTATTTTTTATTATTTAGCGAGTTTTTACGTAATTTACTTACCTCAAAAATGATTTATATTTTTATTTTGAGGTTCATGGCCTTAATTAATTAATTTATTTGTTATTATAAAATGGATTATTGTAAATGTTATTTTTGTTGGTTTCAGTGTGGGCTAGGCTGCTTTCTGTGGAACAGGGCTTTGGAGACATCTTGCCAATTCGTTTGTGTGAGTATTTATTATACTACAATAAAATAATAACTTTGTTTTACAGTTACTTTATTTTGATATTACATCCAACCAAGTTTTGTTACCACTGTAGCTTTGTCACTTCAGTATAATACTAGACTTTGTTTAGTGTTACAATTTTTTTTTTACATTAGCTCCACACAGGAGGTCCTGGGGAAAAAATCCCCTCAGGGCCTATGTCGTCTTTGGGGATGCTGTGTGGAGGGTCTTTATAGAAAAAAAGAAGAGGATGTTCTGGAACGGAGAAAGGTATGAGAGGTGGGTAGGAATCTGGAGGTCAGTGACGGATATATGAATTCATCCCTTCCACTGCCGTGCAGGGCGATGTTCCGAGAGAGTCCTGCTGGAGAGGTCAAAAGATCTCCCTCAACCAGTCTGCCACGCAGTTAATGGACAGATGCATCTTCCGCCAAGACCAGGACTAACCTCCCCATGAATCTGGACACCTCTGCTAAGTTACCAAATGTAGCGAACTACTCAGAGTGACCTGTGCAGAGGTGTTGGTTATGATGAGATATGAAACAAAAAAATATGATCCACTTTTATACATCAAATTAGTGTGATTTGGTCTCCAACACTCTAATGCCCAACGACCGGAAACTACAAAATTCAATTTACGGGTGGTGCACACCGATTATCGCTAGTTGAACACGTTTGGATGAGATATTAGTACGCAATAGCACCTGTAATTGTATATCTCTATGGTTATAATAGACAAAGCTATGGGGTAGCGAAACCTGGTGTTTCTTATCTATCTTGGTACGAGAGCACAACAGAATGGAGTTTGCAGGAAAACACTTCTTCTTCTTCTTTAACACGATTTATTAAATGCAATAAAAATACAATTATTACAAAAGGGTCTATTTACCCTTTGATCGGTTGATCTCCACGATCACACCACACTGACAAATATCGAAGTCTCTACTTCGATATCTTTATCAGTTTTTTACAATACTGAACTGTAGGTACAACATGTACCTCCCAGTTCAATCTTAACAACGATACTGACGCAAAGGGCCTATTTTCCCTCTGCTCAATTGAAGATACACCTCGTGTACCTTCCAGTTCCACCGTAATAACAATACTAACTCTCTCTTGAACACGTCACCATATTTAAAGAAAAACATACAAATACAAATAATTAATATGGTACATTAACTGTGGGAACAGAATATTTCAGCGGTTCCCACAACTGGATTTTAAAATCTAGCAATAAAACAATTGCTCAAAAGTCGCTGAAAAGGGCCACCAATAAAACTAAATCTAAAACACTTAAGGACAGACAAATATTGCAAATATTACTATAATAAAAGTTCCTCTTAGGTTGGGCCATAAAAGGCCGACAGCAAACACTTTCCCTTGGGGCTGCCATAAATAGTTTATAGGTGCTATTTGAGGGTCCTATTTGAAATGTGCAAATACGTACTTAAAATAAAACAATTTAAATATTTAACACTTTCTTCCAAATCTTTGCAAAGCAATGCATTTATATGATACCAGCCCGAATACATATTATTTCTCAAGGTTGGGACCTTATTTGAAGAAACCGTGGGATAATATTTTCTTTGCATATTTGAAAAAGAGAAACTGCGTGTAACTAAAATAACATGAATACTACGAATAATTATTTTACTGACTAAATAGGAAAAATCGCATTCTGGAACGAACATACCCCTTCCCGTGAATTTACTTCACTAAATAGGTAAAGAATGCGATTCTAGTATCTTTAATAGGTACTACTGCTTTTAAAATATTTACAACGCGGTATCAAATGACGGCGTACCCCTTTTTATGTAAGGGGCATCATTGCACATTAACGGGTCTGTTGTCCGCATCTCGCGAAAAACCCTATCAGATTTTTGTTTATGCTTCGTATAAACAAACAACCTTTTAATCGCTTTCACGGCGATTATTTGTCCCGTGTCTTGTAACCAACAGTATTGTTTACACAGGAAAACAAACAAAATAATAATTCTTATAAATTCGTCAATCAATTTGCCGTTAAATAGGTAAAAAATCTAACCATGGGCCTGGTATCATATGAAAACATTGCCTTACCCATGGATTGCGTGAAACGGTCTTCCATTATTACAGGTGTCAGCCTCTGTAACCGGCCGTGCGGCTCAGGCCGCTGCTGCTCGTTGTTTTTCTCTGCTTTGCTGAATGACTGCGCTGATAGAGGTAGCTCCCAGCGGCTACTGCTTTGCGGCTGATGTTGCATCGACTGCAGCGGGAGAGGTTGCCCTATCGAGGGCTTCTGATGCGTTGATCCTTTGTTCGGGAGTACCTCGTACCGCCCATCATGTTGCTGCTCCTCCCGCCGTTCCAATTCCAGCGGAAGAGCCTGCTCTTCCCGAGGTTCCAATTGCGCCGGGAGAGTCTGCCCTGGTAAGGGCTGTTGATGTGAAGATACTTTGTACGGGAGTAGCTCGTACCGCCCGCTAGTATACTGCTCCAACCGCTGTTCCAATTCCAGCGGACGAGCCTGCTCTTCCCGAGATTCCAATTGCGCCGGGAGAGTCTGCCCTGCCAAGGGCTGTTGATGTTCAGATCCTTTGTATGGGAGTAGCTCGTACTGCCCACTGTTATGCTGCTCCAAGCGCTGTTCAAATTCCAGCGGAAGAGCCTGTTCTTTCCGAGACCTTAATTGCGACAGGATAGTCTGCCCTGCCAAGGGTTTCTGATGTGGAGATGTTGTGGGCGGAAGTAGAGGGTACCGCCCACCATGGAACAGTTCCTTTTGCTGCTCCAATTGAACTAGGAGACGTTGCTCATTGTGGTCTCCAAGTTCTGACGATGTTCCGTGGCTGGACTGGTCCACCCAGTCATTGACTCGATCTTCAAGAGTCCGTCGGGAAGTCCTTAATGCAACTTCCAGAACCATGGCTGCGTGCTGCTCCTCTACTTCCAGGACCGCCATTGCAGCAGCCATCTTTGCCTTTTTTTCAGCCGTCTTTGCCTTTGCTACAGCCGCTTTTACTTCAGCCTCTGCCGTTGCTTCAGCCGTCTCTGCTTCAGCCATCTCTGCTACCAGGCGGGCCTTTCTTCTTGCGATGTCCACCTTGATAGCTGCTGCTTTCATTTGTGCCTCTGACCAGCTTGTGCTGGACCCCGCCTTGCTGCCGCAGATGGATGTCATCTTCGATTGTAGTCCTGTTTCCATGATGTCTGTATTCTCGATCCGGCTCGAAGGACCATATGTTTCTTATCTATCTTGGTACGAGAGCACAACAGAATGGAGTTTGCAGGAAAACACTTCTTCTTCTTCTTTAACACGATTTATTAAATGCAATAAAAATACAATTATTACAAAAGGGTCTATTTACCCTTTGATCGGTTGATCTCCACGATCACACCACACTGACAAATATCGAAGTCTCTACTTCGATATCTTTATCAGTTTTTTACAATACTGAACTGTAGGTACAACATGTACCTCCCAGTTCAATCTTAACAACGATACTGACGCAAAGGGCCTATTTTCCCTCTGCTCAGTTGAAGATACACCTCGTGTACCTTCCAGTTCCACCGTAATAACAATACTCACGCAAAGGGCTTATTTCCCCTCTGCTCGGTTGATCTTTCCGATCACACCACACTGACAAATATCGAAGTCTCTACTTCGATATCTCTGTCAGTTTTTCCAAACTCAACTGAAGGACATCTCATGTACCTTCCAGTTCAACCGTCACAACAATACTCTCCCTCTCTTGAACACGTCACCATATTTAAAGAAAAACATACAAATACAAATAATTAATATGGTACATTAACTGTGGGAACAGAATATTTCAGCGGTTCCCACAACTGGATTTTAAAATCTAGCAATAAAACAATTGCTCAAAAGTCGCTGAAAAGGGCCACCAATAAAACTAAATCTAAAACACTTAAGGACAGACAAATATTGCAAATATTACTATAATAAAAGTTCCTCTTAGGTTGGGCCATAAAAGGCCGACAGCAAACACTTTCCCTTGGGGCTGCCATAAATAGTTTATAGGTGCTATTTGAGGGTCCTATTTGAAATGTGCAAATACGTACTTAAAATAAAACAATTTAAATATTTAACACTTTCTTCCAAATCTTTGCAAAGCAATGCATTTATATGATACCAGCCCGAATACATATTATTTCTCAAGGTTGGGACCTTATTTGAAGAAACCGTGGGATAATATTTTCTTTGCATATTTGAAAAAGAGAAACTGCGTGTAACTAAAATAACATGAATACTACGAATAATTATTTTACTGACTAAATAGGAAAAATCGCATTCTGGAACGAACACCTGGTTGGCAATACTATAAAAATATAGTGATGTAAACAAAGTTATTGTTCGCTTTTAAATTACAATGTTTCATCCACAAAAGTGAATGTATTACCCTGATCAAAAAGTTTTAGGACTTTATTCATAAAATCGAAAATTCAAGTTTATTCATCAAAATCAATATTCAGAGTACTTCCCATCGACTACAACGCACTTACACCAGCGCTCGATCCAATCCTCGATACACCGCTGGTACTCAATTTTCGGTAAGTATGTCCATCAGAGCCATTTTCCGATTTTTTCATGACATCCTCTCGGGTGCTGTAACGCATTCCGCGAAGTAGTTTTTTAAGTCGGTTGAACAGTAAAAAATTGCAGGGAACCAGATCAGGTAAATTCAAAGCTGGATGGTATTCATGTTGTTTTTGGTCAAAAACTCACGGATAAGGATCGTATTGTGCATCGGTGCATTCTCTCTCTCTGGTTTCAATCCTGGGATTGGTTTGCAACAATTTCCTCTATTCTTCTCTTCCATTCTTCCCTCTCTTGTGCGGCTCTTTTGAAATCTGTATATGATGAGCAGCGCACGTCCACCAGCAGGTCCTCCAGGTACTCTCGGCGTGGGCGTGCCCTAGAGTTTGTCCCCTCGGTCATACCCTCCATTATGGCAAGCAAGAGGCCTTCTTGTCATATTACATCGGTGCGTTATCATGGTGCAAAATCCACGAATTGTAAAAAATCGAAAACTTGCACAAATGTAGATGTACTCATTAGAGCGTAACTTTTACAAATGTCAAGCTATGAGGCTGAAATTTGGAGGAAAGTATCAATGACAGATGTGGTTATCTAACAACAACAAAAAGAATTCCGATCGGGTGACTGCACCACACGGTGGCCGGTCCCAAAATTTTTTGATCGTGGTTTTATGTAATGCTACTGTCACTACTGGTGTTATTTTTTAATGTCTTCATTGTGAGCAATTTATTTTAGTTCATTGTACAAGTGGGTGGTGGGGCTTGTTATAACAGTTAAAAGTCCGCCACATTGACACATTATATTATTGTACATATAGAAAATATTTGAAAAAAAAAATTCGTATTAAATTAACTCAATAATCATTCCATAAAGGAATTTAAATTTTCCTTTGTTTCGGGCAGCCTTGCAGTGTACAACACTGGCCTACTACTTCCCCACCTTCCTCTTTCCCATCTCCTTCCCTTTCCTACTACCTTCAGCCTTACAACATTCCCCATATTCCCATTGACTCCATACGTTTGGGAGTTGTTGGAACTCTTGTTTGGTATTTAGATTAAATAAAACACACGCACACATTAACTTCTAATAAAAAAAAGAGTTAATTTACATTTAATTTGCATGTTTTCATTGAAATTTAAATTGCTACAATCATCAGAATCATTTTATTTCCTAGTTAATAATTATTTATTGTTTGTTATTTATTGTTAATTATCGTTTTCAGAATGTAACAACAGATGTCCTCTCAGCCAGGGAGTTGTACTGCGTGATGGGCTGCAATGGTGCCCTCAACTATTATTTTCAGATGCTCAAAGGTAACTAATTACATTATGTAATATTATTTTCATTATCGGGTTCTTGTGATAAAGTCTAGTGTTTTAATATACATTATCCCCGATTAATGATTTGTAAGAAAAAAATATTTACTTAAATAATTTCAGTTCGCGAAATGTCAAGTGATTAACAAATAATCCAGAAGAGATTTGAGACATCTAGTGTTGTAAAGTGAAAATACTAAGTTATCTTTGTGTTTAATCGAATTACACAATGCGTGGGAATTTTTTTTAATAATTCCAATATGCATGAAGGTGTTTTGACAAATAAATGTTTTAAAATATCTCATCAAATTGGCCACATTTTGGCCAATTTGCAAACACCCTTGTGCATTCGCTGGTCAAAAGTTTGCAGGTGTTTGCAAATTGGCCAAAATATGACCAAAAATGCTTCGGTCACTATCTGATATTTTTCCATCTTGCATTGTAAAGAATTTATTTTTATGTTATTGTGCACATTTAGATGTTCTTTTTTTTTTTTTTTACTAAAATACATATATTATGTAGCATAGGCTTTATTTAAAACCTATATAGTGAGATAAACATTACCATTTTGCAGCCAAATTCGACGTTTCTTACCAATATTCGTGTGAAATTTTCAGTTTAAATCTCCCGCCAATGTCACCTGGCAGTTCCAAAAGCATCTGTCAGGCGGCGTTGCGTTGCACGGCGTCATGACGCTAACAATTATGCGCCATTAGCATTTATTTTGCGAAGGTCAAACACGTTTGTTTTTGTTTTGAAACATCAAAATACCGTAAAATTGTTATTCTGCAGTATTTTGCGCAAAATTTATAATTTCGAAGACATTGGTAAGAAACGTCGAATTTGGCTGCAAAATGGTAATGTTTATCTCACTATATAGGTTTTAAATAAAGCTAAGTACATAATATAAGTTTTATTGTAAGGTAAAACTTTTT
Organism: Limnephilus lunatus; assembly: GCA_917563855.2. Taxonomy (NCBI): domain Eukaryota; kingdom Metazoa; phylum Arthropoda; class Insecta; order Trichoptera; family Limnephilidae; genus Limnephilus; species Limnephilus lunatus. Next base: position 1,261,410 of record CAKJTF020000021.1, read on the forward strand.
CATTTTTAAGTAGTGAAGCAGCTTCGACTTTCCGGTCCTACACATTGAACGAAACGACCTAGTTGCGCTATCTCTTGGGCTGGCTAGTAACCACTATGCAGTGCCACCAAAAGATAGACGCATTGTTAGCGTCTATCTGCCGAGTTTCAGCTCGATTGGATGACGGGAAGTGGGTTAATTTCCACTTCCAAGATTTGCATTCGTTCATTTAAGAAAACAAAATTGAAATTCAAATAGATGTAATTTAAAAAAAGTAAACACGAAAAAGCCCAGCTGTGCATGAAAAATCAAATAAAAATAATATTCTCTTTTGCCAATGTTCTGTTTTGTCAACGTTTTTTTTCATGGAACCGTGAAATAGTAACTGTGGCAACATGTTTTATTAAAATGAATTTATTTATTTGAATCTCTACATATTATAAATTACAGTCCTCCCCCGCGTCTGTCTGTTTGCGATAAACTCAAAAACTACTGAACGGATTTTCATGCTGTTTTCGCCAATAGATAGAGTAATTCATGAGGTAGGTTTAGGTATATAATTTGTCAAGGTTTTGTGTAAATTAGTTGAAATATATTAAAATATAAAGGAGAATGTCTGTATGTGGTGGACGAGCGGGCTGGCAAGCGGGCGGTGTGGATTTGATTTGTTTGCAAAGTAAGGTCACTGTCTACATTTGATTTTGAAAACTCTGTGTAAAGCCCGAGCATCACCGGGGACTTCAGCTAGTTATTAATATATTTGCATCCTTTCAGAGAAGATCGGCACTCCCTCCGCACCCGCCCTGGTGGCGGACAGCCTCACCGCCACCTCCCTGTCTCTGGAATGGGAGGGCTCCCGTCACTCCAACCTGAGCTACCTGGTGCAGTGGCGCTACGAGGAGCTGGCCGGGGCCTGGCAGTACTGCCGCAACCAGACCTGGGGACACCACTCCGTGGTGCTCGTGGAGAACCTGCAGCCCTACACCAAGTACAGGGTTGGTTCATTACTAATACACTTTTAATGGTCATTGATATTGAAGAATTCGGGGATTTATAGTTAAGAGCTTATATATTATATTTTATGGCGTCTGATAAGATTTACCCTAAGATAAGATTTACCTTATCCACATTCAGAAGGTGGCTTATTGTAGCCATATTACATTTAACATTATAATATATTATGTAATTAAGATTAAATATTGTATAAACAATATATTATAAGAGTGATATGATTTGAGGTTTTCATGGCCAAAAGTATTATCGTGATTTATTTTTGGGGAATTGTGCTGTGTTGTGCTACCTCCCTCTTTAGCCAATGTTTCGGAGAGCATTGCAGTGTCCATCAACAGGGCAGATACGTAATGGTTTCACATCTACCCTGATGATGGACACTGTCCAAAAAGTTGGCTAAAGAAGGAGGTAGCCCAACAAGGAATAATACCCCAAAAATGAATCACGATAAGATATAAAAGAGTAAACAAGGTGAGGAAATGTGGCCCATCCAAGTCGAGAGTCACGAGTGCCTTTGTTTTAGGATGACATCATCTGTGGCGTATTCCGCTGGTGGCGCTAGTGTATTGTAAGTTGTTAGGTGTTTTTGTCTGTGGCCAGGACTGGCAACAATGTCATTTCATTTCTGATGAGACATTGTCTTTTGCTTTTTACAACCCTTCTCTTTTACCCAGACTCACATTATAAATTAATTCTTGATATTCTTTGTTTGACCGTTTTGTTCTTAGTATTGTTCTAAAGCTCACGTATTGTTACAAAATGTCTGACACAAGTGGGAACAACCTCGCCCGGCTGGTTGCGGGAGACTGGCATCACACTAATACCTATTTCGCAGTCTATTTAAGTATTGTTTTAATTATTTTATTATTGTGTATAACATGTTTATCACTTGTTGACTTAACATCTGTATTATTATTATTTTTTAAATTGCTGCTTAGTTCTGTTTTTATTTTTTATGTTCTTCCATAACTTTCTAGTTTACATTCAGTTACTTTTATGTTTCTAAATAGCTATCTGTGAACATTAATAATTGGTCTGTTTTTTTGCCATCCTCTAATATATATTTTATTACTATGACTGTTTATGTTCCTTTAATAAATAAATAAATCACCGATGAGTTAACAAAATGTCGGCAACATGTATCTGTATACCTTGTCGCCAAAATAATTGAATCGTAGATTATCGGATATTTGCTTATTATCTCTGTGGAAGAAGGACCTTTCTTATCCAAACACTTCCTTCAATGAATACCTCAACATTTTACCTAAAGATACCTTTAGTATTGTATCTGTTATTTATCCAATAAACTTAATTTCCCAGTTCCGAGTAGCTGTCCTTCTATCACCGAGGCACAGTGACCCCATTGTGTCTGCGCCTAGCGTCATCATCAGCACCCTGCCGTCGGGCTCTCCAACCTCCGCCCCCATAGAGCTGAGAGTCACCGCCTTGGACTCGCACAGGATATCCCTGTCTTGGGAGCCTGGCCCTTTTCCCAATGGGCCCATCCTGTCATACGTCTTAAGGATTGCAGAGATGGAGAGAAACGGATACACCACTTTAAAAGTACATAATTTATTTATTTTATAGAATGTAAATTATATAATAAAAGTTCTTCTTCAACCTTACTTTATCCATTACTGGGTTTAGGCTTCTTTCCTGTCTCTCTAATATGTATTTCCATTTTTCTCTCTGCATCTATATATTTAAATCATCCCTCTCTCTCTCTACGGTCTTCCTGATAACTTTTTCCTTTTGAACTCTCCAGTTTTGCATTAACTTTCTGTTTTCCGTGTGGCAATATCTCCCATTTCAGTTTTGCCATTTTTGGGATGAATTTGTTATATGGTGGAATAAAAGGCCAATTTTTTATAAACAATATTACACTCTAATAGTTGGATTAAACATTAAAACTGGATCCCACACCGGTGTCGAAATCTCGAGCATGGCTTTAGAACAGCGTCAGAATTCATAATCTTCCAACTGTCGGATGGCATGTATCTATCTTTTAGAACTGTTCGATGAGCCTTAGAGAACCTTAATCCTCCTCACACTGCGTTGTTGCAAAAGATCATGTCTCAGTGATAATTATTTGGAAGCGAAGTCCAATACAATACATGTTGTGAAATATATACTAGATGTACTTTTTTTGTGATGTTCCAGGATTTGCCAGCCTCGGAGAACACGCTCTTCTACATGTTCCAAGGTCTCTCTCCCTCTGTCAACTACAGGGTGGGAGTGTCCATGAGAAATGGGGAAGGTGAAGGACCACAAGCCACTGTTATGGTAACCACACTGGCTCAGCCCACAGGTACCAACTACATATTGTTATTTTTACAATATAACTTCACATGGACATATATTATACTCACATTCTAAATTGAATTAATGGTTTTAACCCTTTCAGACCTGAATTAAAACAGGCAGTAGAAAACATATTTGATGTTTGATAATAATAGGTTAGTTATTTGAAACTTAATTTAATTTTTATTCAATATCTGGTTTAGAAGTTATCACTACTTTCGTTTGAAATAACATTAGATCTCAGGAGGGCGTTTTTCACACAAAATGAGAAATCTTACACTGTGTACCAAAAATATAAGATTTTGTTAAATTAAAAAAAAAAACAAAAAAATACATTAAAAACCTTTGCAGTGTGGGCAAATTGGAGGACCGCATTACAATATATAGCTTGCCTTGCCTACTTTCAGAAAAACCTGTAAAAAACTATTTACCAAAGTATTACATCAAAAAAAAACAGCGGAAAAAATTTGGTCGAGGTTAAACAAAAAAATAAAAGTATGGCTACCGCCTGAACTGGTAACCCAAATTCAATTAAACATAGTGTGCAAAGCCAGTTATACTAGCAATTGGAAAAAAACTTAAAAGCATTTCTTATTTGCTCTACGTAGATAGTGAGGAGAAAATTCTTGAATCTATGTATTTTTTAATACATATACACATGATCTAAAAGGGTTAATGCAATGTACTTTATGTTTGTGTACTGAAACATTAAGTCCTTTCATGTTAATTTTAAAGATTGAACTTTAGATATAAATGGCTAATTATTATTACAACACGATTATCAGTTGAAATATTATGTGACCTATTAATTACAAAGAAACCGTAGACTTCGGAAAGAGTCAATTTTGGAGGCGGGTATGGGTACCGCTGCCTCAGGAACCATTTATTGGATAACCAACACATCTTCCATAGGTCACCACAAGTGGTTCGCTACGTTTGGTGACTTAGCAAGGGTGCCCTATAATATGCTATGCTCATGTGATGAGATTTGTCTGGGTCTTCGTGGCGGATGTCTCTGCCCACCAGCTGCATAGCAGGCCGGATAGGGAGATAATGGTTGAGGGAGTTGCTTTGATTTTCCTGTTGTACTTTCTCGGAATATTGCCTTACACACCACAGAGGGAGGGATGGATTCATACGTCTGTCACTCCTGGACACACTGACCCCCAGATTCCTACCCATCTTCCTATTCCTTCCCAAAACACCCTCTCCTTCTTCACCTAAAAATTCCCTCCATACAGCATCCCCAAAGATGAAATAGGCCCTGAGGGGAATTATATGAATAATTAATGAAAAATTAAATTAGAATTATATAAATGCTTATCGAGTCTATTATGATTGACGCTAGGTACAAGTATCTTGTCGAATTAACTAACGAATTTTCATTCACGGGATAAACAATTTTGAGGGTCTTTCGCAAACTTTACAACTAAATTATATGTTAAATCCTTTGAAAGGAAAAAGGGAAAAAATAATGGCGAAAAATGTCATTCTCAAATTGTGACTTAAAATTTCAAACATTTCCTATGCTTTATTTAGCAATATATTGAGGACAAACAAACCAACAAGCAAACAGATATTAATTTTTGTATATACCTATACGTAGATAACATAATAATATGTAGGTACCAGAGAATAAAGAAAAACACAAGAATTGCGATGTCAGCATGATAAAAGCCTGGTCAATCAGGCCTTAAATTTCAAATTTATAACAGAACTGCGTTTCTTTTTTATTATGAAATTATGGGATATTATACGATGTCAGGCGTAAGGGAGGCAGAAAGCGTTCTAAATGGTCTAGAACCAAAAGATATTAAGTCAGCGCGACATTGGTTTCCATTCAAATCTACTTGGAAGGCACTCAAAGTGCGTTTTATCTTTAGGTACAGTGACTTTATGGAAAATTAGATCTGCTTTATTAAAATTATGTTTCGGGATATTTCTCGAAACAATTTAATTTCCCATGGAGACTGAAAAGAGGGCTTTGCTCCACGATATCAAATATAGATATATAACGAGCGATGGCTTCCGATTTTCGAGTTGTTTCCATACCAAAAAGCTTTTAGTTTGTATTTATAGCACTAAATTCCTGAAAGCATGATTCTCCAACTTTTTTTCAAACGGTGTTAAACCCTTTGATATGGAAATCAAAACAAGAAGATCGCCATAGTGTAGTGGTCTATGTATTTTACTGTAATCAAAGATGTCGAATTTATCTTGTTCATGTCATATCATAGGATAATATATTATTATTTTCACTTTCTGTTATCATCGAATTTGTCGTGACTCAGCGCATGAATGTAATTTAAAATCGATGTCACTAAGCCATCAATTTTACCGCCAAGGTATAATGCATAAAATATTAATTATTATCAAGTTTAATTTGTAGAACTCCATTATGATTTTTATTTCTTTTATATATTCAATAATAATATTATTTCATTTATAAAATAATTCTGCTATGTAATTATTGATGCAGTAATTGGGGAAACATTAAAAAAGGTAATAACAATAGATAATCATCAATAATTTCCGACATTTTACTCGGAAATCAAAAAGGGCAAAGGTAATAAAAATAAAAGCAACAAGTTTTTCATTATACGTACCTATATAGAAATAATATACATATATCGTCTGTAAGAAGCCAAACCAAAATTTGATAATGCCTTCAGAAGGCGAAACAGCTGTAACGCGTAATAATAATTACAAAACAGAACTTCTTTATAAGTAATCTGTTTTTATAAATTAAATAATATTATTGAATAGTATTGGTTGTATTTATTTTCAGTAAAGATGACAACTTCCCTAAGAATATGCACCGTGTGTGTAGCAGTCGTCGTATTATTATGCAACGTCTCTGCTGCTCCCGCACCTGATGAAGCTCCCATGCCGGTAAATATATCTTTATATACCTATATAAAAATCTCGCGTCACGATGTTTGTTCGAGATAAACTCCGAAATTACTTAAACGATTTTAATGAAATTTGGCTTACTGTATGTAATTTGGTCCAACTTAAAAGATAGGATAGTTTTTATCTCGATTATTGATCTCAATATTTATTATTGCGAATTAAATATTCATTAATTGTTTGTTATAGGACCAATGCTTTGTAATTATTTGTAAGTCACATAAGTTTCTAACAGATGATGGCGTTGAGAGTTAACTTATCGACACAAAACTTGGTTATCTAGGTTGGGTAACCATCCAGTAGAAGGCGTTGTGTTTTGTGTTCCAGCTTGTTACATATAGATGCTTTTTGATACATATATTTTACTTATGAAAAAATTACTTGATTCCCAAAAAATTACGAAATCTGACTTCACTCGTCAAGATTAACCCTAAGAAATTATAACAAAAGAAATAAACAATAAAGTAATTAAAATAATTTTCTGATAAAAAAAATATTTTACAGGTTTAAGTACTTTATCGCTTGTCTGAATTTTTGATAAAATCAGTTCCACTTTCGAAAACGACCTGAATCTACCCAATTTAAGGTTAACTGCTGTAAACTTTTAAAATGTCATAAAAATTAAAACACCTTTTGACTGAGTATTAGACCTTCCTTCCAAGAGACTGATTAAAATGAGTGAACACCGTTTACACTTAAGCCATATACTAATTGGATGGTACCGATATTTATTTCTTAGATTAACTACTGTAAATTTTTAAATGCAATGTCATCCAACATCAGAAAAATCATGATGGAGTGACTGTCTTTTGTCATAATACTTTAAAAAATGTTGAGGCTGAGTTTATTGATTTTAAGACGGCTAATGTAATAAAATTAACTCTTTGTCAAAATAACTATAAATATCTCATAGTAGCCGTATACAGATCCCCTTCTTCAAATGATTTTCTATTTGTAGATGAACTAAAAACATTTGTTAGAAATCTTGACAGACATAACTTTACTTTCTCGATAGGTACTAACGGGGGACATCAATATAAATATTAATGATAATACAAAAAAATATTAATTGTCAAAACGAATATCTAGATTGTTTATCAATTTATGGATACCTTTCATATATTAACTCACCAACAAGAGTAACCTTAATAAACTCCGCGTGTTTAGACCACATTTTTGTCAAGACACACAAAGATGTTAATATTATCTCCTCAATTCTAGAAACAAACATCACTGATCATTTTCCAACACTATATGGGCATAATTTCAAATATTCATCTATAAAACAAAATTGTGAAACTCTTGAAAAAATAGACATTAATTATCATACATTAAATTCTTTACTTCATTTAGAAGGTTGGGAAAATGTTCTATCTTTAGTTAATCCACATTCAGCATTAGAAAATTTCTATAAAACTCTACAAGATAATATTCGAAAAAGTGAAAGTAAAATTGTTGTAACAAACAGGAAATATAAAAAAATCAAACCATGGATTACTGTTGGCTTAATTGTCTCAATTAAGCAAAGAGACAAATTATACAGAGAAATGTTAAAATATCAAATAGCTTGCCAAAATAATAATGTCAGAATAATGTCTTTTATGAAAACAAAATATTTAATGTACCGAAACTTACTCAATAGGCTGATTCGAAATCGTAAAACGAAATACTACTGTGAATAAATTGAAAACGCTAAAAATGATAGTAAAAAAACATGGAATATTATGAATGAAATTATGAACAAAAAAAATATTTCTTCAAGTGTTGTAAATGAGGTTAAAATCAAAAAAAAAATAATAACTGACAAATCTACCATTGCCGAAAACTTCAATTACTTCTTTACGAATATAGTAGATGAGGTACTTGAATCATCCAGTATGAATGATTCAAGTACCACAGTGATACAGTTAAAAAGTGACCGAATTGGAAATGGGTTCCATAGCCCAATCGGTAGAGCAGTTGGCCATGAATGCTGAGGTATCTGGGTTCGAGTCCCAGTGGAACCAATATCTTTTTCTGATTTTTCTGTCTTCAGATTTTGATTTGAGTTTCGCTAATATTGTCTTCATTTAATTAAATATTATAATTTGAGTTTTTACTCATAAAGTTAAAAATAAAAATAAAAAAAATTAATTGATAGAGGGAGGGATTAATTTGTTCGCTGTTGGGAACAACTTATAAAGGTCTCATAGAAATCGTTGTGTCTCCCTTACTATCATGGTGATAAATATAATCTAAAAAGTGTTAAAAAGAAAAAACTTAACGCTTTTATTCACATCAAAAGTGAATCACGTAATAATTAAAATGTACACTTTTATAAAACCAAAGTTTCCGACAACAATTTGAAAAAATTTTTATAAAACTGCGAATTTTTTACGTCTTGCATCCGGTATTTTATGAAAATATCTATGACAAATCGGATGTTTAGGTACCTATAATCAAATCTTAGAAATGATAACTCATTAGATTCAAATGCGATTCGGTAGATAAGAATTTCAATAAAAATTTATTTCTACTTGGCTGCTTAGCTGTTGCATTTTCTCACACCGAAAATGGCATTGTTAAGCCAATATTGCAGAGATTTATTGTTTCCCTCGCGAGATCACTGTGAAACAAAGGTAACCGGTGGGGTGTATTTGTTGCGGTAATATTGTTCAGCACTTGGATAATTAAATCATTTCTAAAAGGCTTTATTTTTAAGTTACTAAATTTATAATCATGATAATTTTATATATATATACCTATTTACATATTGGTGAAAAAAAGCAATGAAAACAACTATTTTTATTATAAGTCACAAAAATTGCCAAAGTTGCCTTTAACCTTCCACCAGGCACGATGCAAATCTTAAAAGGATCGGGCGCAAATCATCTGTGAGATTGATAATATTAAGACCCTCCACACAGCATCTCAGATGACATCCTGTGTGGAGTTAATGTAAAAAAAAAACAATATTATCTTCAATTTTTTTTTTCCACATTATTGGTAGTAACTGAGCTGGTGAACTGGCTTGTAAACTAAACATTGTCTCGGATAAGTAGGTACATCAGATTTTATTTATATGGAACATCTATTGACGTTTTTTGTGAGTGCCACATTTTTATTTTTCGGTGTATTTTTCTCTTCATATTTTCGTTTATATTATTAGTGTTATCTTATTCTTTATTTATTACATTGATAGGAATAACCTTCAAAAGTTATAAAAAGAAAGTTGTTCTAATAAAAATTGAAAAAAAGATTTATTCAATTTAATTGGGTATTTTGGCCTCAAATCCAAAATTAAGTTTTTAATGAAAATGGCCGCTTATTATTATTTTTAACGTCAACAAGTTTCGCTTGAATCCATCATCAAGACAATTTTAAAAAATATATAATAATACAGAGTTATCGTATTTTAGATGAGCCTTGATCCAAGTGAAACCGGTTGACGTTAAATAAAGGTTTCTAACAAATTTCCTGGTAAATACAAAGTGATGATTTTATTTAATTAAAACGAAAAGCAAAAAAACAAGAAAATGCATTTCACTCAATAACCATTGAATCAGATATATTATGTGGTGGTTTATTTTTATCAAAGATATTGAAATATTAATTTTTATGGTGTTTCAGAATCGCTACGTCAGTATGTGCGGCGGCACCCGCTGCGTGGAGAGTGCCCTGCACCGCCATCTGTCGGAGCACCTGAACGCCGAGGCCGCCCTGGGCACCCTGGCTGACCTGCTGCAGGCCATGGACTGGATCCGCTCAACCTTCCTGTACGTGCGTGGATCGTGCCATGTCTTCCTCGGACGTCCCCGACTTCTTCTACCATTCACATTTGCGTTGTATATTCTTCTTACACTACTTTCTTCGTTCATTCGCTCTACATGCCCAGTTTATTATAAACAAGTTATTATACAAACTAACAGTTTATTATAAACAAGCCAAAAACAGTTAATTATAAACAAGTTCTGCTTCGTAATTATGTATTTCGTATTTATGTATTATATAATTTTTTTTTTTAAGTAAAACTTCTTTACACACTCTTGACACTTGGGGGTAAACTGGTGAATGCGTTACGAAAAGTGTGATTGTTACGAAAAATTAAAAAAGGAAACGGAGCATGTGCAACTTTTGAACATGCTTCACGACGCCCCTGGGATGATCCCGCGGCGCCCCGGGGCGTCTAAGTTTATTTTGTAGAACTCCATTTTAATTTTTTATTTCTTTTATATGTTCAATAATATTATTATTTTATGTATAAAAACTAACTAACTAACTAACTAACCATCACGACGTTTCCCCGCAGGGGTAGGCAGAGAGGACGGACCGCCAAACAACTCGGTCTTGGCACACACTCTTTGCCTCACTCACATTCATACATCGTCTCATTCATTCTCTTCTATTATTCTGACTTTTGACATGGCCCGACTCAAGTATCTGATTCAGGAGCGACTGAGTCCCGCGCCACTTCAGGCCGCCGCGCAGAAAAGTCTCACAGTGAACTGCGCTGTAAACCTATCGGTCTTTACTTTTCTGTGCCTGAAGTGGCGCGGGACTCGGTCGCTCTGAAGTGTGCGTGTGGGAGACGCTAATAGGTTGGCTGTCGATGTTGACGCGACCGACTCAAGTGAGCGCCACGCACATTGTGATGATGCGGCTGCCGGTGGGAGCGGGCGCTAGTGCTAAACCTCGTTTTGAGAAACTATGCTCAGAAAAGCAAGCACATCCTTCTCATTAATACCAAAGAAAAAATTGCTTTTTTATCTTTTTTGTTTGCTTCCATTTTTGTTTTTATGTTGTGTTCATTATTTTCTAATAAAAAAATTTAGATACTATTTGGAGTTTTTCTGACAAATTGTTATTAGGTAACGTACCCATACTACGTGACCCGTTCAGGGGGGGGGGGCGTCGCCAAAATATGGCAACTTCCCAAGGGCGTCACAGTTGAAAAAAGTTTGGGAAGCCCTGATCTAGGAAGATGGTCACTTGAGCAGGCCCAGAGCCTCTTGAGTACCCTCAATTTTGCTAGTTTTCCATTCATAGAGGCAGGCTTAACATTCGCATGTTAGAGTGTGCCAGTCGCAAGCTACCTGCATTCAAACTCAAGACGACTTCATCCCATACCTCGTGCTGTGATAGAGGAGCTGAGGTGGTGGAGCAGGTCCCTGCAGACGTGGTCACCAATGCATCAAGCATCAATTTGTCTGAGGGATGACTGGGGATGGGGCGCGCAGCTGGACGACCTCAGGTTGAATGGAGCTTGGTCCCAAACACAACAACCTCTCCACAGCAATGTCAAGGAAATGCTCGCCGTGCTGGCAGCACTTACTCCTCACGGGCCAGAGCTGTCAGGCTCGGATCTTCCGATCCAGTCAGACAACAAATCGGTAGTCGCATACCTTCACATCGAAGGCAGCACACGATCCAAGACATTGCTCGAAGCGTCTTATCAAGTCCTTCAGATGGCAGACACGTATCCCATTTCACTGTCTGCCCACTACTTACCGGGAAGATTGAATGAAGCTTGGTCCCAAACACAACAACCTCTCCACAGCAATGTCAAGGAAATGCTCGCCGTGCTGGCAGCACTTACTCCTCACGGGCCAGAGCTGTCGGGCTCGGATCTTATCCAGTCAGACAACAAATCGGTGGTCGCATACTTTCGCAACGAAGGCAGCACACGATCCAAGACATTGCTCGAAGCGACTCGTCAAGTCCTTCAAATGGCAGACACGTATCACATTTCACTGTCTGCCCACTACTTACCGGGAAGGTTCAACGAGGTAGCAGATCAACTCTCCAGAAAACGTGAATCTCTGGAATGGCATATTTTACCGGCAGCAACAAAATTAGTTTTTGCAAAATGGGGGAGGCCAACTATAGACCTGTTTGCACCAGAACAGCCCACGTCGTAGAAGATTTTGTATCCCTCAATGCATTCGACAAAGAGGCAAAATTTGTCAATGCTTGGACTTGAGTGGGATTTTCCTCTAGCTTGGATGTTCCCCCCCCCCCCCCCGTGCCTTATGCGGAGAGTTCTAGCACACCTGAACCGGGCCAAGGGTTTTTTCAAAATTTGATTGTAGCCCCAAGATGGAAGAAAGTATTCTGGAGACCAGACTTAAAAAATCGAGTGACATGTCCTCCGTTCACCGGTTTGAAACTGACAGAAGTGCTTGAAACCCCCACCGCAAATAGGATTTCATTTTGGAGGTGTGGAAGTGCCGGGTCATGCCGGGTCTGGTCCGGGTGTGGAAGTCATTAATAGATTGGTAGGACAAACAGAAAGACTTTTAAAGTCGAGTTGGAGAGAATCCACACTTAAAACATACAAAAAATCTTAGTCTAGAACTTAGTCTCTCTCCTAGAATAGTTTGATTCCATAAATCGGTAGTAACAACTTTCAGTAGCCCTAAAGAAGGAAACCTAAGATCACATCCTATGGTCAGACAAGTACTCAAAGCCGCAGCATTAAGACATCCTAAAGTGGCTAAACCTCCTATCTGGGATCCTCGAGTAGTGTTGACCTGGATAGAAGCTAGCCCACCCAAAAAGTTGAATCTCTTTGAAACATCAAGGAGGGCAGCGACTTTACTTTTATTAGCTTCGGGACGAAGAGTGCATGACCTGACCTTGTTACAGGGTTCACCAGACAAATTATCCATAGATGAGGAAGGGGTCTCGTTATGGCCAGTTTTCGGATCCAAAACAGACTCCGCTACGTACCAACAGTCAGGTTGGAGACTGATAAATGGCAATCAACCAAATATAGACCCAACATACTGGATTAAGAAACTGGTTGAAATCTCCAAAGAATGGAGAGAAACAAAGCAGAATTTAACATAACTCTTCATTATTACATCAGGAGCAGTTAAGGCAGCTTCGTTTAGTTGACCGCGAGGTTACAGTGCCCTTGAAACGCATGCCGGGTACCCGCTGTTTATAATTTATTTATTTATTTATGGACAAATAGTCCATTAACAATATAACAATAACACGAAAAACAAGCGTGCGTAAAGGCCCGACCCGCCGAGCAATCGATCACCGTTCGCATTGATTACCGTTCGCATGTCATTTTTCGTAACAATCACCACTTTTCGTAACCCATTCACCAGTTTACCCCCAAGTGTCGAGCGTGCGTAAAAAAGATTTACCCCAAAAAATATTTTGGAGCAGTTGGGACTCTTGTGCGGTATTCACACAAGAATAATTTAAAATAAAAAAAAATATTCGAAATTATAAAAATTTTTGCATAAAAATATTCAATGAACATGAAAAATTGCGTTCGGGCAACCCTGTAGATTTAACAAACATGAATCAAGGAATTCGTGTTTATTTCAAATTTCGTTTTCAAATTTCATTTCCAAATATTATTATTCAAAGCGTCGCGAAGACGTGCTCTCCTGGCCGCGTTTGGGCCCGTAATGAAATCTGAAATTTGTGTTTACGGGCTGCGATAAAAATGGTGAAATGCGATGTTCAAAATTATTTAAAATTAAATACTTCCTAAATTGTATTCTGTAATGTTGCCTTCAAATGATGTATTCAGATAGATGTAAAAATATATAATTATTTCAGATAAATAATATATTTACAATTACGCATTAAGTTTTCATTGGATATAATATTTATATTACCTTGTTGTGATTAAAACTTTTAAAAAAGTGTTGCCATATTGCAAAAGTCAATGAATTCAGTGTTATGCATTTAAAAAATAATATGAACCGAATTATTAAACCAAAGTAGGTATTTTGTGTCAAATGGTAATAATATACATATTGGTTTTCAAAACCACAATAAAATAAAATCAATGTTATATTATATCCGCTCAAACATTTTTGTTGCGGTAAACATGATATTTTCAATATGTTAATTCTTTATCTTATTAACGAACTACAAAGATATTTTTTTTTTTACAATTAAGGGAGAGTTACCATCATGACTTTCTTTGGTGTTTCTGTTAAAAAAATATAACGTGATAACAAATAATTATTATTTCTTTACTTCGATTATTTCGTAAAATAGGTTTGTCCATGTGTTTTTTCTTGTACTGTTTATACATCTATATATTTGCACCTCACAATCCGGAAGCCTCAGTTTCGTCAAACCGATGTCAAACTGTCACTTTGGATCGAGATTGTAAAATATCTATGCAAGATAGCTTTCATATTTCAAAGATAATAAGAAGCATTATTTCGTTCTCTTTCTGGTTAAAAGAAAAAAAACATATGTTTGCATGAGAGGAAGAGAGATGCAAGAGAGCGAAATGTGAGGTCGCTCTGGGACGTTTTTGGTCTTATGAAAGTATAACACAATTACGAGTTTTGGGATGTATTTATTCCTAAACTAGCAGATGGGTTATGCACAAGAATTATACTACTTTAAGTGAATGTAAAATGAATAAACTTTTCTAATGCTTCAAGTTGAAATAATTATTGCATTTTTATTTGTATAAAACATATTGTTTTTATTTCTTGCTAGAGCAATCCCGATGAGTTACAAACTCATAATACAAAATCTGGAGACCACAAAAGCATCAACTGTTGAGCTGAAATTTTGGCTCAACATTCCTCAAATGCACAAATACGCTCTCTCTAAATCAACTCCGACCAACAGGCAAATCAGGTGTTATTAAACAAATCACTTAGCTGATCAGAGATTCAGATTGATCGATCGAAAAGTTGGGAACAACGGCCGTAAATCACAAATATTTTCATAGTCAAAACGTGCCACATGATGGGACAGACCATATTGAAATGGCCGGCTTTTTAAAGTAATAAAGTACCATACAATGTGATTAACGCCAATCTAATAATAAATACACTGAGAAACGTTCCTGTAGAATTTCATTAAATATTGTCTTGTTCTTATTAATTTAACTGTAAAACAGTCACAAATAAGCCGTTTACCACCATTTTTTATATTTATTTGTAAGATCGTTTTGACAGAGAAAGCTGTATAAAGTTTGTATCGTAGAGTACGAAAATTGCAATACGTTGACGCTCACTATTTGAAAACTAAATTAAACACATTGCTGGCTCTGGACAACGTTAAGAATCGGTTTCGCCGGCCATTTTATCACATTGTTCATGCAAATGGATATAAACTCATTATTCTGAAAAGTTGTTATAATGAGAATTGACTCGGTAAATATAACCTTAAATAGACAACAGCGATTTGCTGCAGTCATTAAAGAGAGAAAAATAAACAATTAATATCATATTCTGTCCGTAGTAATTCGCAAGTTCAGGATATAGAGACGGCAGCGTTCCTTGTAAACGGTATATATTTAATATACGGTCATGTTTAGTCTTTAGCTTCCGGTAGCAAGTCCATCCACCAGGTCTGGGCCTGATTTAGATCACACTCTCCCAGGTTGATGATGACCTGAAAAATAAAAAAAAAATAAAATTAACACTTTTCAAAAGAAAGAAAGATAAATATTGTCATGTTGCGAATAACCTGACAGTATTTGAATTCTTCCTACTACATCATTAGAAGCGGATAATGCTGCTTGTACAACGATGCACGTTTAGAAACAGTCCGTACCTGTCCAATGACGGGGCTGCCACCAGCAAAGAAACCCTTCTGCGAAGCCACGGACACCTCCAACTGCTGAGAATTGACCTCCCCCTGCGACATCAAGTACTCAAAGGTCTCGTCGTACACGGGATTGCAGTTGTCTTTCATCACCTAGGTTTAAAAAAAGGATATATATATAAGAATAAACAAATATATAATAGATTTCAGATTTTCATTTGAAAGGCATTAAAAAAAAAATATTTGAATAAAAAAAAAAATTCTCTCATTATTATTGGGTTGTAGTATCTCTCTCATTAGTTGGGTAGATAAACACCCTTATGGTATAATGGTGGTACCTACCCGGTCAAACCTTTTACAAACTTTTGTGCAGTGTTCCAAAATTCAAATGGAAAATGCTCATTGAATAAGAGTGAAACATAGTTATGTTTTTTTTTTTTTAAAAAAGAAAGACAAACATTCCCGGGTTACGAATAACCTGACAATATTTGAAAATCTCCTACTACCACCACAGTAAGCCGAAAATGTTGCTTGAGTCGTGATGGAGGACTTAGCCAGCCGAGGAATCGAACACGGAACGCCTGGGTGGGACCCAAACGCAATGCCCACTCAACCACTGACCGGTCTAAAGTCACTGTTGTGCTGACAGTTTTGGAATAAGTTATAATCTGAAGTATTTATCTACTGATATTAAATCGATGGCCAATTTCTACATGAAGAAAAGTAAAAAATGCTATTGCGTTAATGGCGCAATTTCATTATGTATTGTGTTCTGTTCCTGTTTCAATAGAAAAACAATTCAAGTATTGTCTAGTTTGGCAGGGAAAGCATATTATAAAGAACTTTAAAATATAAGAGAATCACAGGCACACAATAATTAAATGCTTCCTTTAATTGTAAATATTCTAAAAATTTGTGGTAAATGTCAATTTGCTTATTTACTAGAGCATTATGATAAACTTAAGTAAAAAAATCTTACGAGGAATCAGTGATTTTTGAGATATCTCACCGTAGAAACAGACCATTGAAATGTGAAACAAGAATATTTAAGAAAATCCTATTCCAATATTACTTGGCCTTAGATGGATTAGAAACAGTGAAAATTTGTTGAAAAGGTGTTGAATTTTCACTTACAGCGGTTTTGCGTTTGGAATCCTTAGATCTTCCAGGCAGGAGGTATAGTTTAACATAAGGATCCGGGATGTTGGTTGGATCTTTAAGAGGTATATGTCTGAAAAAAAATTACATCATAGTTATTTCAATGTCAAAAGATTCTAATGTAAACATGATGATCGGTTAATGCTACGAAATAAAAGTTAAAAAGTAAACAAACTATCCATTTGCGCATTTTTGTATTATTTTGGTAAAGTTGCCAAATCCCAAAATGCTAAATATGCATATTTTTATTAAATAACACTTGTTTTAACCTTATTACTACTAGAAACAACTATTTACGGGTTTTTAGGTTCTTAGATTGGGTTATTATAATATTTTCAAACAATTAAGATCATACAAACAAGAAAAACCATGGCTGTCAAACCAACAAAACAAGTGAAATTTTTTACTTTTGTGCAGTTTACACGCGGTAGAAGTGAAACCTTTAGAAAACTAAAGTAGACGAGAGTGGGGAGGCTACAAAACACTGCATAAAGAGGAGATAGTTTATTCTATCTCATTCTCTCATAGGCTAAATCCTTTAGATGTTTGTCTTTTTTTAGTGCCGCTTTTTCATTTCATCAAGTTTCAAATCACAATGGTGCTAAAGAAGTTTTCACTTCAAAAAAGGAACTATAATGCATCTTTTACAATCTCCCCCGACATAACATTCGTCTCTCATTTTAAACTTTTTTCTCCGATTGCTTGTGATTTTTTCGTGACCATTTTGAATATTTTCCGTCGACATTAAAAAAATAATACCTCCGAATTTTAACATGGAAAAATTGAAAAAAAAAAACTATGCATCTAGGGAAAAATTGCTTAAAACTGGCAGCAAAGCAATCAGAGATATTTTAAATGGTGCCATATTGTGGCAAAAAGCGCTCCAGTGGATAGTAAAGAAGTTGAAACCAGTGTTATTTTCTAAGCATGTAGCATAGTAATACAACATTATTTTTATTTCTATTGGCCGAAAACTTCCTTTTCTCCTCTCAAAATATGATTTGTTTTGGTCAATTAATGAAATTAAATGTGTAACTTACGAAATCTTATGAACAACAACGACTAGACGTTGCCTTTGAACACTGTAACGCAGGGTCATTTGAATCCTTCCCAAGCCGGCCTCACCAGCTGATCTGTAAATATGTAAAGATAATATTTGTTTAAACACGAAAAAAGATATGATCACTGTTTTAGTAAATTAACAAAAGTTGTTGATAAAATCTTGAAGATGTCGCTAGCGTGATGAAATGGTGATGATTTTTATTAAGGCCTAACTAATATTGACTAAAGAATTCCCATTTTACCGAAATTGAAACAAATAATGCTATCAGCTGTTGTGATAATAAAAACTATGTTTTCAAAAAACAATTAAGTAGCATTTTTGTGCAAATTAAAATTAAACTTTTGTGAAACATTTTATTAACTAAGATTCTTTTAATACATTTTTTAAATCTCCTTTTTTTTCATGCGAGTACTGCACAAAATGTGCCAGTGAGACAAAGGCTTCTCCAAGTCATAAGGCTGAAGACAAAAAATATGGAATCGCTCGGCTGGTTGATAGTTTGCTAGCAACGAAGCTAGGTTAAAAATTAGTGCTAAAAATAAGTTGACATTTGCAGTTCATATTTTCTATGCTGGCAAGCTTATATAGTTGATATGAAGAAATTCCAACACATATACATATAAAAAGAAATTGTCTATGCCATAAATATGACAAAAATGTACTAAATTGTATTCTGTAATGTTGCCTTCAAATGATGTATTCAGATAGATGTAAAAATATATAATTATTTCAGATAAATAATATATTTACAATTACGCATTAAGTTTTCATTGGATATAATATTTATATTACCTTGTTGTGATTAAAACTTTTAAAAAAGTGTTGCCATATTGCAAAAGTCAATGAATTCAGTGTTATGCATTTAAAAAATAATATGAACCGAATTATTAAACCAAAGTAGGTATTTTGTGTCAAATGGTAATAATATACATATTGGTTTTCAAAACCACAATAAAATAAAATCAATGTTATATTATATCCGCTCAAACATTTTTGTTGCGGTAAACATGATATTTTCAATATGTTAATTCTTTATCTTATTAACGAACTACAAAGATATTTTTTTTTTTACAATTAAGGGAGAGTTACCATCATGACTTTCTTTGGTGTTTCTGTTAAAAAAATATAACGTGATAACAAATAATTATTATTTCTTTACTTCGATTATTTCGTAAAATAGGTTTGTCCATGTGTTTTTTCTTGTACTGTTTATACATCTATATGTTTATACATCTATATATTTGCACCTCACAATCCATATATTTTAGGACTTCGTCAGGATGCGCAGATGATGCATGGTACTTACATACTCTTCAAGGACTGCAAGCTAGTGTTATAGTCATCCATGTCGGAGTTGCAGAACATTTGCGTCAGTGAGGATATCTCTGTCTGCATAGCAGTCAGGTTCTCCTGGATCTTGTCGGCACTCTCCCGCAGCTGGGCGATCTCACTCCGCAGCACCTCATCTTCCTGGAATCATTTTAATTAAATTAATTATAGGTTCTATAGAAGTCTTCCAAAAATTACAGTATACAGTGAAACCCTCTTAAGATATTTTCCAAGGGACCGGAAAAAACAAACTTCTTAAGCAGGAAAACCTTATATGTATGTGGGAAAAATTGGGCCGAGGGACCGAAAAAACCAAACTTTTTAAGCCAAAAAACTTCTTAAGAGAGAACTTCTTGAGGGTTCCACTGTACTGTAAACTAGAACGCAAGCAAAAGAAGGTGCTCAGATGCACTCTTGGCATGCGCATGTCTCTTGGCGTACGCAGAGAGTGATTTATTAGTAGTTCCTTGCTTGCTAAAGTGGATTGCCATGCCGCCCTTACCTCCTGCACCTTAATTCATTCCGGACTATGTTACGAAACAGTATTTTGTCTTGGTCCAATTATATTAAATAAAACAATCTATTTATATAGGGTATTGAGGGACGTACTTCACTTACTTACCAGTGATTCCTGATATTATTTGAAGCAAAAAATGTTAATGAGATTTTAGTCTCCGGCCAAGTGACTCGGCCGAGTACCCATCCAACCCCTCTCCCCGCCCCTAACTGTCCAATGCCTACACTGACATTTTATGTTTTTAATTGAAAAGACGAAAATTTCAGTAATATTTTTTACTTCAAATCAGGAATCGCTTGTTAAAGTAAATCAAGTATCAGTACAATCTACAGTTTTATTCTGAGACTGATAAAATTTTGCACACATAACTTTCAAAACAAGAGGGAGGTCACCGACTACATCTGATTTCGAAAAAACTCCTCATAAAGCCCGGGATACTCCTGGAACTTCAGCTAGTATGAAATAAAATAATATACATAATATTTGAGGCATGATGAGTGGTAGCTACTCTCAGAATAGCCCTGGTGAAAGACTACCAACTTACTACGGACATTTAGGAACAGTCGGGTCTTTTGTTTGGTATTCACGTGGTAATAAATAAATACCTAGCAATAGACTTGATTGAAATGGAAGAAGGCTCAGATACTTGTGAAGATTAATTGAGGAACCAGGAGACATTGTCAAACATATATAATAGACATTATGCTGTGCTAAAGCATCTGAAACAACTTGATAAAGTTGTTGAAGACTGCTTCACTTGGCCAAGTTGTATAAATCATGGCGTCAAACACTTATATCACAATACAACACATATATTATGTAAGTGAATTAATTTTAACAAAATTAAAACGTACGATACATATTTTTTCACTTTTCATAATAATAATAAAGCTAAATCTAACTATTTTTTTTTTTTTAAATTTATTATTTCATAAATGTTTACATGTTACATTTTAGCCATTTTTTTAAACTACCATACTAAGCTATTGCCCGTGTTGTGGTAGTCATACATGAAATATTATTTTATATAAACAGATAATAAAATATAAGAAGAGGAGAGAAAAATATAACATTTTTAAGTATAAATAAAACTTTAAAAAATACTAATATAAACAGAAAGCTGAGAAATAAAGAATAACAAGATATTTTAAAGAAGATTGAAATAAAAATGAAAATAAAAATTGAAAAGTATTATTCTTCTCCAAATAAAAATAAAAGTATAATTTGGTAACTATTCTTCTACACGAGATTATTATTATTTAAATAAGAAATATTCCGTATTAACCGTGAGGCTGGCTTCGGCAAGTTTATTAAAAAAATATTATTATTAATGCAGCCATATTAAACAGTTTTGATTAATATTTTTAAAAAATGTTGTTTTGTAGCAATGGTGGTAAACTAATTATGTAGGTACTCACATAAAATTTGGGGGCTTCTTCAAAAGAAAGGGCCAATTCTTCCATATAACTTGTAAAATTTTTGCTGCAAATTATTTAGAAGTCAAAATGAAAGAAAACTACAAAAACTAATAGATAAGTAGAAGATACGTTGACATCTTTATAAAATATTAATGTAGGTTTTTTTATTTATTTTAGCGACTATATAAAATAATTGTTACATACAAGATATAATGGTGAAATAATAATAATATAAGGTATTTTAAAACTTACATATTCCTTTCCATTTTATCTTCTTCACAGTCCTTGAGATGTTGCAAAATTTTTTCTTCCTGTTTTAGTTTTATATTCTGCTGCATCACTTCTTCCACCTGATTCTCAAGTTCTTGCAATTTTGAATCTTCGTAATCTGATTTACAACAGATACGTTTTTAGATTTTCACGGCCAAAAGCATTTTCGTTGTTTGTTTTTGGGGTGTTATGTCGTGTTGCGCTACCTCCTTCTTTAGCCGACGTTTCGGACAGTGTTGCAGTGTCCACCATCAGGGCAGATCCGACAGATGCATCACACATCTGCCAGATCTGCCCTGATGATGGACACTGCAACGCTGTCCGAAACGTCGGCTAAAGAAGGAGGTAGCGCAACACGGCATAACACCCCAAAAACAAACGACGAAAATGATTTACAACACATTATTTAATTTGAACCCAATGAAAGTATTTCATATTTTCATTATCCGCTGGAATGCCAAGTTCCCGCCAAATATAAATACGGTGGTAGTGCGGTTGAACTGCTAGCTTATTCTCTGGGGATATGCTGGCATTCAACAAGTGTAAAGCAGTTCAGATACCCTGTGCTGGTAACTTGGCATTCCAGTAGTTAAAAAACATATTTTGTAGTAAAATTACCAATGCTGCCTTTCAATCTCTCTTCTGTTTCCTTTACCTCTTTTAAAGTATTCAACAACTCTGAAAAAGATTGTTCCACACTCTCATTCATAGAGTTTAGTTTTGGGATAAGATCTTGATCCTAAAATGAAAAACCATTGCACAGTCAATGTATGGAATAGAAAACAAGCAAGAAACTAAGCATGTACATTTATAATTTGTTACCCGGTATGAAGCATCTATTTGAAATTCATTAAATGTTATTTTCAAGTTCTCTGTGTCGTAGCTTTT
The DNA here is from genome assembly GCA_917563855.2 of Limnephilus lunatus. Taxonomy (NCBI): domain Eukaryota; kingdom Metazoa; phylum Arthropoda; class Insecta; order Trichoptera; family Limnephilidae; genus Limnephilus; species Limnephilus lunatus. Next base: position 1,283,776 of record CAKJTF020000021.1, read on the forward strand.
GGCTATCAAATGGTCAATTGCCTCATCTGCCATTTTTTCAAATTTTATCCTGAATCACAATAGTTTTAAATGACATGTTGTTTGTGATAAACTTTAAAATCTTTTAAAAGTGGAACAACAAATTCAAATTAAAAAATGTTCCTCACTGTGCAAGTCCTTAGGTAGGTACTAATGAAATTTTCTTTAAAATAGATAAATAAATGCTACACTCATTGAGAATATAAGAATACAAATGAATATTATTATATTAAGTTTCACCAACCTCAAGGTTCGTTTTGGATCAAATTCACTTTCAGACACGAAACTGGTAGTAATTTTTTTTCGACAAAATAGCGCCGCTAGCGTTTTTTTGTCTCATACAAAACGGTGGCGAAAACTAGAACTTCTCATTAAATCGCCCAATTCGGCTCAGTTATAGTTCCCGCCGCCAGGTGTCGCGTCTCAAAAAAAAAAGACGCAAAATAGGCCTCAATTTCCATGCAAAAACAAATGCTCTTTTCAGTACTTTGAAAAATTGAGCATTTTTGTTGCCTACATTTTTGCTAGCGATTTATTGACGAAAAACTATGGCGAATCAGCGGCTAAAACTGGAACCTCAAATAAAAGTACTCAATTCGGCTCAGTTATATTTCCTGCCGACAGGTGTACTTCAAAAAAAAGATGTCATTTTGGCCATTAGTTTCAATGCAAAAGAAATTGCTACGAATGTTGAGTTAGGTCAGGATTCTTACATGTCAAAACAAAACGGATCTCTCAGCGGTTTGGGTTGTTGTTTTTCGGGAAACGGCATTGCGGCCGGAAAAACGATTCCGGCTTGGATGTTTTTGAAAAATTCGGTACCCGAAAATAATACGCATCTTTAGATACTAATATGAGGTGTCCGTCCCATGTAAAAAAGTTCAGGGTCGCCGAAAAACCTATAAAATTTTCCAAAAAGAACAAGAAAATACGTGTCCATAGATTCACTTCTGAAGGGTAGATTTTTACCGCCAGTACAAAATGTTATTAATTCAGGGTAGGTACCTACTTATCTCGGTAGTATTGCAAATATGATAAAAAAGCAAAACCATTGCCGGAATTTTGTAAGGAAAAGCGCCGGTACCTACCGGAATGGGTAGTTGGACAATTATTTAGGTTTTAATGCAATTTAATTTACGAAAGATGGGAAGGCTGATAGAGATATTGAAAGAAGGGTGAATGCCGGTAACTCCATTAATGGAGGACTGAATGCCGTTGGCGGTAATAAAAAACTGTCCAAAGACGCGAAACTAGCCGTCCATAATGGAGTGCTGGTACCTACCCTGATGTATGGCAGTGAGGCATGGAACTGGCAGAGGAAGGATGAAAGCAGACTGAATGCTGTAGAAATGAGATCCCTGAGGCGAATGTGTGGTAAAACCATGTACGATCGTGAGAGAAACGTGGATATCCGCAAAGAATGCAAGGCTGACGTAAGCGTGATGTGTAAGATTAAGAAAGGGACTCTCCGATGGTTTGGGCATGTAGAGCGAATGAACGAGGAAAGGAGTGTAAGGAGAATATATGATGCAAATGTGAATGGTAGAAGAAGTCGGGGACGCCCGAGGAAGACATGGCACGACCAAGTGAATCAGATACTTGAGTCGGGCCATGTGAAGAGTCGGAATAATAGAAGAGCATGTATGAGACGATGTATGAATGTGAACGAGGCAAAGAGTGTGTGCCAAGATCGAGTTGTGTGGCGGTCCGTCCTCTCTGCCTACCCCTGCGGGGAAACGGCGTGATGGTTAGTTAGTTAGTTAGTTAATTTACTAAGTTAATGTTGTTTCACCGATACTGAATAATTTAACAATTTTTTTAAGTTCATTTTCACGTTCTGTGTAAGTTCTATTTTTTTTATCAGTAAATGCCAGTTGCATCATAATACAAAAATATCTATAGAACTTGAATAGAATTCGAACCGAACTTTTACAGAAATTACTCGAAGTTGAACGGGAAATTTTTTTAAAGTATTAAATTGGTATAGCGCTTTTTTTAAGCTGTAAAACTACTGGTGAGTTCTGGCATTATAAAATTTTTATGAAAATGTACGTACGCTCATAACTTCCGAAGGACTGCAACAAATTGAAAAATTCTTTTTTTGTTTTGTTCGTTATTGTTAATACAAGGTTTGTATAAAACTACTGGTGAGTTCTGGCTTCACGAAATTTGTATAAAAAAATTTAATAGGTGGCGCACGAGCTATTTGAAAACTAAATGTACCGGGAATTAGTGTATGTAGTGTGGCAGCTTTTTGCTGCTAGGTCCTGCGGGCGGCTTTATACATAATTGTGTGTTTAACCGCTAAGCGTTGCTAAACCATTCATCCGATTGCGATAAAAAATTGTAGATTTGATGTGTGCATGCCCACGACGGTTTCTGTATACAAAAGTGAGCTCTGGCATCATGAAATTACGCATTGCTTAACCGTTAATCCGATTGCGATGAAACTTTGGAGATTTGATGTGCGCATGCCTACAATGGTGTCTATATACTAACGTATGGCAGATTTTTGCTGCTAGGCCCTGTGGGTGGCTTTATATATATTTGAATGTTTAACAGGTACATACCCGCTTACTATGAAATATATATTTTTTTCTGTTAGTAAGTAAGTCAAGTTAGTTTTAACCCGTTAGTTGCTTTGCAACGGGCAATCTTCTAGTATATATATATATACTATATATTAATGCTCAGTTTTTCCTTGATGCGAAAATCGACCTCACCGCCCCTCGCGTTTCACCAACCTCAAGGTTCACTTTGGCTTGGCGACGCAAAAATGCCGCTGGCACGCCAAAACGACCTCTCCGATCCTCGAGTTTCGCACACCTCAAGGTTAAATTTTGTTCAAAGGGAATTATCCCGACGCCTGACACGCGAGAATGGACATTAGCGCTCGCTATTTTGGAACGCTTCAAAGTTCACAATCCTTCGAAGAGTCGATTATTTTCCAGCCACTAGCAATTGTTTTTTTTTTGATAGGGGAAACATTTTTCATTGTTATCAATATGTTTGCCAAAACTTTACGGGAGACTTCTAGCGGTGCGGAATACAAGTATGGATTATTCACATTAGAAAAAATCAAATGTCTATCGAATACTGTTGTAGTTCTATTTTCATCCGTTCGAAATGGCAGCTTCGTCTGAATTTAAATAAATACGCTAGCTTCACGATTTTCACAAAAAAAAATAGACTAGACAGGAAACTCACATAAAATTGAACTGACACATTTTAAGAGCGAAAATTATATAAATTTGCGGCGAAAACTGGAACTACTCATTAAATCAACCAATTCGGCTCAGTTATAGTTCCCGCCGACAGGTTCGCATTAAAAAAAAAACCACAAATTAGGCCTAAGTTTCAATGCAATGGAAAATACTAGAGAGAATGTTGAGACAAGTCAGTTATCAGTTATCCGAGATGTCAAAACAAAACGGATCTCTCAGCGGTTTGGGTTGTTGTTTTTCGGGAAACGGCATTGCAGCCGAAAAAACGATCCCCGGTTAGATGTTTTTGAAAAATTCGGTACCCGGCAATATAAGGCAACTTTTGATAACGATATGACGTGTCCGTCCCATGTAAAAAATTTCAGGGTCGCCGAAAAACCAATAAAATTTTCCAAAAAAAACAAGAAAATTGGTGTCCATAGATTCACTTCAGTAGGGTGGATATTTACCGGCCAGTAGGTACAAATTGAAATGTTATTAATTCAGGGTAGGTACCTAATTATCTCGGTAGTATTGCAAATATGATGAGAAAAGCAAAAACATTGCCGGAATTTTGTAAGGAAATGCGCCGGTACCTGCCGGAATAGGTAGTTGAACAATTAGCTAGGTTTTTGATGCAATTTAATTTACTAAGGTAATGTTGTTTCCACGATACTGAATAATTTAACAATTTTTTAAAGTTCATTTTCACGTTCTGTGTAAGTTCTGTTTTTTTTTATCAGTAAATGCCAGTTGCATCATAAAACTGAAATAATTACAGAACTTGAATAGAATTCGAACCGAACTTTTACAGAACGTTAAAATTGACTTGAAAAATTGCAGAATTTTTAATTTTGTTAAACAACCCAGCCTAAATATGTGTTTTTTTTACTTACTTTTTTTGCACTCGGAATTTAGGTAGGTACCCATCTGCACATAACAACTCGATATCATCCAACTACGTATTAGTTTTCTTATTTTACAATGAAATTACTCGAAGTTGAACGGAATATTTTTTTAAAAGTATTAAATTCATAAAGCGCTTTATTTTAAGCAGTAAAACTACTGGTGAGTTCTGGCATTATAAAATTTGTATGAAAATGTACGTACGCTCATAACTTCCGAAGGACTGCAACAAATTGAAAAATTCTTTTGTGTTGTGTTCGTTATTGTTAGAACAAGGTTTGTATAAAATTACTGGTGAGTTCTGGCATTACGAAATTTGTAAAAAAAAAAATTATAGGTGGCGCGCGAGCTGTTTGAAAAATAAATGTACCGGGAATTAGTGTATGTAATGCGGCAGGTGGGGGGGTGGAAACAGGAAGGGGGGGAGGGGGACCTGGGAGGGGGGAGGGGAACTCGGGAGGGGGTTTACGATACGGAGAAGCCTAGGAGTGAAATGGGGTGAGGGAAGGTGAGGGAGGCGGAGTGGAAAGGGGAAGAGGACGCTGGTGAGGAAGGGGGGGGAAGGGGGGGGGGGAGGGGATCGGAACAAATGAGAAAGGACACGCAGGTAGAAACAATTTCTTTATTAAATGGTATCGCAACGCATGCCGGATACCAGCTATCTTCTATATATATAAAAATCAAAAAAATGTTTGGCTGTATGTATGTCCGCTATGCGCTGCTAAACCATTCATCCGATTGCGATGAAACATTGGGAATTTGATGTGCGCATGACTGCTATGGTTCCTGTATACAATAGTGAGCTCTGGCAACACGAAATTACGCATTGCTCAACCGTTCATCCGATTGTGATGAAACTTTGGGGATTTTATGTGTACATTTCTACAATGGTGTTTATATAATAATGTATAGCAGGTTGTTGCTGCTAGGTCCTGCGGACGGCTTTATACATAGTTGTATGTTTAACCGTTAAGCGTTGCTAAACCATTCATCCGATTGCGATGAAAATTTGAGGATTTGATGTGTGCATGCCCACGACGATTTCTGTATACAAAAGTGAGCTCTGGCATCATGAAATTACGCATTGCTAAACCATTCATCCGATTGCGATGAAACTTTGGGGATTTGATGTGTGCATGCCTACAATGGTGTCTATATACTAACGTATGGCAGATTTTTGGTGCTAGGCCCTGTGGGCGGCTTTATATATATTTGTATGTTTAACCTACCCGAAATATTTTTTTTTCTGTTAGTAAGTCAAGTTAGTTTTAACCCGTTAGTTGCTTTGCAACGGGCAAACTTCTATTTTTATATAGTATATTGCTTGGTTTTGAAAAAACTCACTTTTTTTCCGGATGCGAAAATCGACCGCACCCCCCTAGAGTTTCACCCACCTCAAGGTTCACTTTCGGGTGAAGATCGTTTTTTCCCGCACGCGAAAAGGGACCGCACCGCCTTCGCGTTTCGCACACCTCAAGGTTCACTCTCGCTTGAGGAAAAAATTCAGTGCGAAAAATGAAGCCTCGAAAGCTCACTCTTTACGCGAAAATCGACAGCACCGCCCCTCGAGTTTCACACACCTCAAGGTTCATTTTCGCTTGAGGAAAAAATTCAGCCCGAAAATTAAGCCTCGAAAAATTCAGCCTCGGAAAAAAAGCCTGACAAAATTAATGTCGCTAGGGATCTATTCTCTCATACGAATCGACGGCGCAAACTGGAACCTTTAATTAAATCACACAATTCGGCTAGGTTATAATTCCCGCCGACAGGTTCGCCCCTTTAAAAACGTCGGATCGAAAATGTAAGTAAAAAAAAGTTAGTTTCCCGTACAAAACTGATTTTGCTAGGAATTTATACTCATTAATTAAACGGCTTCGAGAAAGTTCTTGACAAAAATTGACATTTTATAGGGGCATTACGGAAATAAAGATTACGTTAAAAGTACACCTTCCGGCGGAGATGTTTTTTAATAATCATAAACGATACAAGTTTTAGGAACTTTTAAAGCCACGACATGTCCCGCAATTCATTAAAAATGTGTCACAATTTTGCATCAAACATTGTAATCATTCTGACATTTGTTGAAATTGATCTGTCCTCGACAATGAAAAATCTTTGCGGCCAGTTAAAATGAATTCGAGGTAGGTACCTACCGGCGTTGAAAGGCGCATAATTTACATGCAGAAAATAAATAGTACCTAGGTATATGAAATCAAATTAGATCATTACTACTACGAAGGTACTCAATTCCATAGAAAATTAAATAAAACGATAAAGATTTTTTAATGCTGCATCCACATTTGTAGTCAAAAGCTTTAGGTTGGTGAATTTCTATAAATTCAATTATTTAGAAACGGGCCAGTAGTACCTACTCATGTGGGAACATTATCGTTCAAATATTGAGATAATAATAAAATGAGTTGATTTAAATAACTTACTAAAGATGGTCCATTTTTTTGTCAAAAATGATGTACATAGGTACCTACTGGAACATTGTACATCGATATAATAATTTTTTTCCTCAGGAATAGCCAAGATTATTGCCATTTTTTTGCGGTAATTTATTAAGAAATTAAATAAACTCGATAAAATTATTTTTTTCCTGCGTTGTTGCAATAATTTCTATAGCGCCATTTCTGCAAAAAATCACACCAAGAGCCCAGTGCTCGATACCAGGTGCATAGAAATAGGAGCAGTTACAGTATCATAATGTTCTGAATTAAATTAAATATTTATTGACAAATTATTTTTTTTGTGAAAAGACGATATGTAAAATATTGTATAATTTAAAAATATTGTTAAAATATTGTTAACATGGTAAAATGAAATAAAGTATCAAGTATTTTTTTCCATAAATAAAAAAAAATTATAGCGCCATTTTTGTGAAAAATCACCTAAAGGACGCTCTCTTACCCTACTCCCTTTGAAAATGTACCAGGAGCACAGAATTTTGCTGAGGTAATAATATATTGTTAATTACTAAGAATGATCCAATTTTTTTTTGCCAAATGGTGTAGATACCTACCTGAATAATACACTGGAACTACATTATTTGTTCTGTAATTGTTCTGTACAGTTTTAATTCAATTTTAATGTGAATACCGCACAAGAGTCCCAACTACTGGAGCCAATGAGACTATGGAATCCCCAATTGGGGTACGTTGTGAGGCTGAAGATAGTAGGGAGGGGAAGGACATGGGAAAGAGGAAGGTAGGGAAGTACTTGGCTATTCAGATCTGGTCACCAAACACGGTTAAAGCCATTTCAAGCAAAGTTTCAATTCCTAATGGTGAAAAATGAGCTGGAAGCTCCTTGACCCCCTTTTACGAGAGCTGGTGTACGAAATTGAGCGGTCGACTGCCTGTTCCAAACATATGTTTGAATGTGGATAGTTTCAACCCGTTAGTTGCTTTGCAACGGGAAAAAGCTGTTTCAAAATAAATTGATGAACTCAGTGAGTAGGTACTGAAAGTGGGAACTATTTTTTAGTTTTATCCACATTCAAACATCGTTTTTTTTTCTTCACATATTTAATTAAACACCCGCTCCTCGCTTCATCCACGTTCACACGTCAAATCGCATAGTGTTTTAACCCGTTAGTTGCTTTGCAACGGGCAATCTGCTGTCTCAAAATAAATTGATGTACTCAGTGAGTAGGTACTGAAAGTAGGTACTGTTTTTCTAAAAATATTTTATTCATGGAACCCTACAGTACCCGAGATGGATATCCAATTACGCGTCTCGACCTGTACAATCCAAAGAGCTGAGTGAAAAAATTGAGCGGTAAACTCCTAGGCCCCCTTTTTCAAGATAAGGCCCTATTGGTTTTTCTTAACTTAATTAAATGAAATACTGAACGCTGAATAGCTTCAGTAACAGATGTACTGAATTGAGCGGTAAGCTCCTTGGGCCGTTTGAAAAATGTCGTCAATTAAATTGGCTCAGTGGGAAGAGTCTTCTTTGCAACAGGACGGGTATCAAATTATGCGTATCGATCTGCACAACCCAATTGGCGCAATGAAAAATTGAGCAGGAAGCTTTTTGGCCCCCTTTTAAGAGAAAAGGCCCATACTAAACGCCTAGAACGAAATTGAGCCGTCGTCTACCTGTGCCCTATTGTAGGCGCACATTCGCTTCATCCGCATTCAAAAATCGTTTTTTTCTTCATATATTTAATTAAACACCCGCTCTTCGCTTGATCCACGTTCACACATCAAATCTCATGTGTTTTAACCCGTTAGTTGCATTTGCAACAGGCATAAGCTAGTTATATAGTATTGCTTGGTTTTGAAAAAACTCACTTTTTTTCCGGATGCGAAAATCGACCGCACCCCCCTCGAGTTTCACCCACCTCAAGGTTCACTTTCGGGTGAAGATAGTTTTTTTCCCGCACGCGAAAAGGGACCGCACCGCCTTCGCGTTTCGCACACCTCAAGGTTCACTCTCGCTCGAGGAAAAAATTCAGACAAGCTCCAGTACAAATTTCGCGTGTCTTTTTTTTCCGACAAAATGAATGTCGCCAGCGCTCTATTCGCAGAAGAAAACTGACGCGGCGAAGACTAGAACCTCGAATAAAATCACTCAAATCGGCACGGTTCTATTTTTCGCCGCCAGATGTCAACCCTAAAAAAAAGAACCGTCAAAATTGTCTTCAGTTTCAATGGAAATCTAGGATTTGTTGACATAGGTCAGTATCTCTCAGATGTCAAATTTTTAGCCTAAATAAAACAGATTTTTCAGAATTTTCCGTAGTCTTTTACGGAACACGGCATTGCGGCCCAAAAAACGATCCCGGCTTCAATGTTTTTATAAAATCTATTAGAGTAGAGGATTCCGCATCTTTTGATTATAATATTATATACGCAATCATATTAAATATATCAGGAGAATCTGCCGAAAATGACAATTTTTCCAAAAAAAATCGTGTGAAAAACGTGTTCTCAAATTCCTCGAGAGTGTGAATATTGCTGGCCATATTAAAATACCACAATTTATTACGGGGTAGGTACCTACCGTTCCATCGAATTAATGCAAATGTGCTAGAAAAGTAATCAAGTACGCAGTTTTTATTGAGAAAATTCGTAGGTACCTACTCGAATATTCACTATCTCGGTATTTACCAGGTAGGTACCGGATTGTAGGGTATTCTTTCCTTTGAATATTAAATCGAAAATTACTAATATAAAATAAAAGAATTCACTCAAGATGGTTACTTTTTGCCAGCACGCGCAGTTATGTACACGGAGGTAGCTTCGGTAGGAACTTAGTATGGGATAACCACTGTAGGTAAGAACTTTTTTTTTTTCAATTAGTCGGGTTCAAATGCAATGCTAAATATTTTTAATTATGAATCTTAATAGGTAACAAGGTAGCTTTGTTCGCTTTGAATACTGTTAAAAATAAATACAGATAAGTACCTACTCGGAAAGTGATACATATACCAGGAGCACAGAAATAGAAGCAGTTACAATTTCATATTGTTTTGAATTAAATTAAATATTTATTGACAAATATTTTTTTTTGTGAAAAGACGAATTGTAAACATTGTAAAATAATTTTTTTCCTGTATTTATTATTGCAATAAAATAAAGTTTCAATTATTTTTTCCCATAAAAAAAAAATAAAAAAGTGTAGCGCCAATTTGTGAAAAATCAACTAAAGGACGCTGTACTCCCGTCGAAAATGTATCAGGAGCACAGAATTTTGCTGAGGTAATAATATATTGTTAATAACTAAGAATGATCCTTTTTTTTGCCAAATAATGTAGATACCTTCCTGAATAATTTTTAATTCAATTTTAGTATGAATATCGCACAAGAGTCCCAACTACTGGAGCCAATGAGACCATAGCAACCCCAGTTGGGTTACGTTGTGAGGCTGAAGATTGTAGGGAGAGGAAGGACATGGGAAAGATGAAGGTGGGGAAGTACTTGGCTATTCAGATCTGGTCACCAAACACGGTTAAAGCCAGTTCAAGCAAAGTTTCAATTCCTAATGGTGGTCTTATCACGTATCGACCTGCAAAACCCGAATGGCACTGTGAAAAAATTGAGCAGGAAGCTCCTTGGCCCCCTTTTACGAGAAAAAGTCCATACTGAACGCCTTGAACCGGGCGACCGAAGCGGCCCGAAAGCGGGTGTACGAAACTGAGCGGTCGACTGCTGGTGCCGTTTGTAGGCGCACACTCGCTTTATCCACATTCAAACATAGTTTTTTTCTATAAATATTTAATTTTACACGCGTTCCTCAGAGTTTAAACCCGTTAATTGCCTGCAACGGGCAAAAGCTGTATCAAAATAAATTAATGCACTCAGTGGGTAGGTACTGAAAGCAGGAATTATATTTTTGCTTTATCCACATTCAAACATCGTTTTTGTCTTCATATATTTAACTAAAAACCCGCTCCTCGCTTAGTGTTTTAACCCGTTAGGTGCCTGCATTAGACAAAAGCAGTCTCAAAATAAATTGATGGACTCGGTGAGTAGGTAATGAAAGTAGGAACTAATTTTTCGCCTTATCCACATTCAAACATCCGTTTTTTTCTTCATATATTTAATTAAACACCCGCTCTTCGCTTCATCCACGTTCACACATCAAATCGCATAGTGTTTTAACCCGTTAGTTGCATTTGCAATGGGCATAAGCTAGTAATGTATTAATGCAATGCACAATTTCTGTTTGCACTACTTTTGTCCCTTCTGAAAGTGATTTGGTAACAGTCCTGGGTGACCCAATTTTGTCATGCTTTTATATTTTCCTCGTAGGTATATTACTTGGTATTACTATGTAGGTAATGGTGGGAACGGGTAGGTACCCAATTAATTTAAATTTAAAAAAATCTATGTTCCCGCCATAACCTACATTCTAATACCAAGTAATATACCTACAAGGACAATATAAAAGCATAACAATAAAAAGTCTAGTCGTGCACTTGAAAATTGATGAAAACTTTAGGTGTCCAAATAAAACATGAATGCTTCACCCAAGGGCGGATCCAGGATTTTTTTCTGGGGGGGGCACAAGGGGCGGAGGGTGGGCGGCCCGCCCCGGGTCGGGGGGGGGGTACCCCTCAAGAGCACAATTCCCCCCCACCCCCAGGACGGACCAATTTTTTATGAAATTGAAATTTGAGTTTCTCAACTTTAATGGGGGGGGGGCATTTCCGACCGCGCTTTCCCCCGACCGTACCGCTATCGCAAACGCTGATTATCATCTTTCATTTGCAAGTGCATGAATAGGATACAACGAACAAAATTCGCAATAGGCCACTTGCATGGATTTCATAACGACTTGGAAAAAATCGTGTGGATAGATTTTTGAACTAAGATTTCGAAAATGTTAGTAAAAATTTTTAGAAATGTATAGTTTTTTTTTATTTTTAAATAAATAAATCCATTATTTGAGCTCGTGACGTCACTACATGTAAATGTCCCGTCTCCGATTATGTTCCCTTAACTTTGTAAAATTCCACACTGTTTAATTTTTTTTTATATGGCAACACTTTGATTTCCGGCGAATTTTTGAATTTTCGTTCAACGTTCACTAGATTTACTGTTTGTTCTATGCGAACTTATCCTTTGGTTTGATTTTTTGATAAATATGGCGGTGTTTTTACAGATGTTACGAAGAGAACCCCGTACAATTTATTGCTATTCGTGTGGAAAACGTTTTTTTTTTAAATGATTTTCGGCGAAAATGTAATTATCGTTTTTTCACACCCATAAAATTATATCCCGTATTTCCGGTTTATAAAAAATGGTCTAATTTTTCACTTTGAAATTTTCAAAAAATCGCCAGGGTTTCAAAACTACGATTAAAAAAAAAATACGGAATGTCTTAGAATATTTGCCTAAACCGGAAAAAAAAATTTAAAAATGTGTTGCAAGTGGCCTATTCCAGCCAGAAATAGACAAAAGTTTGACTCATGTTCTTTCTGTTATTTTAACAAGTCTGATAATTTGATTTGCTTCTAAGTATGTACTGTGATGGAATCTCCACAGTACACAAAAATACCATCCTGGGGGGGGCACGTGCCCCCGTGCCCCCCCCCTAAATCCGCCCTTGGCTTCACCCAACTAAATAAAAAGGTTTTTTTCCACCAAAATACATAATTTTTGTGAGTTTTATTTAACACTATCGCTCCTGTGTAAAACCACCATTCAGAATTCAAATGTTGCTTGAAATGGCTTTTAGCCGTGTTTGGTGACCAGATCTGAATAGCTAGGTACTTCCCCACCTTCCTCTTCCCATCTCCTTCCCCTCCCCACTACCTTCAGCCTCACAACATACCCCAATCAGGGATTCCATAGTCTCACTGGCTCCAGATGGGAGCAGTTGAGACTCTTGTGCGGTATTCATATAAAAAAAATATTTAAAAAACACACTAACTGATTCCCCCAGCGTTTCCCAGGCTTTATGGAGAGTTTTTCAAAATCAAATGTAGACAGAAATTTTTCTCCTATTTTGAAAGTCAATTGTGCAAAATGTCATCAAATGTCAAACTTCTGCTAAAGGTGGATGTGAAGAGGGGATTGTGAGCCGGTTTTTCGAAATAACCTGTAAATAGTCACCTTCCTCGTATTTTGAAGGTGAAGTGTGCAAAATTTCATCTATCTCGGAAAAAAACTGTAGATTTATGTATAGACAAAGCCATGCCGCCCGCCACAGACACTCTTCTTTATTAATTTATCATAATATACATATAGATATGCAAGGATAATAGCACCATCCTTATATCGAATACAGACTATATTAAAAAAATATATTAATTTTTTCATTAGTTAGGGGCATAAATAATAAACCAATACCGTTAAGGGGACTGTTCGGAAACTAGCCAGCATTTCAAAAGTATAACCAACTCTTTTTTAATTGATAAACTAACTTTTTTAAGACAAGATATTTATGCACAGCACAAAGGGTAACTAACTATATAGCTACTATAACACGGTTATTTGGTTAATTTAGTTTTGGGTTATATATAGGGCCAATTTTTTTCAAAGAACTGAAATAATAATACATTTTGAACTTTACAGAATAAGAAAATTAACTTTTATTGAATAAATTATTAACAATAAATTGGTCTCTTCAAGACCAATGTTCATTCCTTCCTTTCCTCAAAAAGACCCTCAACAGTCTCAACACTGCATCGCAGATGACATAGGCCCATACAGGCCATACATAGGCCCCGAGGGAAATTATTTTCCCCAGGGCCACCTGTGTGGAGTTTCTAAAAAACAAGTCTGTGAAACAACTGGCCCCTAATCGCGTGCCGGCTGACAGTTGTCTGGTTAGAGCCCGTTCACACTTCCGTCGTAATAACGGAGGTGGGTTCCGTCTTTACGACGGAGGCCCTAGCCGCTGTAGTGGCTATATGGAGCTGTTCACACTTGCCGGATCCGGCGTGAAGACGGATCCGTTATTTTTTGCCGGAGAGTTCGAGCCCGTTCACACTTCCGTCGTAAAAACGGAGACGGGTTCCGTCGTCATGACGGAAGCCCTAGGCCCCTGTTCACACTTCCGTTTTCAAGACGGATCCTACTCTACGAAAACAACGACCAAAACATTTTATCATTCTTCAGTAGACGGTCGTGCGCACTGCGCAATGGACGACGATGAAGCTCTTGTTGTCATGTGGTACTTATAAAAAAGAAGGAAAAAAGTGAAAAGAAAATTTTGGGTACACCCAATAATAGCTGAAATTATTTGTTCAACCGTGGGAGAATATTTTGTTTGCATACTTGAAAAGGAGAAAGTACGCGAAAATCATCCAGCAATTATTATAACTAAAATGACTAAAACACATGAATGATATGACTAAATATTTTCTTGAGATTAAATAGAAAAAATCGCATTCTGGAACGAACATAATATTATAAACGCCAAATGCACGCCCCATAAAAACACAATTTGCCTGCTCGCTTGCGTCTGGGAGCGGGCGGTGGTGAAGTGTGAAGCGGGGTGTGGGGGGTTCAAAACGGATCCGTCGTCCCGCCGTCTAGTGTGAACAGCTCCATTGAAATGTATGAGCCAGCGCGATCCTTTCCGGCTTCACGACGGACACTCTGCGTAGGCGAACTCTCCGGCAAAAAATAACGGATCCGTCTTCACGCCGGATCCGGCAAGTGTGAACAGCTCCATATAGCCACTACAGCGGCTAGGGCCTCCGTCGTAAAGACGGAACCCACCTCCGTTATTACGACGGAAGTGTGAACGGGCTCTCAGCCTACGCAGAGTGTCCGTCGTGAAGCCGGGAAGGATCGCGCTGGCTCATACATTTCAATGGAGCTGTTCACACTACACGGCGGGACGACGGATCCGTTTTGAACCCCCCACACCCCGCTTCACACTTCACCACCGCCCGCTCCCAGACGCAAGCGAGCAGGTAAATTGTGTTTTTATGGGGCGCGCATTTGGCGTTTATAATATTATTATATAATATATATGTTCGTTCCAGAATGAGATTTTTTCTATTTAATCTCAAGAAAATATTTAGTCATATCATTCATGTTTTTTAGTCATTTTAGTTATAATAATTGCTGGATGATTTTCGCGTACTTTCTCCTTTTCAAGTATGCAAACAAAATATTCTCCCACGGTTGAACAAATAATTTCAGCTATAATTGGGTGTACCCTAAATTTTCTTTTCACTTTTTTCCTTCTTTTTTATAAGTACCACATGACAACAAGAGCTTCATCGTCGTCCATTGCGCAGTGCGCACGACCGTCTACTGAAGAATGATAAAATGTTTTGGTCGTTGTTTTCGTAGAGTAGGATCCGTCTTGAAAACGGAAGTGTGAACAGGGGCCTAGGGCTTCCGTCATGACGACGGAACCCGTCTCCGTTTTTACGACGGAAGTGTGAACGGGCTCTTACTGGGTTGTCTGGTTATTGGTATATTTATGGCAAGATCCTAAAAGGCCCCTGTACTGAGATGTTCGAGAACAATTTGAAACCGCGGGTGAGAGGGAAGATGTATAAAAAATGACTTTATATTCTCAACATTTTTAATGACATTTTCCATTCCCTCTTTCATAAAAAAATCATAAGCCGTTAATTTGTTAATAATTTAAATATAAAATGAAATTAGTACCAATGTTACCACTTTGCATAAAAATAATTTCAAAAGTTTGTCGTAGAAGATGGCTGCCAGCTCACCCTAGATTTGGTTTCAATTTTATTCATGCACAATCACACTAATGCTCTGTCGTCGTTTCAGGTTCATGGTTATAAATTGGTTTTAAGCAGGTTATGGGTTTGTCAATGGGAATCGGTTTGTTTGTTTCGCCTCACTGAATAAAAATATACATGCAGTACACACAGCCCGTTTAATGCCGGCGCCAGACACGAGTTCAAATAAGTGCGCACTTATTTGAAGACTGTGCTCACACATTTGGTCACTTATGTGTGTCACTGCCAGATATGTGTTCAAAGATTTGATCACTCCTTTGAGCTCACAGTTTTCAAATAGACCTCACATAACATGGACGACGATTTGGTCGACTCAGTTTGCTTATATTATTTATGTGCGTGTAATTATTTATTACACGTGCAAATAAATAAACAAAAACAGCCAAAACGAAGACGTGAATGGATGTATGAAATGAATCGTAATAGAATAAGGCAAAAGTGAATTTTATTTATTTTATTTTAACAGCTAGCACGACACTTACAAAAATAAATCAGGAAAATTATAAGTCACCGTACATACATATATTTGTACATGAGCTCCACACAGGAGACCCTGAGGAAAATAATTCCCCTCAGGGCCTATGTCATCTTTGGGGATGATGTGTGGAGGGCTTTTTAAGGAAATGAAGGAGAGGAGAGTTCTGGGAAAGAAAGGGGTTTAAGGGGTGGGTAGGAATCTGGGGTTCAGTGTATCCTGGTCATCCGCCTCCGAGACCTAGACAAACCTCACCCCATGAACCCGGGCACCCCTGCTAAATCACCAAAAGTATCGAACCACTTGGGGTGACCTATGGCAGAGGTGTTGGTTATCCAATAAAGGTTCCCGGAGCGGCGGTACCCATTCCCACCTCCCAAATTGAATAAAGAATAATGTTAAGATAATGTTTTCACTGTAGTCGTTTTTATTTAAAAACTGTTGTTGATGAATAGGGTACAATCACATTTTTTTTTTTGTTTTATCAAAAATTAAAGAAAAAAATTACAAACTGGAATATTCAAACATTTTTTTTTTACGATAGGAAATAGTCCTTCAATAACGTTTTGAATATTCAATTTTCAAATTAGCGCTAAAACGCCCTTTTCGCGCGGTTTTGGCTTGTGACGTCACTGCGCACTTCTTGACAGATGTCATAAGTCGCAAGTCGTAATCCAGTAATCAGTCTGCAGTTGATCATTTATTTATCGAAGAAAATGTCCGTAGATACCGTTTATAAATACTGTATTGTACCAAAGTGTACAAATACAATATCTTCAACACCAAACAAAATATTTATAAACGTCACAAATAATGTTATTATGTGTAAAAAGCGGTGTCATGCGATGAAAAGGTACATGTAACTGCCATTATAATCGCGTCGATTTTTGGCAAATTATCAGACTGTCTTTGTAGAAAACCACTGTCTGTCATGATAGTATGTATTTACAATGTATGTTTTACACAAACGAATGGGCTTAGGATGCATAACTAAACGATTATGACTATCAAACTTATTCAAACCAGCATAGCAACTGGAACAAAAACTGTCAAAAACAATTTGACGTGGGACTAGGTGGGTGCGTTGTGACGTCACAATCTCGCAAGTCAATGATGACTCGTTTTTGATATATGAATTTTCATACAACTTTAAAAGTGAATTAATTAATTTAATAATTTTTTTCTGGGGTTTTAGGTGTGATATTCGAGTTTAGTTATTTTTTTAACTTGTATTACATGCATTGAAAACACTATATTACATATACTGCATGTACCCTATTATGCCTAGACCAGGTTACTTGTTACTTCAGTAATTTTGCAGAACGTCTTCTTCCCACGGCGACGCTCGCGCTACTCAGCTACTGGGCTTCGCGCAGTGTGGCAGGCATACAAACATTTGGACTTTGATCCCTTTGATGTGCGCTAAAGAAACCGACACGGAACGGCAAAGCGCACTTAAGTGCTTAAACAAGTGAACACAGTGTCAAATGCCCGTGCCACACATGTGAACACTTATTTGAACACTTCTTTGAACACATGTCTGGCACGGGCATAAGGAGCACATTCCTCGCTACCAAATCGGCCGCTTAAGCCGCAGAATAGTTCCTTTGCTAGACGGCTTTATTTTTTTTATTGGCTTGCATGCGGTAATATTTTTACTTTTATTTTTAAAATTGGTATTAGCATCTCCCACGTGCACACTTCAGAGCGACCGTGTCTCACGCCACTTCAGACCGCAGCGCAGAAAAGTGAGACTTTTCTGCGCTGCGGTCTGAAGTGGAGCGGGACTCGGTCGCTCCGAAGTGTGCGTTTGGGAGATGCTATTGTAGTCAGCCCTGATTTATTAAGCTTGATTACCTCCCTTACTCCAACAAGAACTACTCTATCTAAAATGCTTTTTAATTGCAACAACAATATTTATTTATTTAAATTTACGGCACAAAGTGCCATTTACAAACATTTGTTTATTTAATATTTTTTAAACAGTCGTAGTCCAGTAGAGAAAGATTTTATATATATATTTTTTAATTTCACATAACAATAGAAAAAGAAAATAAATTACTAACAACTAATGAAAGCATTCAAAAAACTGTTTCAAGTGACCTCGTTAAAATACATATGACTGAAATGTTTCATCAGTAGAGCCTTGTATTTTAATTATGAAATATTGAAAATATCAGCAACATTGGCATAAAAATTACCAATGGTGAGTATTCTATTTATATTTGTATACTAAATATTCATATTAGAATATTCGTATATGAATTTTTGCTATCAAAGAAATCTCCACGGCAGAGGCGGCTCTAGGGCTCCAGCTGTGGAAGGTCATTTGAAAAAAAAAGTGATTAATCTTTATTTGATATTGAGAAAAATGCCGATACATTATTATCAACCAATTTAAAGAGAGGTAGGGTCATGAATCCGCAACTCAAATTACATAGGTATTATTTGTAAATTGCAAAGTCGCTACATAATACATGTAGGTACTTGAAGGCACATCATTTTAAAGAGGGCACTTTTCCATATAGTTGTGCACACCAATAGTACCTAAGTATCCAAAATTTAAAAACAAAATTAGATTAGAAATAATATTCAATGTTTATAAGAAAAACTTTCTTTTTATAATTTATTATTTTATAATGTTTTTGTTTTTATGTGTCTTGTTCTCTTTCATATTTTCGTTTAGATTATTATTGTTAACTTATGCTAATAGAAATAATAGGCACCGGTACCTAATACCTATATAAAAAAATAAAACAAAAATTGTTTTAAATCAAGCTGTTTTCCATGTCTGTTGAAAATTGATCATAATAATATAATAAATAATCTTTGAAAAGATCTACTTCCCAATGTACTACCAAATTAAAATTGAAATGACGCAAATTACATCAATAACAATGTGAATAATTATTTCAAATCTCTCCCGAACTGTTCAATACAAAAACAACCATTGTTTCATGCGAGACATACGTGCAAAAAGCAAAATCGACCTATGTTATATCACCATCTCTTTCAACAACACATAACATTCATAATGGTGTCTCCCTCACGGACATAACCCAAGCGTAGTTAGGATTTCTTTACTACCTATGCGGGAGAATATCAACTCCAGGCGAAGAACATAGTGCCATCTCATTTGTTGTATGGCGCGCATAGAGAGAGAAGATCGGACATTGGCAAAATTGACCCAGGGAATACTGTGTGAATGGGAGCTTCCATTTTTTGCAATAGATGTCACTGCTCGTCTATGTCGCCGCTAGCCTGCCGTTATTTCGCGGTTCATTTCAAATAAACAATTCGATGCTTTGAGCAGTTTTATCCGTAAAAATGTATTATTATATCTTATAATTTTGGGGGGTCAAACACCCATTGTCCTAAGGGGAGAGCCGCCACTGCTCCACGGTAACCTAAACAAATAACAAAATGACAGCCCACGTCAAAAATTTACTAAGCAACACGCTTTGCCAATAAACATATAATAAATAATTTCATAACGCCACAACTTATTAATAACGCCAGAGCTTACCAATATATATAGCCTATTTTACTCGCAAATAATGTAGCTTTCGATTAGTGAAATAATTTTTAAATTCTATTCGGTATTGCGTGAAAGAGTAAAGAACACACATCCATACAAACTTTTGCCTTTATAATATCTATAAGATATATTCACAGATACATTACTAGAGTCCGGATTATATGCAGGTGCACATTTGGCTGTTTTTCATGGTTTTAGCATATTTGACAAAATAAAGAAAGACACACATTCCCAGGTTATGAAAAATCTGACAATATTTGAAAATCTCCTACTATGTACCACCACATTAAGGGGAAAATATTGCTTGTGTCGTGATGGAGGACTTGGCCAGTCAAGGAATCGAACAGTCACCTGGGTGAGACTCAAACGCGATAACAGCTCAGCCACTGACTGCTTAATAAAGAAAGACAAACATTCTTAGGTTACGAAAAACCTGACAATATGTGAAAATCTCCTACTAGCCCCACTCAGGCGACGCATGCTCGATTCCTCGGCTGGCTAAGTCCTCCATCACGACACAAGCAACATTTTCCCTTTAATGTGGTGGTAGTAAGAGATTTTTCAAATATTGTCAGGTTTTTCGTAAACCTGGGAATGTTTGTCTTTCTTCATTAAGCGGTCAGTTGCTGAGTTGGCATTGCGTTTGAGTCCCACCAAGGCGACTGTTCTATTCGTTGACTGGCCAAGTCCTCCATTATGACACAAGTATGTAATATTTTCCCTTTAAGTAGGAGATAACAATTTATATGATTGACATGATGCTCTTTTTAAATTTGGGCAGTGAATCGGAGAAAGTGTCGATGTTAAAATTTAGATTAATATTATTGAACTACTTAGTTGCTTGTTGAATTAGTTGCTGCATTTGTCTTGTAATTAAGCATGTGGAATAGTTCTGTATGGCGTGTACGTCTTAATGGTATGTTAAAATTAACAAGTGAAAGAAGTTCGGTACAGTCAATGTTATTATTTAAAATGTTTCAGATATGTAAATGGAACCAGATTGGATGATAGAATAGTGCGTTCCGACTGGGACGCTGGCTTCATCGAGGGGAGACAATATGGACGGGGGAAGACCGGTGGACAGGTATTCATTTTATTCATTATCTTATCATTTAGCAAAGTCCCAACTGTATTGAGACAGTGGTACTACGGCATTCCTCTTTTAGGCCTCTGTTTGCCAGCTTATCCGTAGCTCACCGCACTTGCCACGATTTTATGGTATTTTTTCACATTAAAAAATGCTCCTGACATACCTATTAAATATATTTTATTAATGGTCCCAGTTGTGACCATTGTCTTTTTCTATTTTTCTGTGTCTTCTTCTCTTTCATATTTTCGTTTAGATATTTAAGGGTGCTCCAGATTTTATGTCCGGGTTAAATCTTTCCCAAATGAAAGACTAAACCCTTCCACACACTTTTCCACAAATGATTATCTAGTAAATTCACGCAATGTAAGTGCACTATATAAGTATAATAAATACAAAACAATACAAGAACAATACGTCAATCCACCAGAAATATAATGGGAAAATATTTCACCGACTCCAGATATTTTCATATCAGAGGGTTCGGCTCTGATGAAATCCTAACTGGTCCGATAAATCCTACTGATCCCTCAATATAAATATGTATTTAAAAAATCTTTCGTAATCCTACATGTATTTAAAATGACTACCTTTTGCATTATTGATTAGATTAGATTATTATATTATTTGATTAGATTATTATTGATTAGATTAGATTATTATCTTCTACTTTAATGATATATTACATTGATGGGAATAACCTTCAAAAGTTATAAGAAGAGAGTTTTTCTTATAAAAATTGAATATTTATATGTTATATTTTTATTCTAATTACTTGTATTTTAGAATCACACTAGTATAATTTGTTGAGAACATTATTGTGATAATTATTCACTCGAGCATTATTAGCCGGAGTTCAAACATGAATTTATCTGTTCGAAAATTAATGAAGAATAATGTACCCACCTATGTTACTGTATTACAACTAAATTTGGAAGGAAGGTATGGGTACCGCCCCCCGGGAACCATTTTTTGGATAACCATCACCTTTGCCATAGGTCACCCCCCTTTGGTGACTTAACAGGGGTGCCCGGGTTCACGGGGTGAGGTTTCTCTGAGTCTTTGCGGCAGATGCTTTTGCCCAACTGCTGCGTGGCAGGTGGCAGACGAGAGACTGGTTGAGGGAAGTCTTTTAACTTCTCCGGCCGGACTCTCTTGACCCATCGCCTTGCATCGCAGTTGGAGGGATGGATTCATATGTCTGTCACACCTGGACACACTGACACCCCAGATTCCTGCCCACCCCTCATACCTTTTTCTTTCCAGAACTTCCTCTCCCTCTTTTCCTTAAAAATACCCTCCAGACAGCATCCCCTAAGATGACATAGGCTGCGATTGAAATTATTTTCCTCTGGGCCTCCTAAGTGGAGCTAATGTTAAAAATATATATATACATCATACAATTCTTTCTTATTTACTAAGTAATACTTATTTTAATTCTTTATATTTTTAAATTATATGCTTCTTATATTTTTTATATACATAGTATACTTCTTATATTCTATACTTTTTATATTCTTCTGTATTTCATTCAATATATTATTTTAAATTATTATAATGCACTGTGTATAAAATCGACCGCCACAACACGGGCATATTCCTAGAATGGTAGTTGAAAAATTCTCAACTAATGTAATAAACAATGCAATGAATGAAGAAAAAATACGACCCCGTATTTCAGAAGCACCATTCGTGACACTATTCCCCAGGGTCAGACACCACTCCCTGGGTGATGGTTGCGCCACACTCCCTTCCCTCGTGAATAGTTAACCAATTGATTTGTTTCTTCCAGGTGAGGGATGAGTATCGCATGGACTACGACGGGGGCCGAGGGGGCTACGGAAAGATTATCGCCCAGAAGGTGGTGCCCAACACCATCGAACACCGATGATAGACAACCTCCGACTAGTGATAAAGTGTCCGGAACCAGGATGACTCTTCGGTTTTGTACAGACAAAATCGATGAACTTCTGAATGAAAACATTTCTCTAACAATGTATATTATGTTTAAATACGATGTATCAGTAATTATTTCTATGAGTATAAATTAAAAGGTTTATTTAAGAATATGATTTTTGTTGTTTGCATGTTGTATTTTTATTAATTTAGAATGCTGGGATGCCTGAGGAAGAAATGGCATGATCAAGTGCAAGAAAAAATAAATCATTTTAACCTAAAGTGTTATAGGACTTATATTTAAACATTTTTTTATTTGAATAACAGTGTTAGCGAGATATTAACTGATATTAAAGTGCGGCATTGATGACGATTATCGATAATTGCGTAGTTTTAATAAGAGAAAACTTAATATGGTTGTAAATTTTGACTGTAAACACGATTGGTGAAGTATTTTTCGCATAATAATGCTATAAAATTAACCAAATTAACGTAATTGCAATGTTTTAACTAGTCAGAATTCAGGCTTATCTTGTTGGAAGGTGCAAATATTTCCGCTTTGCATTAAAATCCAAATAAATGGAATATTTGTGAATGTATCCGAAAACTAAAAATCTTTTTTGAAAGGTGGTGAAATACGTATTATTAGAAATAAACATAAAAAATGGCTCACCTTAGGTTTTTTCTCACTAAAATTACTGCCAATGAAAAAAATTTAAAGCACATATTTTATTAGACAAATGTATTATAAACCATATTACCACCTCACTTTTTTCGTTTCATGTAAAATAATTTTTTTTAAATTCACAAAGTTTCATATTTTTTTTCAAATTGCGACTGGCAACTTTGGTTTCATAAAAGTGTACATTTTAACTATTTTGTGTTTAACTTTTAAATTTAAATATAAAGCAAGGTATTTTCTCTTTCCAACACCGTTTAGATCATATTTCTAATCATGATGGTAACGGAGACACAACGATTTTTAGGAGACCTGTATGAGTTGTTCCGAAAACTAAATAAATTAGCCTGAAGGGTTTTAAAGTACATAACTTGCAAAATGTCAGATTAAAGTTAACGTTAGTTTATCAATTAAAAATAATAGAACATATTCAAAACAAATTTATAAAATACCTTACCTTCAAATTCAACAATAACTTTACGCACAATTTCAAGATGTTCAATTTCAACAATATCCAGCAATAAAGAGTAGTATATCTGCAGGGTTCTTGTGGTTGCGTCACAATCACGCAGTTTGTAAGTATCTCCATGAACGGTGGGCCTAAGCTTGATATTATGGAACCCTGGCTGTAGGGAGATAGGAAAACATGGTAGTTCGTCCACAGTTGACAAGTTAATGTGCCATATCTCCCTCTGTTTCTGTTATTCTTTATCCCTTCATAGTTACAGGCAAAATAAGGTATATAAATTAAAAAAATAAAACAATGCATGTACGGAAAATTTATAAAAAAATTTATTGAGCACATCACTACATATAAATACAAATCTGATATAGAAATCAAATATAAAAAACAGACATTTGTAAAAAAATCGTTACTATTTGAAAAAGTTGAATCTACTTTTTCTGAAAATTTATTATTACTAAAGTACAACGAATTTGTACGACTTTTGAACGTTATTACAGCAAACCACGGAGAGTTACCTGCAAAATTAAAAAAAACGTATTAGTATATCAAATCTGTGGATTATTTATGTCAATAATATTATTTATCATAACCACTGGAGCGACAGTGCTATTTAAAACTTTTTTCTCTGATTGCTCGAGATTTTTCGGTGATCGTTTTGAATATTTTCCACCCACATTAAAAAAATCATGCCTCCGAATTTTAATATTGAGACATACAAACTGATTATAGTTCTATACAGCCAATGAATTCACCTATCTTTTGTCGATTACCACATATTCGTAGGATATATAAAAAAAATATTATAAAATCGCAAACTTCTACTTAATTACTCACAAATAAGGGAAAATTTGCCAAAATTGGCAGCAAAGCAATCGGAGGTATTTTAAATATTATGGCAAAAAGCGCTCCAGTGGTTAAAAGTTTTTGTGGGTTTGAACAAAACTAAAACCTTTTAATAAACCATTTAAAAAATATAATTTATTAATATTTTAAGGCGGCCATTTAAAAAAAAAAAATCTTATTATTTTTACATCCTTACAGTCAACATTCTGAGATCAGATGTTTTAAAAAATGTTTTGTTCTTAGTTTTTATATACAGGGTGTCTGGGGGTAAAGTGCATTAACTTCGGGAGGTGATTCTACGTGATATTATGAGTAAAAAAGAAAAATAACTTTTTTAGAAATTCCAACTTTTAAGGGTAGTTTTGTGGTCAAAAGATAAAATTAGACCGGTGTGTGCCGCTAGCTTTATTATTTTCCACTGTTACGATACGGGCCAAGCACAAACATGCACTGTTGCCACAATCGTGCCTGGCAGGCTCTCAGCAAGTAATATCGTACCTCACACTAAGGATTTTTAGTAGGTACGTCTTTATTGTATGGGAAAAAACATGTTGGAATTTCGGAAAAAGTTATTAATCTTTTTTACTTCTACCATCATGTAGAATCACCTCCCGAAGTTAATGCACTTTACCCCCGGACACACTGTACTTTTTTTTTTCTTCTTTGTTTTACATTGTTTCAGAAAAAATGTGTCCTTTCTGGGGTACCCCGTTCTAAGGACACATTGCACAGGTTTTTTGTTTGAATATAAGTAAATACCTATGTTAAATTATTACAGACAAAAATTATAAAGTTGAATCTAAAAGAAAGTACAATACACGCATTTATCTTTGTTAGGTATTAATTAATTAAAGTACAAAACAAGCATTAATCTTTGTATATATCGACAGTCCTGAAGAACAATGTCCGATCTGCAAAAATTTGAAAATCGTTTCTTTAGCTTATTTGAATTTCCTTTTGATGATTTAAAAGTGTGTGTTTTCAGAATTTTGAATAAAATGCAAAATATCAAAACAACACTATATTGCTTGTTCTCAAAAACAGTAAAAAATGCAAAAACAAAACTTTTAAACAGCTCTACGCCAAAACTATAAAATCGCACATTGTTCTTCAGGCCCGTCGACATATATATTCACGATAGCGTAGCTTTTAAAAGTGCAAAAATATATATATACATACAGATATTTATTTTTGGCACTTTTAAAAGCTGCACTGTCAAAATTAAAAAAAATTTAAAATTTTAATTTATAAAAACAATTCAATCAAAATATAATATTATTCATGCCTCATTCACAGTTATTAATTTTTAAATCATGCAGATTAGTAAAAAATATTTTAATAGCAAATTAATACATTCTGTATATGTTCCCTGTGACATTTCATGCAAAAGTGAACAGCAACCAAAAGCATTGACAAATATCTAGAAAAATATAGTTAGAAAATTAATTTGTTAATTACTTGCGTTGCGGAAACAAAAACCATAATATGTATAATATAGAATAAGTATGTATAAGCAGCGCATCGTACCAGTCACGACGGTGACATGACGGCTGACTCTACACAATTAGTATTATACCATCGCTGGAGCTGGGCGCAAGTTAATTTAGTGAACGAGTAGGTATAGTACAATCTCACTAATCCGGCACTTCAATAGATTGATACGTCCAATAATCCCTCCGCCCGCGCCTAATGAAGATATCTGTTCGTAATAAATTCATAAAAATACGATATATTTCGCGTAAATCGAATTTTCGTGGCCGAATCACGTCGCGGCCGGCCCTATTTCAGATACCTATTCGAAATAAATTCGTAAAAATAATAATCTGGACCAGGAAAGTTTTATTTATAATGGTTTTTTCTCTATAATCCAGTAATCCGAACATTCCGATAATCCGGCACCCTCTGGTTTTTAATAGTGCCAGATTAGTGAGATTGTACTGTATTTCTAAAATGCTTCAAAATAGTGATTATAAATTATTTGAAACTAGTCTGTAAGGATAATATGAATAAATAATTGGGATTTCTATGGTTTAAAATAAGACAGAAAAATTCATGGGGTGGTCGGCCAACCTACATGGTTACGGACGTTATATTTGGCATCTTGGCCTGTCGAGAGTTAAAATAACATATATAATGAAGTAAATTACTGCCAAATATTTGGCTTTGTCAAAAACTTCATAAAAATTTTGAATAACATCATATTTACTGACATTTTTGTCATTCAGTTCAAAATTTTGAAGTAAAAAAAAAAGTTGAAAGTTTCACAAAGGGTTTCACTAAGTAGGTACATATATTGTTTTATTTATTACTAGCTATGAAAAACTGTCCTCTCCTATCAGAGGGGGGGGGGGGTAAAAAATCATGAAATTCGTGTAACGTAAATTATGGATGGCTCCTTAAAACTGGAATTTCAGTCTTTAAACATGATAGTCACAAATATAGGAAAATCCATCTATTTTGAATAAAATTCTTGGATATGGTGCCTGGAAAACTCAGAATCATGTAACTTCAACACCTACTTTGAAAAGTTAAGAAAAAAAATATATAAATAGTTAGTTGTCATGGAATTTGGTACCACCCCTGCAACACCCCCCCCCCCCCCCCCAAGCCTCGATGACATTGAGCAAGTTTACAAGCTACTAGCCGGTGAAATGCTAGTAAACTCGCTCAGTGTAATCGTATTACTAAAAAAGTTGAAAAGGGGTCAACTTTGCTCGCTCTCGCTAGCGTGTACGGTGGATTGCAAGATGGCAGCCCTCGAACAGCTGATTTTGTAACTGTCAAACTACTGATTGATCTAGATTATTCGTTGTACAATCTGTTAGGTAACTGGCAAATAGCTACTGGCGGTGAGCTAACTGCGAATATCTCAGTTTTCTACAAAATGTCGACAGAATTAGTTTGCGCGGGAGTCACTATTTTAGCTCAGCTTTTCGCTAGCTAGTTCGCTACTGAACGAGTGAAACGTTTTATTTGTCATCATCACAATAGCACTCGCCGATTTGCCCGCTTTTAAACTTACCGGCTAGTAGCTTGTAAGCTCGCTCAATGTAAACGAGGCTTTAATGCCAAATCTGAATGGAACTTCCACTTCAGCTTTTGAACAAATTATGATCAACTGACAAGAATAACAACACCACAGTTGTACTTTTCTGCTTATCACTACTACTTCAAAAGCTGAAAAGGACCTACAATAGATTTAATGCTAACCGAGATTTGAAACTGCGTCCTCTGAATTCGGAGTCGAGATCCTTACCCCTCGACTACGGTGGCCGTTATTAAACATTATTATACTTCTAGCCAATCACCTACACCTATGTACATACAAAACCCAACACTTTTGGAAAAAAAAGACATCAGATTTAAAGCAGTTTTGTTGTAAAAGCATAAAGAGTCGAAACAGCGATCTTGGACTTATCCTTTCCATACCAGATTTAAAGCGATTTTGTAGAAAAGCTTAAAAGAGAGGTCTCTGAATATACACCATACAAATGCTTTTTGTTTGGAATGCACAGGAGCAGAAACAGCGGTCATTGGCTAGAAAGATTTCTCTTTAAATACGGCATCATAGTTCCACATAGAGATGGATTTATCTAAAGTACCTGCGTTACTACCTGAAATATTATTCCGGAGTTTGGAAAGATCCTTGGAAGATGATGTTCCCTTCCTTAGACATGAGTGTGAAGGCGAAAGGTCTATCAGCCAGGAAATCAACCTTTACTGCTCTAAATACAGGAGCACGGGTGATGGTTAAAAACCCTGTAAAAACGATGGATGTATCAGAACAGATCATAATATAACCCTGCCACTGAGAGCTCCTTTGAAAAAACGCTTCAATTTGGGAGGTGGGTACGGGCACCGCTGCCCTGGGAACCATTTAGTAATTAACTACACCTCTGCCGTGGATAACCCCAAGTGGTTCACTACGTTAGCAATTGTTTGCTGGCAGTAGCACCTGCCCACCTACAGTGTGGCTGGCCGGATCGGGGGAAACTAATTGGGGGAGAGCTTTTGACCTCTCCAGCAGGACTATCAAACTGCTCGCTTTGAACTTGTCACCTCCACCTTACGTCCAAGGGGCCGCCCCAGATACAGTTGAGCGAGGAAACTCCAGAAACTGTGTGAGGAGATATGGGACTGCCATGGACGGAGGCTGCACAATCGTGGGGACATATGGAGGCGCCTTATCGATGCAGTGGGTCCCCGACCCGAATAGGATAAGGGGAAGAAAATGATGAGATGATGATGATGGAAATCTCAGACAAAAGCTGTCAAAAGTTACAGGGTGATCACCGCTCTCCAGTTTTTAGTTGTTTAAATGCATCAGATTTTTTGTTTAATAGTTAATGCAGTTGGTGGTTAATAAAAATAATAATATTTTAAAGGTTCCGTAAACGTGTAACAGAAAGCACTTAAATTATAATGGATTTTTTATTCATTATTTGATAATCGAAATGAGAAATAGAATAATCTGATTATAATATATAATCTCACAAACAATATTAGTTATAAGGTAGGAAATATAAAAAGATCAATTTTTCACAATTTTAGAGGTAACTTTGGCAATTATTTGTGGGTTAGTGATAAGTACTGAAATTTTTTTTTAAATATAAAATTAATACACAAAAAATTGTTAAATTTGCCTCTAAATTGTGAAGATTTTAATTATTTGGCCTATATTTTATAATTTAAAACCCATATAAACAAAGTAGCATATTTTTTGCATAGCACAGTATTTTAAAGCATAAATGGCAAAAAGTTTTTGAAAATTTTTTAAATAATTAAATTAGAGCCATCCATGAAAGAGCGTGCATGAATTTTTTAAAGTAAATCATAATCCTTCAACCACCTTTGAAAATATTTATTTAGCTGTGTTAATTTGTATTCTGAATAGCATTATTTTATTGTATATTATTCCAGTGTCAGACATGAATAATAACACACAGGCGGAAATAAATGGAAGAGATGCATACTTCTGCATCATTATTAGAGTATTGATTTATTCGAGGAATCGAAAAAGAAATTAGGTCAAAACTAAAGCCATAGAAATAATCAGATTAATCTAGCTAAAAGGTTTTCTGCAACATATTACTTCAAGTTATCCTGCAAATGATCCCATGAAGACAGTTCGATGATGATCGGCGACGATCATGAATACGAATGAATGATCAGCGTTGAATGTCACCTCCCTCACGCGTGTTGGGGGAGCGTATGTATAAATTTGAATAACTGAAAGAGAACACTGTAACTTTAAACAAATTCGCCGATATGCAATATATAAATGTCACCATCAAGCCAGCTCATCATATTCCTTCAAAATTGTAAATCATTAGTAATATGTAACAGGCGGTGGCAAAAACATTGGGAATGTATGGCGAGCAATATGCTGAAATAGGCCAAAACCAAATGATCTTTTATAGCTAAGTCTGTTGGCGCCATAAAACAAATTTGACCGGTAAATAACTATAATATAATTGTTTTGCCTTTAATAATGAGCGGCTCTGGAATTTTCGTTTTGCCACCACCAGCCGCATAATAATCATTAGCGAACACATAAGATGTCATCCATCGATTTTTCAACCCCATCGATCTAGTCCATGTTTAAAGACAAGGTAATAAATTCATATAACCAAATCACAATGTGAAAATA
The DNA here is from genome assembly GCA_917563855.2 of Limnephilus lunatus. Taxonomy (NCBI): domain Eukaryota; kingdom Metazoa; phylum Arthropoda; class Insecta; order Trichoptera; family Limnephilidae; genus Limnephilus; species Limnephilus lunatus. The sequence goes on from CAKJTF020000021.1 coordinate 1,313,725, forward strand.
TAAATTAAAAACAATGAGCACCACAAAAGTTCTGAATGGGACTCTTCAAAAATCTGAATAGCGCACCTACAAGAAATTCTAACTAAAAAAATGCATGCTTGTAATAATCGACCACCATAACACGGGCATCAGCCTAGCATGGTGGTCGAAAAATCCACAAAAATTTAACCATAATATTTATGCAATGAATAAAAAAAATATATTTATATAACAAAAATGCCATTGACTATATGGATTATGATTTGAAGACCATACAACTGGAATGATGAATGGCTTACATTAAATTCGAACCCAAATTCATTCATTTCATGTGAAAATCACATCTTATTCTTCTCAAGAAAATTAACGTAACAATCACATTGCTATGAAAATCAATTACATGGGAATCACTTGATTCTCATAAAAATCACTCACATAATAAGAATAATTAACATTCAACTACTTAGGGCCTTTACTCATGGACAAACTGAAAAAAAGAAACAGTACTCGATGCGCAATTGCTATCAACCTCCTTAACAAAATCGATATTTTCTGATTTGACATGTCAAAACTTGACTGTTCGTGAGCCGCTATCATGGCAATCTATCAACAATGCAACTGAAACGCAAGTGCCGTGGTGACCAGCAGTTCTGGTTTTTCAGTTGCATTGTTTTCTTCAGTTTCTCCATGAACGGAGGCTCTTAGTCTGTCCAAAGTAGGATCTGAAATTTAATAAAAAAAAGGCCATATAACACACAACAGACAAGAGACCCATCATCCATGCAGTAAACTTACCAGTGGCTGCAGCGGCTTCAGCTCCCTCCTCATTCACCTCAATGAAGGCCTTCTGGATAGCCTTGGAGACCACCAGCGGCTCATTATTGGCCAGGAGACCTCCCAGTTCTGCACGCTCGTCGAAGATGTGGGTCATTCCCAGCTGTTGGCAGTGAAAAGGTTAGGTTAAATTAGTAACATTTTCATGACACTGCACTGTGTTTCAGGCTGAGATGAAAGCCATCTTGGCCTGCGCACAGGAGAATATACGTATCGGGGACAGGAACAAGAACATAACTATTTGTTCTGATAGCCAGGCAGCCGTAATGGCACTGGAAAGTAACCGATGCGACTCCAGACTGATGATGGAATACAGGACTGTTCTTACAGAACTCGCTACCATCAATAAAATAACCCCGATATGGGTACCAGGACATAAGGATATTGAGGGCAACGAGCGGGCTGACGAACTAGCAAGGAAAGGGGCGAAAGCACCACTTGCGGGATCCGAGCCGGCCATAGGATTAGCAGCTTACCACACCAAATTACATATTGAGAGGTGGGTCAAATCCCAGCACTGGAAGGAATGAGAGAGGGCACCCAGAATGAGACAATCCAAAGTACTCATAAACGGACCAGACCCCAGACGGACCAGGAAACTACTCGACATGGACAGAAACTATGGAACTGGTAGGACTACTAACAGAACACTGCCATCTCAGAAGATACATGCAGCTATTGGGAGTGGAAGGCACCAATAGATGTAGAAAATGTGAAGAGGATGAAGAGACTTTTTTTTTACATGAGCTCCACACAGGAGGCCCTGAGAAAAATAATTTCCCTCAGGGCCTATGTCATCGTTGGGGATGCTGTGTGGGGGTTTTTTTAAGGAAAGAAAGGAGAGGAGAGTTCTAGGAAGGAAAAGGGTTTAAGGGGTGGGTAGTAATCTGGGGTTCAGTGTGTCCTGGTCATCCGCCTCTAAGACCTAGACAAACCTCACCCCGTGAACCCTCCAGAACCCCGTGAAGACTCCAATTCACTTATGGTGCCAATGTTCCTGCCCTGGTGAGAACTAGGATCAGATACCAGAGGAGACACATTGTGGAACCAGAATATTTAGCCACATATCCGATGACAACTCTGGTGAACTTTATTAAAGGGACTGGGTTATTGTTAAAGGATTGAGGTAAAATGAGAGATAGTACAATGGGCTTATGGCTTAAGAGGAAACCGGGTGGTGTTTTTTCCATACAAACGTATTCCTCATTTCCCTCTCTGAATTTTGACACTAGAGAAAATATTTTTTTTACATAATATGAATATTGACCGCAAGCGTGTCGGTACGTTTTGATTTTTTTGATAAGTTACTTTTTATAGGAGTTATAACCCTTCAAAAATTGTTAAAATTGCCTTTTTTTAACGCCATCAACAAACGTTCAGTATACAAATTAGACGATGTATTTTTAAAAAAAGCAAAAGGTACAGACATAGAATGTTTTCTTCCAATACATTTGGTAAAAAAAATCTTGGAAATTGGTTCAGTTTTGGAGTAGAAAAATGAGGACTACAAAACCTCGATTTTGACAATTTTATTTAGTTATTATCAGGCTGAGGTGCATGTGTCCCTTTCTCTCAGTATTCGGGGGTGAGGGGGGGCGGAGAGGGTTTTGTTGAATACGTATACAGTCAACGAAGTGATGTGACATTCTCAATAATTATATCGATACACTAGTCCACTAGTGTTGTCATGTCCCGAGTTATCGATGTTTTTTTAAAATAATTTTTCTGTTTGGTGACTTATTTTGAGTGTGCCAATACTTACCGAGCTTATTTACTAAAGTTATTGTGACAAATTTAATTTGTTTACGTCAAATAAATTAATGGAAAAAAATTGAAAAAAAAACACCTGTTACAGACAGACCCCGAGATGATTCCGTTCCGTATTGCCGAGTTGGATATGGAACACAAAAATTAATTAAAATATTTTTTGATAACTTTTGAAGGTTGTACTCAACATAATATTATCCCTTTATAGGACACTTTTTTTAAGATACAACTACCGAACCAAAAAAAAACTTTTATATTTGACTAAATATATTGTTCTAGATTTTTTTTTCAAAAAAATTATATTTTACAAGAAAATGTGTGATGGTAAGTACATACACCACTGATCGTTTGATGGAATGCTGGTACAGCGTATGTTCAGTGGTACATGCATCTACCACATGTTGTTGAATCGATTATGTTATTATAATATCATATTATACAAATGAATATTGAAATCTATGTATAAGAGGCACCATATTGTTTATTGTGCTACATATTAGGTACATACACATAACTAGTTTAGTTTTTATTTAACTTTTTTAATACGTTATATTATTACAGAAAAATGCACTTTTGGGAATACCTCCTACATCACTTGACATTTTCAATCTTCTTCAATGATCTAATATTTTTTGTTTTTAAACGCTTTATTGTAAAAAAAATTACTGTTTAACATCTACACAATGAAATTAAAACAATTTATGGTCCAGACCTTTCCCTCGCCGGTAAATTTCTTGGTATGCGACCGTCAATTATTTCTGGTAAAAGGCATTGGTGGTAGAAATTTTCTAACAGTGGAACGATTTTTTGCCAGATTTCATCGTCCCTCTCAATTTTTTCATACAGCAAACCTTTTGGACTCCACACAACAAAATAACAATAATTACGACGAGTAATATGTAACTGGCCTTGTACTTGGTAGAAGTAATTATGATTCCGTTTTAATGTTAAAGAATGGTCTTCCAATTTACAGTAATCAATTATCTTTTGTGCAATTCCCTCTTCTGGTGACATATTTGCTATACTATAAGGGCATTTAATTTCAATTATAGAATCCTCACCGATAAGGCCATCCGGACTTGCCGCTAAAAAGTTTTTGGTTTTATCGATAAATAGCCCACAAGCGGATACCTGAAAACTTGTTTTTTTTTAAAATTGCTCTATTGCTAGGCTTTCATTTTCTTTTCCATAATTTGTGGCCATAGTTCCTTTGAATTGTGAGTACAGTAAAGAGTTTAGTACTCCCGTAACTGAAGTTTTTTGCCGAAGCTTATATATTTTTCCAAAGTTAGACGCCGTTATCCACTTACGTCTTTCAATTGCCCACAGATTGTTATTGCTTTGGCCTACCGTATTCCGTTCGAGCTCTTCCTTATTGGTTGAAGATAATTCTTTGAGAAATTCCTCTTTTTTCGTTTCAAATATTTCAGGTGGCATATCTGGTTCTAATTCCAATTGACCATAATTTTCATCGGGCCCTGTAACTTTTTTTCTTTTTTCTGTCGTATTTTCATTATACTTTAGTTTTTTTTTTCGACACATTTGTTTATTCTCCTTCGAACGTCGTTTTCTCTCTATAAAGTGCTTCGTGTATTTGCCGGGACTGTGGCCTTGGATTTTCTTTTGTATTCTTGAATGGGTTGCCAATTCACTATTCCACGAAGTTACTGCTCCAAAACATCTTGCTTGGTAAGATCCTCTTGTAGTAAAATTTACCCTTTTTCCACCTATAAATTTGGCGATAACGTTGTTGAATTGCTCCACAGTGTTATTTGTCACGTCAATAATAAGACTTTCTGCATTTGCTATTAGAGACAATAAGAATTGTTGGATATCAGTCCATATTCCACAATCTCGAAGATCGCTTACTAAATTTGGATCATCAGTATACTTCTCCGGCTTGCAATAGTACGATGCACAATTTTTATGATCACCAAACACATGATTTGCGGTATTTTTTATGTCCATTTTCAAATTTTTTATTTTATCACTTTGTACTGTGTTTTCTTGCTCTTTCCTGTAATTTATTGCTCCAACTACAGCTCTTCTCATGCGTAAAACGTTTGCTTCAACCTTTTTCCTTATATGAACTGGTACAAAGCCTTTAGCGTTGTTGGTTTTTTTTCCAAGTGCTTTCATTTTGTTGCAAAAATTGCGGAGTAAGTGATTTTTGCACTCTATTTTTTGTACTATAAGGTTAGGACCATATGGCATTTGTTGCATTATTTTTTTCATGATGCTGGAGTCGCCATCACCAACTAGTTTGTTAAATTTCAATCCATGCATTTCCATGCTTCTCGAGAACCCTTCTGCTATAATGTGGGCTTCCATGGCATTAGCACTGTCACGCCAGTTTATGAAGCACCTGTGCTCAGAAGCAACTATGTGTAGTTTAGTAGCTCTAGCACATATGCAGCAGTATGAGTTTCGCACTCCCAGAAATAAAACCTTTTTAGTTCGTAGTCCAACTATGCACCCTGCGCCAGATGAGGAGCTAAATCCACTTTTGTACGACCTCTTTGCCCAGGAGCCATCTGCAACCACCGTTACCAAAGGATAGCCACCCTCGTCTACGTCACCGTTTAAAATGGCTAGCCTTTTTTCTTCTTCACCAGCTGCGATCATTTCTTCTAAGGCACATTCTTCAATTGTTGGCGCTAAACATTGTTCTATGTTCGTGTAAGTCTTACAATCCATATTTGGCATATTTAAAACCCCACAAATTTCATTCCATTGTGAATACCCATTTCCTGTACACATCACTCCTTCGACGACAGCAGTATCTATAGACATTTTCTGTTTCGGGTCTTCGGAGTGAATGTATTCTATTTTCTTGCACATTTTGCACTCGAAAACATACTGGCTTAGAAGACCATTTCGTCGTTCCTTCATAAATTTTAAATCGGAAAATGTGCAGTTGGTGTGTTCGTGCTTTATATTTGATATCTCCGAAAACAAATATTTTATATCCACAATTCTGCGACCTTCGAAATTATCGGTTTCATCAATATGGTCTGGTTCTATCACCAAATCATCAAGCGTTGTTGATGATGATGAACTTGCGTTTTCGTCTATATTTGGAGCAAATGATTCATCCATGGAAGTTTCATGCATTAGTGAAGATGTAGTTAAGTTTCCAAAAGTAGTATCGATGACATCCATATCCCTGTAAATGCAAATGATTTATTTATTTAAATTTGTCCATCCCATTTTCCCGTTATACATGCTACATAATACACGGCTCTCATAGCATAAATCTTTAGGTTTTTCTCGTAAGTCGCTCACGTAAGAGAGTTATGGCAAAATTATCAATGTAAACGATACCCATTGGTAATTTTGCCATAACTCTCTTATGTGAGCAACTTACGGGAAAAAAAACTTTACGTACGTAAAGGTAACCTTAGGAAGGTTCAGTAGTAAGAGTGACAGGAAAGCGATATTTCGACTTACCTAGATGTCGAACGTAGTGCAACATGAATCTGTCGTTTGATACTAATAATCGGTTTTTTTCGTCTAGTAGATAAAAACAAACGCGCTTTGTTTCCATTTCTTTTACCCATTATTTATCTGTAAGAAAAAATTTTTTGAGTTGAAGGTAGGTAATATAGTAGTCGATTTTATGTAACTCAATTTCTAAATACACATATCTTATGCTACGTATATATTTGCGAATAGTGGCGTGCACAGAATTTGAAAATTGAAATTTCGGAAAAAAAATAATTTTCAGCTTCGACAACATCATTAATGTCGTATTTTCAATCTTATGATTCTAGCCCACTGAAAAATCAGTGCACGCCACTCTTTGCGGACAGAGACGCGAGCCGAACCACGAATTATGGTAAAGGTACGAAGCAACCGCAAGCGGCGCAGCGTTTCGGGCAGTTTGCTTTTGCTTCGTTCCTTTCCCATAATCCGTTGTTCGGCTGGCGTGTGTATACGCAGCCTAAGACGTAGAATAATATTTATTATAGGTTACTAGATATGTTAACAAATGTACCGACTTGCACTAATGCACTTTATGCATACAGTCAAAACTGATGAATTTACGTTATTCAGGGAGAGCCAAAAAACAACAACATTTTTAGCGATATTTATATGTTTAATTAAAAAAGGAAATTGTGTTGTAATATTGAGTTTTTATGAATGAATAGTTTATGTTTATAATAATAGTTTATGAATAATTTATGAATAGTTTAGTAGGTATCTACTCACCATATGTGTAAATATATCATGTGTAAATCGTGAGAAATGACCAAACAGATTTCAATATTCAAGGGGGTTTCAGGGTCAAAATTCGAAGGTCTGTATTTGACGTAGAATAGTTTCCAGTAAAAAGGCTAGTCAAAAACAGTAGAGTGATGCAGCCAGCGAAAAATAAAAACACTATACAATCACAAAGTACGTGATGTACCTACTGCGCCTATGCTGCCGTTTTATAAAAAAAGATGGTATGAATCTCCCGATATTACTAAACCAAAACAGCGTGCATCTTACTTTACTAATAGTAACAAGATGAATGAACTATGAGCGCAGAAGATATCTATTATATAGGAATACGCACGCTCAAGTCGCGACGCGTATTGACTTATCTGTTGCAGCAGGCAGCAACCTGTATACACGCACCCACAAGTCTCATTGACTTGTGCGTGTGCAGAAGATGAGCTCGGAGCAGGCAGTCACATGTATTTGTAGTAAGTAATAATAATAATAAAGTTAAGTACAATACAATATTAAATAATGTAGACCTCGCTATTTTATTACGAATATGTACCTAGGCAACTACTTAATTTTTGGAATAAATGAATAACAGTAAATGAAATAATAAGAACGCGAAGTCGCTGGCGGGCGCGGCGCGGCGATTCGTGCTTCCAACACCTGCAGCCACGCACACACACGCATTGGGGTTCACCAATACACCGATAGCGCTTTTGCTGTCCCCGCTGAGATGAACGAAATAGAAATAATTTTTACAAATACCTATCGTTAAAATTTCTCGGCGCTCCTGCGCGCTCTTAAGTACTCACGGGAACTAATTGTAAACCGTCTCCGCAAAATTAAAAAAAATATATATATATTCTCATGAATGAGCTGGTGTCAAAAAAGGGTTAAGTTAGTACAATTTTCATGAATATAATATGCTTTTAAAACTTGTGTTGAAAGCTCACATGGTGTTTGTTAGGCGAAGAATCGAAGAACTAGTAGTCTTCCAAAGTAAAAAAAAATACCTTTGTGAGTCCCAACTGCTCCTTACTAACAGGAGCTAGTGGGACTATGGCATCCCCAATTGGGTTATGTTGTGAGACATATGGGAGTGGGGAGGGAAAGCAAATTGGAAAGAGAAAAGTGGGAAAGTAGAGGAAGAATCTGGCCACTCAGATCCGATTACCAAACAAGTTAAAAGCCATTTTAAGAAAGGTTTGGTTTCTGAATTAAATTGAACCACGAACTTGAGAATCTAGGATAATGTGAGGCTAATTGGGGAAAAAGCCATTGTAAGATAATCAAAGACAGCAATGGGTTGTCAATACAAAAAGATTACTAGAAGATGTCAACATTTAAAATCACGGTTAAGTAGACAGCCAGAGGTATGCCAAGGAAGATGTGGACTGACTGAGGCTTGAGGACTGACGGATAGCTAGATACCAGAGCCAGTGAAAGAGGCCAAATCCCACCCCGGGATGACGATGAACGTATGCAAAGTAAACAGAAAAATTAAGGTAAATCTCACCTTGGGCAGAACGTCATTGAGGTCAATGGTGCTCTCGATGCGGAATTTGGGTAGGGCCACGGTGACCTCAGCTGTGTAAAGGTTTTGAACCAGGGACTTGAGGTCGGTGTTCGGCTGAACCAGCTTCTCCTTCAACGCGGCCAGACCATCGACCTGGTTGGGTAGGATGATGACCATGGACATCTCATTCCCCATGTAAGGCAGCTCCAAGATCTGTGGATTAATAATATATTTAAATGAGGTTTCAGGATCAAAGAAGAAGCGGAGATGCTCTTGGTCACTGTAAAAGTGTTTGGCAGTAGAAGCAAAGGAAGATCATGTGATATGTTGGAGAGATCAAATATCAGTTATGTCCGGAACATCGGTATCCTTGGCCTTGAAACAGAGCAGGATCACAAGGAGTGTAGGAGCCTTGTCCACCAAGGAAATTATGCTACACATTTCTTCAGACTGATTCGTGGATGGTTCAAAAACTCGGCAATCATGGAGAGCACTCATTAATATACTCCCGATGGTTATCTCCGTCATCGACAGCACAGATTGTTCTATCTCACAGCCAGCAGGACTAACTTGCCAATGGTCATGCCGGTGGGGAGAGCAGCCTTGCTATTGAACATAATCAATTCGGATATTGACATATTTAGCATTAATGAAGCTGCCTTAAAAGGCAGTAGAGTTGATATACCGACTGTTTGGTGACCGGACAACTCGTTTGTAGGACATTAATTAATTAATTTAACCATTATTTTTTTTCATTAAAGGTGATGAAAATAAAAAAAATGGTTAAATAGGTTACGTTAGGTTTGGTTATGAGCTATTTTTCAATTTTTTTTCATAGCTTTTAATGACTTTTCAAAGGGTTGAGTTGGTTCTAAATTGGCATGGAACCCAGATCTTTATATTTATGTAATTCTCCTATAAATGTATTTAAAAATGCACTAAAATGATCAATTTTATGACGTTTTTAAAACAATAAACTGATTTGAATTTAATAGAGTGAGGGTTACGATTCTCAGTAATAATGAAACGACTGAAGAAGAAGAAATAATGTTTCCGGGTCCAAGGAAGAGTAGCCACAGTTAGACAAAATGGTATCGAGTGAAAAGCTCGACGATCCGAGGATGTGGTTACCATCGAACCCCTGCTTCTCTTCATAGAGAAGTCTCAAATGAGGTGGCTTGCATTACTAAATTTGAAAAATGGCCCAATTTATAACAAATATAAGGTTTTCCGACTTAAGAACCGGCTTCCTGTATTTGTATCGATTTATTACATATTTTCATTAAATACTGTAAGCTTTAAAGCTCTTAAAAAAATTGTGTTATTCTTGAAGATGAAATTTATACATTCCCCACACCGAAACTGCAATTATATGAAATTCCTCGGATAGAAAAAAATGGCGAAGTATGCTCTGAAAATTATTAAAAATACATTTTTTTTCAGTTATTTTACAAGTTATATATTTATATATACATGAAAAGATTTATAGCGTTTCTTTAAATACTATTTTAGACATTTCCCATGAGATTTTTGCTCTATTTTAAACTAGTGGTGTTTTAATACATTTTTCACAACTTTCGCTTAAATATTATCGTTTTAATATTAGTGCACTCTCTCTAACACTCATATTTACATATCTCTCCATCTTCTTTTTTTTAATGGGTACACAGCGCCTTAAGAAGTTTTTTTCCGGTAGCTTGGAAAACTAACGGAGTTTAACCGTAGCTCCAATATTACACATTGATGAGAAGAACGCTCAGACACGATAAGGTTCTCGTAAACTGCTGGCAATGTATTAGAGCTGCCGTCTTCTTCTTTCACTAGTAAGACAGTAAAATTTTATTTATTTATTTATTAATCATCAATGCCCTTTTGGGTTTTAATATATTTTTTTAATTTTCTGTGATCAGGTTAAGATAACAAAAAAATAAGATAAAATTGGGTAAATCACATGGTACCGAGGTGTAGAAGTGCATTTTAACAATATACATTAAAATGAAGAAAGAAAAAGAAAAATACATGTTTTTGGATTACAGATGTAATAAAATATAACTTATATTAATAATATGTAGGTTCTTAATACATATTTTATAAGTGCAATATACATAACAAGATATATTATAACAACATACATTTAGATCCATAAACAACACAATCGCTTTATACTAAAATTAATATTGAAAACAATTCTACATAAACCAATTACACAATCTAAAAACCAATTACGAAAACTAAATGCTATACTGCAACCATCAACATCAACATTACAGCAATTTCTTGCCGGCAATGCATTAGAACTTATTCACACAGAGCGGTATTGTGACGTGACAGTTTTTGGCACAGTTTTGCTGTTCCTCGAGCTTAGTATACTGAAGGTTGAAACTCTCGGGAACCGTGCGGTGCCTGAATGCTCTCATAAGTAGTCGCTCGGTTTAGAAACCCAATGATAACCCTGATGAATTTTATTAAAGAAAGCGCGTTACTGTCAAGGTAATAAGGTAAAGCATGACGCCTGTAGTCTGAGTTCTTCCGTGATCTACACAGATCATAGAAATTAAATTATATCGACTAGGTTTCGATCCCGGGCAAGGAGTCCGGAAGTCATGATAATTTAAATATTTACCCAGCGAGCGTAAGGTTGGGTGTGGTACACCCAGAGCAGGAAAAAAAAATAATTTAATAGCGAATTATTATTATGCTCTGCGCGTCTGAGTAGCTGCACGAGAGGAGGTAAGGAAGCAACAAGAAAGGAGGATTTAGTCATCCACCGGTCAGTGAGGCTGTTAGACGACATCAAAGTCGTCAGCGGGTGAGTTTTATCCACCTGGTGCTCAGTGTTACTATTTTTCTTAAGTACTAAAATTAGTTGTAGAAGGAAAAAAGAAGATTTGTGTTTGTTATGATTAAAACCTTAGAAGATGTTGGTTTTTTTTAAATTATTCTTAGTTTTATATAAAAATAGACAATTAAGCACCAAAAGTTGAATTCTGTAAGAAAAAATTTGATTCTAATGAAAATGATTAATAATTAATTAATAATTATAACACTTTTATACCTAGTTTCTAATAACAAGTACTTAGAAAACAGGTCAAATAAGTGTACTATCAAATTAAAAATAGTAATAAGTCGAGAATAAAAAAAATATCTTAGTTAGAATTTCGGGTGCAAATTACCCACCTTATGCCGATGTTACAAATTTGAACCTTACGCTCACCGGGTTAAAACGATAATATTAAAAGAACATTACCTTAGCGTCCAATTCAGAATTTTCTGCGTAGTTGAATTTGGCGGTCTTGTGCATCATTTCAACGGGTTTCTTGTCGGTGGCGGTGATGAAGAAGTCGTTTTCTTTGGTCAGGTTCGTTTCGAACTTATCCTTCCAGCTTCCCTGCAATGCAAAAAAAAACAAAAAAAATTTACAATGTATGTACCATTTACACTATTTTTATGCGCACACTTTAAAATACATACGCTGTTGTGACCTAGTGATGTGCATACAACAAACTGTAGGGATGGGGAGCCGAATCTCTACATAGTCAAGTAATAATTGACGAAAATCTTAGATGGGACCTACATATTAAAGGTATTACAGAAAAACTCACAAGCCTTATATATTTCTTTAAAAATCTAAGAAACGTGGTAAATAAAAATGATATGAAAAAGGTCTACTACGCGTTGTGTCATTCTCGAATTTGTCACATCTCTATGAATAAACTATGACTAGATTATTGTAACATGTCTATGGTCTACTTCACTTGTGTAATGTCAGGGAGCTAATAAAGAGCTGAATAAAATGTCGTCTGTGTAATAAGTCACAAGTGTTTTAATATCATAAAACCCACATTGAAACATGGTGTCAGAAGTGGGATCATAAAAATAATAAGTGTCATAAGTATAAAAAGTGTATAATAATATCACAGAATGTCGAAGGATTCAAAAGTTCACATGCAGCATGATTTTCATGCATTGTCAAGTCTGATTATTTCAGACAGTATGAATAATAATCAAGAATGGAAGGATTGGTGGAGATCATTTGAAATATACCTGCTGGCATCAGGCCTGGAGGATGCATCAGAAAAGAGAAAAATAGCTATTTTACTACACTCCATCGGATCAAAAGGCATGGAAATATTTAACTCATTTAACATAAATATTGAAGAGGTAACAATTAAACAAGTAAAAGAAAAATTTGATGCTTATTTTCTACCACAAAAGAATTTAACAATGGTCAGAAACTCATTTTTCACAAGATGTCAGAATAATGCTGAGAATATCGACAATTTTTTATTGGATCTTCAAAATATAAGCAAGCAATGTGAATTTGGAGATTTAAGGGAATCTCTGGTAAGAGATATTTTTATTGCGAATATGAACTCAAATTTAAGTCATGTACGTCAACGTCTTCTGCAAGATTCTACACTATCGCTTCAAAAAACAGTAGAAATTGCAAGAACCATAATAATGTCACAAAGGAATGCTGAAAAAATTGCACATCAAACAAATCCAGAACATATCCATCAGATTAGTCGGCATAGAAGTGCAACGAGGGGGTCAAGTCCGAGAAGATCAAGTCCAAGAAGATCAAGTCCAAGAGGATCAAGTCCAAGTCATTATGGATCTTCAAGTCAATACAATCGTCATGGGTCTACGTCACAGTCATCATCACCGTCAATGTCAAGTCAATACAATCGTCATGGGTCTACGTCGCAGTCATCATCACCGTCAATGTCAAGTGGGCATATACGCTGTGGAAGATGTGGTCAACATCATAAATTCAAATGTCCAGCCGTCAATGTCAGATGCAGGTCATGTAATTCCTTTGGTCATTTTGCTAAATTTTGTTACAAAAATAAAAATTGTCGCAATAATGTAAGAAATTTAAATTCACAAACATCAGTACCTAATGATGAAATTGATTTTTGCTCTGAGGGTCATAATGTTGGAACAATAAGAAATATTAAAAATATAAATTATCTAAGTCAAGCATGGCATTTAGATTTAATAATTAATAACAAAATATTAGACTGTATTTTGGATACTGGAGCTGATATAAATGTAATTTCATTGTCTAACTAACTAACTAACTAACCATCACGCCGTTTCCCCGCAGGGGTAGGCAGAGAGGACGGACCGCCACACAACTCGATCTTGGCACACACTCTTTGCCTCGTTCACATTCATACATCGTCTCATACATGCTCTTCTATTATTCCGACTCTTCACATGGCCCGACTCAAGTATCTGATTCACTTGGTCGTGCCATGTCTTCCTCGGGCGTCCCCGACTTCTTCTACCATTCACATTTGCATCATTCATTCATTGTCATTCATTGTCAAACTTTCGAAACTTAAATTTAAATACTAATCTACAAAAAGGTCACGTAAATGTGTCAGGTTTTGGAGGTAATAAAATACCGATCATTGGTCAATGTGATCTGGTATGTCAAGTAAATGGAAATATCGTAGAAAATATAAATTTTTTTGTCACTAATATAGAATGTCAATCAGTTTTAGGTCTTCCAACTATTATAAAGCTTGGTATTATAAAAAGAGTGTTTAATGTTCAATCTGATCGTAACACTATATTAACTGAATTTAATGACATATTTCAGGGTCTAGGATGCCTACCACCTGTCGTTCATCTCAAACTTCGCCAAGATGCTGTCCCATGCGTTGATCCTCCGAGGAAAGTTCCTTTTGCTTTACAAGACAGTCTTCGTGAGGAATTAGATCGCATGGAAAAGATGAAGGTCATTGAGAAGGTCACTAAACCTACTTCTTGGGTAAATTCTGTGGTCATAACAGTCAAAGAGTCAGGTAAATTAAGAATTTGTCTAGATCCTAGAAAACTTAATAATTGTATAATGAGAGAGCATTTTCCATTAAGAAACATTGATGAAATTAGATCTAAACTTATAGGAGCTGCTTATTTTTCGCATTTAGATGCTTATTCAGGATTTTGGTCATTAAAATTAGATGAAGAAAGTAGTGACTTATGTACTTTTCAAACTCCATTTGGAAGGTACAAATATTTAAGACTGCCGTTTGGAATAAATGCAGCAACTGAGATTTTTTATAGGATTATGATAGATTTATTTGGAGATATAGAAGGTATTTTAATATTTGTCGATGATTTTCTAATTTATGGAGAAACTGAAGAAATCCATAATATTAGGTTAAGAAAAGTCATGGAAAGGGCTAGAGAAGTCAATTTAAAATTAAATAAGTCAAAATGTAAATTTCTTGTCAAAGAAGTATGTTTCCTAGGTTATATTTTTAGTAAGGAAGGTGTAAAAGTTGACAAAGAGAAAGTTAAAGCAATCGTGGAGTTGCCGTCTCCCAAAAATGTCAAAGATTTGCAAAGATTCTTGGGAATGGTCAATTATCTAGGTCCGTTTATAGAAAACTTGTCAGAAAAGTCACAAATCTTGAGAAATTTATTGAAAAACAATGTAGTATGGTCATGGGACGAGAATAATGAAAGATGTTTTAAGATTTTGAAGGAAGCTATTTCAAATATAACAGTTTTAAGTCATTATAATCCAAAAATACCGCTAACTTTGTCAGTTGATGCATCAAAATCAGCTATAGGTGCAGTCATTTTGCAAAATAATCGTCCAATTGCATATAGTTCTAAAACAATGACGCAGTCGCAGGAAAATTATGCTCAAATTGAAAAAGAATTATTTGCCATACAATTTGGTTGTAATAAGTTTCACCAATATGTTTACGGTAACAGAGTGACAGTACAGACTGATCACAAACCTTTAGTCTATTTATTTAAAAAACCTTTGCATGATGTACCTGCCAGATTGCAACGTATGATGTTAGCACTTCAATCTTATGATTTAAATGTTGTACATGTCCCAGGTAAAGAAATGTATATTTCGGATACTTTGTCTAGAGCCGCTTTGAAAGATCATTATATACCTGATTATGAGTCTGATCTACATTGTCATGTCAATTCAGTCTATATGAACTTAGCTATCACTGAAGAATATCGTAAAAAAATAAGTAATGCTACCGCATTGGATGAAGCTATGCAAACATTGAAAAAATATTATTACGAAGGTTGGCCAAATGGTAAAGATAAAGTTCACTGTATGTTAAATCATATTATAACTTTCAAGACGAAATTAATGTCATTAATGATTTGATTTTTAAGGGTAATAAATTAATAGTTCCACAATCTCTGAGAAAAGAAATGTTAAATAAGATACACGAAGGACATCAAGGAATAAACAAATGTCTAAGATTAGCTAGAGATATTTTATATTGGCCTAATATTACTGTGGATGTCAAAAATTTAATTGAACAGTGTCAAGTATGTAATAAATTTAAAGTATCTAATCAGAAAGAGCCATTAATAAATTATGAAGAAACAAATGCAGATCCTTATATCGCTTTATTGCATTATAGGAACACACCGAAAGCCAACTTACCGTCACCTGCTCAATTATTAATGTCTAGAACTTTGAGAATGAATATTCCTTTAACTCAAATTAAATTAAAACCTAAGGTTGTAAGATTTTCAGATTATAAAAAGTGTGTTGATAAAAATAATTCAAAAAATTCCAAATATTATAATGAAAATGTAAAACCATTGTCTTTGTTAAAAACAGGGGATCATGTATACTTTAAGAAAAATCCCAAAAGTAATTGGCTACCAGCTGTCGTTAAAGATATATTAAAATGTAACAGGTCTTATATTATTGAAGATAATTATGGTAATAGGTATAGACGAAATAGAATACATTTAAGACTCAGATACAATACTGGAATCAATAATGACCATCTGTCCATGCGATCTAATCCAGCACAAGAAGCGAAAGAAGCTGGAGATGAGGGACAGGTGGGAGAAAATAATTCACAAAATCCATATATTACGAGATATGGAAGAGTTGTCAAACAACCGGATAGGTATTGTGACATATGAAATTTTAATGTATTTTATGTTTTATTTTATTTTATAAATTAAGAAGGGGGATGTCACATCTCTATGAATAAACTATGACTAGATTATTGTAACATGTCTATGGTCTACTTCACTTGTGTAATGTCAGGGAGCTAATAAAGAGCTGAATAAAATGTCGTCTGTGTAATAACGCAGAGCCCTTCAAATGCCATATTGCCATGGCGCCATACAAAAATGCCATATTTTGCCAATTTTTCGGTAAAATGCCATATCCTGCCGATTTTTTGGGAAATGCCATGTTTTGCCTTTTTTTTCACCAAACTCCTTTTTTAACAAAAAAAAATCGAATTGAAAAAACTTGTTAAAACTCTAAGTTTAGTTTTGCTCATTTTAAAATGAGGTGCAAGTCAGAGTCAATGACATGAGGTTTCTGGAACCCTGAGGCCAGTGTAGATTAGGATTAGTGTGAAGGGGGCTGCAGTAGGGCCTTTTGTTAGCAAGACTTTCTAATGGCAATGGGTAAAGCCCATGGGTAAAACCCAATGGAGTGGGGGTGCTTCGTGAATCTTTACCTTTATCCCTTCCCTACACCTCGTTATTCATTCCAACCTCCAGGATCTGGCTGAGCATTGACGAAGCAACTGACCCACTTGGTCGATACATTGCAAACGTCGTTGTGGGGAAACTGCATGCTGACAAAGCCCATAAGGGTCACCTGACTCAGTTGGAAAAAACCAACAGTTCAACTATCGCCCAAACTGTTCAAGAAGCACTGAGTAAGTGCATAATTTTATACTTTTATGCTATTTTTAATGTATGCTATTGGCAGCACAGGAACCTGGTTCTATCAGCAGCTACAGTGTATTTTTATTTGGTCGTTTTTGTTGTAGGAATTCTCTGGCAAGGAGCCCCCAACATGTCAGGACGCCTGCTACTCCTGGTGACAGACAGCGTATCTTATATGCTGAGTGCAGGGAAGACGCTGAAAGACATCTATCCCAAGCTCATCCACGAAACGTGTCTGGCACATGGTCTCCATCGAGTGGCTGAAGCTGTGCGAGAAGAACATCCTCAAGTCAACAAACTAATCTCAGTGGGGAAAAAAAGTGGAAGCCACTCTGAAGGAAGGCTGGGAACCTGCTGATGTCCTCGCTATGAAATACGCACCAGCAACATCAGCCAATGTGGAGAGGACTTTTTCAAAAATGAAATACCTTCTGAGTGATCGACGGCTGGGATTTTCCATGGAAAACGTTGCAGCACACCTGATGTTGTTATTTAACAAATAAAATGTAAAATTTTAAATTAAAACAATCATTTGTATAAAGCTTTGTAAATAATATCTTATAAATAAAAAATAATAATTTAAGTATAAGTAACTTGTATGTTGTATTATTATCCTCTCAGAATAGCTGGGGTGGTCGGGGAGGGTTGAAAAATAAGTGCCATATCGAGCCGAATAAGTGCTATATTTGGGCTAAAATAAGTGCCATATTGCCATATTTTTAGTGCCTTATTTCGCAAAAATAAATGCCATATTGTGAAGGGCTCTAATAAGTCACAAGTGTTTTAATATCATAAAACCCACATTGAAACAGAATTGAATATGGAATCATAGGATGGGGATCTGCTACACATACGTACCTCCACAACCTGTTTTTACAGAAAAAAGGAATCATAAAGACCATATTGAAAGTACCAATTAGAACGCCTATCATAAAGACCATATTGAAAGTACCAATTAGAACGCCTTCAATTGAAATTTTCAATAGCTTCGACGTACCAAATGTACAGCAAATATATGCCAAAAATATATTATTGAAGCTTTTCAAAAATAATGAATCCTCTACTAGACCATGTATGCATAACACAAGATCGAATAAAAACGATATAAAAAATATTCCAAGTTATAAAACCACTTTCGGACAAAGAAACTATACATACTTTGCAACAAAACTCCATAACATCCTTCCCCAAGACATAAAACTAATAAAAAATCCTAATGAATACAAATCAAGAATAAAAATATGGCTAAAAGAGGTCAATGAAAAAACCCTAATGAAGACATTAAAAACGACATAGAAGACAAATAAACCATATTTAAATAACTTTAGTCCGCCTCGGCACAGGACCCCCTAGTGAGGAGGACTAAGAAATACAATAATTTATACTTAATTTCACCATTATATCTTGTATGTAACAATTATTTTATATAGTCGCTAAAATAAAAAAAAATAAAAAAAGTCATCAGCGATCCAACAGAATACCATCATCACTGCAGTGACTGCATTGAAGTAGTCCCACTGATATCCATCACGGTCCATCAAAAAAGGATTTGTCAATAATTTGTCATTGTTTCCGAGCACGACTGCAGATCAACAACGTACAAACAATAGTTCACTTATTCGTTAGCGATCTGAGGCCATGCTTGGGAACGATGACAAGCTACCGAAATTATCAATAAAATTTTCATCGATCAACCATGCTAGGGGTAGTTTCTACGACTCGTTTTAGTTTGACCCCT
The DNA here is from genome assembly GCA_917563855.2 of Limnephilus lunatus. Classification (NCBI taxonomy): domain Eukaryota; kingdom Metazoa; phylum Arthropoda; class Insecta; order Trichoptera; family Limnephilidae; genus Limnephilus; species Limnephilus lunatus. The sequence goes on from CAKJTF020000021.1 coordinate 1,332,471, forward strand.
TTCTTAAAAATTTTTATAGAAAATCTTTTTTTTAATAATTGCTATTCCCTGGTCATTGTCCGGTAGCCTTACAGACCACAGAATGGCCTAATCGTTTTGGATGCCTTCATTTTCCAATCACTTTGTTATTTTTTTCCTTTCATGTTGTCGCTTCCCGTGAGTCGTGCCCTTATTGCTAAGGACCGCGATCCCTGTTACTAGCGCCACCCAGACTCACTCTCGATGCTCGGCGCTGTATGAAGAGTTGCGTTTACCTGTTCCAGACACTAGCCTGGCCACTCCATTATGATTCTACTACTAACTTCTTACTAACCCTTGTGTAATTTTTTAAAAACATTATTACTTAATGTAAAAGCCTCATGGGCTTACAAAATAGTAAATAAATAAATTATATCTTACACTTTCGTTTCAACAGCTCTGTTAAAGTCACCTCTCTAAATTTTGCGTCTTCTTGCCTCAGTGCATGCTCGCCAGCAAGGCCGCACCGAACCCTTCTATTTTCTCCCACTTTCCTTTTTCGTGCAGGAGCTTCTCCCTCTCGTTGGTATTCTTTTCCCTCTCGTTCTTATTCTTTAATTCCTCCTCTTTCAGGAACTTCTCCATCATGGCTCTTTTACTAACTGAAAGTAAAATATTAATAATATTAATAATAATATCATAACATCACGAGAGATGGAAAGACTGATAGAGATATTGAAAGAAGGGTAAATGCAGGTATCTCTATTAATGGAGGACTGAATGCCGTTGGCGCTAATAAAAAAATGTCAAAAGAAGCAAAGCTAGCAGTCCACAATGGAGTCCTGGTACCCACCCTGATGTATGGCAGTGAGGCATGGAACTGGCAGAGGAAGGATGAAAGCAGACTGAATGTTGTTGAAATGAGATCCCACCATGCATGATCATGTGAGAAATGTGAAGATTCGCAAAGAATGCAAGGTTGATGTAAGCGTAATGAGTAAGAGAAAGGGACCCTCAGATGGTTTGGGCATGTAGAGCGAATGAATTAAGAAAGTTGTGTAAAAAGAATATATGACACAAATGTGAATGGTAGAAGAAGTCGGGGACGCCCGAGGAAGACATGGCACGATCAAGTGATTAAGATACTTGAGACGAGACATGTCAAGAGTCAGAATTATAGAAGAGTATGTATGAGACGATGTATGAATGTCTGCCAAGGCTGAGTTGTTTGGCGGTCCGACTTCTCTGCCTACCCCTGCGGTGAAATGGCGTGATGGTTAGTTAGTTAGTTTTTTCATAACATTATTCCCATTCACCCTAAGATATTTCATTGTAAGTACTTACAAAGTCCTTGGTAGGAGGCCTTTCTTTTGACGCCGGACGGTCCAGGCGTTGCGGGCAAAACGTCTGTCGTCACCGGCCCAAACATCGCGGACAAAGCTTCATCATCCTACTCAGGGAATTGAAGGACCTCAATTTCAATATCATTCTGCAAGAAAGTAATGAACTGTTTATTAGGTTTTCACCATCCATATTAAAATATAATATAAAATAATAGTCTGAAATATACCCACGGCACAGGCAGCGTCTCTTCTACCACCACTATCCCTTCAATTGGGCCCTCGCAATCCCGCCCCCAGTTCGGCCTAACTCAATTCGATGCCTTCTTGGTGTTACCTTTTAGGTCCCGTCAAGTCTGAAACAATTGATAAATGGTCAAACTATTATTCAGAAACCGATAAAATAAGATTACTTATTTTGAGAAAGGTGTTTGTTTCAGTTTCAATAAAGTATTATTATATTATGTACATACTTGCTGCCATTTTTCGCCTGGTTTCTTGGCTCCAAAGCTGATGGCGTTCAGGGTGTGGGCCAATTCGTCCCACTCCCTCTTGCTGGCTACCCTTCCCTCGAGCCCCTCCCACCTTCCTGATGCCATCGAAGACTGACCCATGACACCAGCTGCTCCTAGCCCTTTTATTCTGTAGAAGAATTATTAAAACACATTATAATTATTAATTTAAAACTAACATTGCAATCAATAAAAACATGCAAATGCGGTTGGTAATGACAGTATCCCACTGGCGGTGGCCAAACGAAAATTCATATCGCTCGCCATACATTCTATAATCGTTTGGCCACCATCAACCGGATACTATAATAAATAATCACGTTTCTTAGATAAATAATTCAAATGACACAATTTTAAGACTACAGTAAAAAAAAACAATCTCTACTTAAATAGTTCCACCTCTCGGCCATTCTAGCATTTCGTATGAAATCTCGGGAAGAATATTTTTAAGGTAATATTTTGGGCATTTATTTTGAACTGTCGTTTATTTTATTTACCGAAACACATGCTTTGAACAATAAACTATCGATAAAAACAACATTACTCGCGTTTATTTGATGAATTGGCAGGTTTTTAAAAAGTTTTTGTGACATACCGTCGACTTACTTTTGACAGTTAAGCATTAGTCAAGCCACAGCCGTTCTTAAGTGAAGTCAAGCCATGGTGTTAGACGTGGCAACAATGCATTTAGTCTATGGTGTGACCGGGTGCGAACCAAGGTTATATTTGACAGGTGAAAGACTTGTTGTATTTCATGCGTTTGTAGTAGGATTTTCGAAGAGGAAATGTATATTTCCGGTCGTTAGTGGTAGAATTGCCTATGTCAATTTTGGTAATTTGATTTACGTACCAGAAAGTTCCCTTATTTGAATGTTCTGAATACCGACGCTAGGTGCTCTGGATATAGAGTGATGGCACTTTCCCAAAACGTTTTAAGGACCAGAAGGATTCCTCTACCGGTTCTCACGTCAAGACTCTTTTGATTTTAAAACGAAGCTACTGTTAAATGATTCTAAAAGCCCCCGACTGTCCCTACACGGCACAACCTACATTTATATATACCAAAAACTTTAAAGTTCTCTTCCGAGGCAGTTTGTTCCTGTTCTTGAAGCTAGTGGAGATATATATATATATATATATATAGAGGAACATACATTATAAAGTAAAAGCATATTCATACGGCAGTGTACAACACAAGATCCGCATCTAGAGCTTCTGGCAAGCCACAGGCAGCTCTATCGAGAGACAGTGCGATGGGAAGGTGGTCCTTCAAATCATTCACACCGTCCCCGGCAGCACAGTGGCCAGACGTGACCCCTATGAAGACGGTGGGATAGTGGAGGAGAGACTTCTGAAGAACCCAGGGAACTAAGTAACTCACTCCAGCCGACAGGACCACAAGCGAACTGGAGATCGGGGTCGAAAGAAACCCCTCCTCTCACTTCTACCGCTACGTCAGGGGTGGTGCAGTGGATAGTGCAGGAAACCAGGCGCTTACTTAAGATATGAAACAAAGACACCACCTGCGCCAGGCAGGGACAAGGGGGCTATTCGACCCCATTTTGGGGAGAGAGTAACAGTACAGACGAAGAAGCATTACAATTCTAGCCTGTTTGATAATAAACAGTTAATATAATAAAAGATCAGTATCATTCCTAGAAGAAAACAAAAAAAAAAAACAAAGAAATTCATAAGATTATAGCTGTCAGTAGGACGATAGATAGAATCAGGGCAAAAAAATTAAAATAACAATAAAAGTTACATAGTATAGGATCGTTGCCTTCCTATCTAATGAAAAAGTCAAAATATTGATACAGCATTTTTTGCACCACGAAATGAATAAACAATCATCATCCCCGGTCCCAGGGATTCGGGGCGATTCAGTAGCTTGGGCATTTCTAGCGGGCATTAGGCCCCACATTTATTTTACACATTCAACATTCATTTTAATCAGAAGAAAACAATTCTTTTAAAACAGCAAAGTTATCAAATGGATAATAATAGTTTAGAATTTTTTACCTGCATATATTATGATGCTAGATGTCATTTAATTTAAATAAATGCCAAAAGGATTTGTTATTATTTAGAAATAAAGTTCGCCAATAAAAAGTTAGTTCCGCATTCATTAAAAAAGCAGATACTTTAAGGTACTGACACACATGCTCACAGAATCCGGCTTATGAGCATGCTCATTAATGAGTACGCTCCTGTCAAAAATAGTCAACTGTACACATTTGCTCAGTAATGAGCTGGCTTGGTTTGAGCTTTCTCGTAAATGAGCGTGCTCAAAGCCAACATTTGAACACACATGCTACTTAATGAGCATGCTCATGTCAAAAAATAAACGTCATCGTCAAGTGTCAGTTCCGTTCTCCCAGAACTAAAAAAAGTAATCTTATTGCTTGCAACGCAATTACTAATTATTTAAGAATCTTTTGACGAAAGAAAACAAAACGGTTGATTTGAGTCCAAAATGTCAACGGTTATACAGTTACAAGGACATAATAGAGTCAGTGCCATCCGCACAGAAGTCAATTTGATTTCGTAATTGGATCACGAGAAGAGCAAACCTTGGAGCAAGTAATCCATTTGTTGTAGAAATACGAGAAGAAGATGTCAACGGATATAAAAATCATTTACGAATGCTTCCGCAGAAATTTTTATTTTATTCGGCTAAAATAAAATTGGAAATTACATTGAGATACCTAGCTGTCGGAGATTCTTTGTACATATTATCAGCGTTTAACAGGGTTAGAAAGTCTACTATGGCTAAATTTATATCTGAAGTTTGTGCTGCAATATGATTATGACGTTTGATTTGGGTCCAAGATTTCAACAAATCCGAAAATGACTAAATATTAAGAAATAAATGCTAATTTCAATAGAATGTGGTTTCATTTTGGAGGTAAAGGAGCTTTTGGGGAATTCGGAAATCTATTGTGTGTATTTTAGTGACCAAGTATATTCGTGATACCCATAATAAACCACGAAACACAAGGTTTTTTGTCTCCCCTGCGGGCTATTTTGACATTTTTGCTAAGAATGCGCAGGCGCGAACTGAGATCGGATTGACATGAGCATGCTCATAAACTAGTCTGTTCACACATGCTACAAAGCTTCCCCTTCCACCCGATAATCCAATGAGCATGCTCATTAATCAAACGTCTGTTGATTTGTGAGCAAGTCCATTCGGCTTGAAATGAGCATGCTCATTACTAGCAATGTCACTGACACACATGCTACTAGGTAGCAATTGCTACTAGGTAGCATGCTCTTTGGCTTCAAATGAGCAAGTGTGCCCGTAGCATTATGGTTTTACAGTAAAGGCACTTTACAGTAAAAAGTAAAGAATCGGGTTCGGTAAGAAAATTATGGTGATTTTAATGGTATGATGTATGTTTTATTTACGTAATGCAATATTTACATCATTGATTGCACTTATATCTCTTTATAGAAATTACTACTTATGGATATATTACTGTAAAAATGTGAATAAACGTTACCTTGTAGCTTTATTCAATGATGATTATAAACTCTAATCACAATATTTTGTGACGTAAATCTTTACACAACGTGTACTTCGTTAGAATCTGAAAAACAACATAAGCATTATTATAGGTTATTATACGCCGACAGTTGAAAAGTGTAAAACCATATCACACATCATTATTAAACATAATATTTATTGTAAAGGGTGAATAAACACTACATTCAACGGTGACTAAAAACTGAGTCTAGTCTGAACATAATCACAATATTTTTTTTATCATAAAACACGTGTATTTCGTAAAGAATTTGTAAAAACAACACTGCAAATACTAGCGGAGACGCGTTGATGCTTGTAACGTGTAAAACGATAGTTAACATCATATTAAATGTAATATTAACTGAAAAAATGTGTTTAAACGTTACCTTGAAGTTGCTAGTAATACTGTAAAGGTGTCTATACTGTGATACTGTCTACGGTCAAGCACATAACATGTCAAGCATTTTTTACGAAATCTCGGAAAGCAAGATTTATTTTAAGCAATCATTTATTTTATTTACTGAAACACATTCTTTGAACAATAAACTATCTATAAAAATAACATTACTAGAGTTTATTTAATTGAATGAAGAAAACACTCGGAGGTTATGTCTTTTTTATTTTTATGCTAATAATATCCGGGAAGTTCGATATCGCACAAAACACATTTATCAATGTAAACAAACACAAAATAAACATGAATGTACTAAATAATCATATAACTTACGTTCATTGTAGCAGACAGATAAAAACACAACACCAAAAATACAAACGTCAAAATCCCGCTTCTCGAAGATGAAAGACGAAAGACGAAAGACGTATAAATGGGCGTAGACAAACAAATTAGCGAACCATAGACTTTAGGCGCATAGACAATGCACATTACTTCTATGTAGAGTGTGAAAGTCTATTTATGGTCAACCAACCGACGCCAATAGACAATAGACGCTTTTCTAAACCTGTTCGTGATGGAGAGATACAGAGTGCAGTTTTCACAGTAAAATGGGATACGACACGGAAACTATACTATGAACCGTACGAAAGCTGTGGAAGATAGAGAGTAAGCCCCCTGGACACATTGACCCCCAGATTCCTAACCACCCCTTACACTTTTTTCCTTCGCAGAACTTCCTCTGCTTCCTTTCCCTAAAAATACCCTCATCACAACATCTCCAAAGATGACAAAGGCCCCGAGGGAAATTGTTTTCCTCGGGCACTCTTTTGCGGAGCTTATGTAAAAAAAATATAAAGAGTGAACAGGAACAACGTAAATATCTTTCTTCTCATGTGTAGAAATTAACTATCGCTTTTGACTATTTAAAATCTCTGCTTTGATGCAATCGTTATTTTAGTAACCAATTAATCGGAATAAAAGTAGCTACCGTTTTGCGATAGGTACTGTGAGATGTGTGCCTTCAATTAATATTTCTTCTTTTCGATCGCTTTTACGATCAAATTTACTTCTATAAAATTCCCTTTTCTAATTTTTTTAATTTTTTTTTATTATTGCTTATTGAGTTAATTATACTACATGAATATAAACTAATAAGCACAATATAACATTTCATTTGACAAATTTAAATATTTTTACAGTTAGCATAACATTAATTTTTAAATACATTCGTTCTTTCTTCATACTTTCAGGCATTTCATCGTATATCTTTAGTCCTCTATACATTAGGCAGTTCTGTGATATTTATTTCTTCATTTGTGGCAATCAAACTCTGTTTTTTTTTCTTGTTTCGTAATTATGTAAGTCTCTATTAAAAACAATTTCATCCTTAAAGTATTTTGGCATTTGGTTTTTAATAATTTTATGCACAAAAATTAAAAAATTAAATGGTAGTCTCTTTTTTATTGGAATCCAATTTAGCTCATCTCTCATTTGATTAACCCTTGCGTATTTGCTCTGTTCTGTATAACTTCTAGTTTGTTCAAATTTCCTTCATTGGCCAAATATAACATCTAGGAGCAGTAATCCATATGTTGAGTAACGATAGTTTTATAAATGGGCTCCGTAGTGTTTCTTTTTAATTTATGTCTTAGTCTTCTAAGTAAATTGACCTTTTTTGATACCTTTTTTAGCACACATTCAAAATTTGCTGTGAAAGTCAGTATTGAATCTAATATTACACGCAGGTATTTGATTTCATTTATTTTTCTAATTTTTTCACCATTAATTGTCAAATTTAACCCTGTGTTACGCGTTTTATTGCCTATTTCCATATATTTTGTTTTTTTTTTAAGTTCAGTTTCAATTTGGTTAATTTCAGCCATTTGCTATATTTTGTTAATTGCATCTATGTTATCTTCACACGAAATATAGATTAAGGTATCGTTTGCAAATAGTCTAATTTTGCAATGTTAATTTCTAATTTACAGGAGTTCACTTACTCTGACGGTGATGGTGGGATACGACCCAAATCCCAAATTGACACTGATTTCAGGTTTTAGACCGCGGATGTGTGAAACAAAGACGAAGTCACCAGTTAATTTTACTCGAAAAAATATTTAAAAATTCTGATAACGACCGTCGTACATCGTTTCCACAAAACTTCAATGTATTGACCAAATCCAAGATGAAAATATGAATAAATGATATAGGAATAACAAAATAAGTAAACTGCGCAATTCACACGCCATAGAAATGAAACATCAGAAAACTAAAGTAGACAAAAGTGTGTAGGCTTAGAAACACCGCACAAAGAGGAGACCGATTATTCTCTCGCTGTGTAAAATACTATAGATTTATGTTTTTGTCCCTTTTAGTGTCGCTATTTTTCGTTTCACCGAGTTTAAAATCACAAAGATAGATAGACTAACATTATTGGGTCACGAATGACCCAATAATGTTTGATAATCTCCTACTACCATTACAGAAAGCCGAAAATGTTTGTGTTGAGGTGGGACTTTTTTTACATTTGCTCCACACAGGGACCCTGAGGAAAATAAATTCCCTCAGGGCCTATGTCATCTTAGAGGATGCTGTGTGGAGGGTCTTTTAGGGAAGGGAAGGATAGGAGGTTCTGAAAAGGAAAAAGGTATGCGGGGTGGGTAGGAATCTGGGGGTCAGTGAGTCCAGGAGGGGACGTATGAACCCATCCCTCCAACTACGGGGCAAGGCGATGGGTAGAGAGAGAGCACTACTGGAAAGGTCAAAAAGCCTCCCACAACCAGTCTCTCGGCGGATGCGTCTGCTCACCACGCAGCAGGTGGGCAGACGCATCCGCCGTCAAGACCTGCACAAACTTCCCCCCCATGAACCCGGGTATCTCTGCTAAGTCACCAAACGTAGCGAACCACTTGGGGTGACGTATGGCAGAGGTGTTGGTTATCCATGAAATGGTTCCCAGGGCGGCGGTACCCATACCCGCATCCCAAACCTAAACTCGATGCCCATTCAACCACTGAACGGTCAATGATTCTATCTTTAAAATAAATATATAAAACTTGTGTGCAGTTCACCTTCACAAACCTGGAAGTGAATGTGTAACAATTAGCCCCGATTTAAAAATATACATATTTTTGACGTTTGCTTCGTAAAATATTTTCTTTTGTTGGCTAAACTTTTTTCCATTTCCGCGGGAATGAATTGCGTCTACGAAACTTCTTAACTTGTGTGCGGTTCTGCTAGATTTTATTACTATCAATTTTGTGCAACTTTAGTGCAAAACTAAAACTTGATTAATTAGATTTCAGATACACAGTTCTCAAATATAATGTTTAAAATGGCTCCTGAAAATCTTGACGTGAAAGGCTTTTTCACCAAAAAGGAATGGAGGGGTATGTCGGAGGAAATACGCCATGGAGTCAAATGCATGTACGTCGTTTACAAACATGGTAAGATTCTTTTCTCCTCCTTTGCCTTTTCATCCTGTCATTAATCTATATTAATAAATGTCGTACACTTCGTCAACAGGAAAGATAGAAAAACCGGATTTCCTTATTCGGTACGAGGAGTTCAGGAAAGATCTGGAGGGCAAGAATGAGAAGAAAGGTATATGATACTATAGTACGCGTATTGCGTTTATATTTACAATATTCCAACTGTACTATGTGTTCAATTTCTTAACTTTTGTAGATAAGACTCCGGCATTCAGGCTGCAACAACAGAAGGCCCGAATGCGCAGAAGACTTAAGAACAAGAAGGTGTGTGTTGTGTTAATATTCCTGTACCATTAGTGGTGTAAGTATATCTATAGTGGTGTAATAGTATGTGTCATGTGTGTTGGTTGGGTTGCAGGTTGTTGCAGACGGTGTTGCAGTGGAGCAATGCTTGAAGGGCTTCAGCCAACTGGAAATAGACGAGTAAGTATGGGAAGGCCAAGTGCAAGTGCATCTGTCTGTTGTTTATTGCTCTGTTTGTTGTGTTGTGCTTGATGCTTGTGTTATTCTTGTAGATCCGCTCGGAAGAAGAAGGCAATGGATGAGCTGGTGCGTGCTAAGGAGGAGGAGATAGACACGGCTCCAGACAGCGAGCCTGGTGAGTACAGCCTGCTTATTAGAGATATAATATACATAATGTGATGCTTGTTGTGTCGGTTGGCTTCATGAATACACGCTTGCTTCCAGTGTACATCAAGAAGAGGCGGCTCCGAAGACTGAAGAGAGTGAATTATATGGAACTGGAGGAGCAAGACGATGACAGATACACCTGTAAGTGTAGTTAAGCGTGTGTTGTACTTGTGGGTTGTGGTGGAGTATGTTTGTGACTGTGTGTGTGTTTCCAGGGTGTGATGAGTGCGACAGACGCTTTCGGACATTCTGCCCGCTGCACGGACCGCTGCTGGTGATACCAGACGATAAGACGGGAGAAATGGAGCTCGGCTGCCCCCCCCATGTAGAGCTGCGGCCCTCGGGCATCCCGGGGGCAGGGCGCGGCGCCTGGGCGGCGGAGCCTCTGCCCAGCGGCCTGCGCTTCGGGCCCTACCGTGGCCAAGTCTCCACCAGGCCCAATCCCAATAGCCAATACGTTTGGCAGGTACTACTCACTTTTAATTGTGTAACCGCTTACCACATATTATATGTATATGTACCAATCACCGTTACTCAATCAATCATACTGTGCAGGTTCGCAAACAAAATGGAGGAAGGCAGTACATAGACGGCGAGAACCTGGACAGTGCCAACTGGCTGCGCTTTGTGAACTGCTCGCGCAACCCCCGCGAGCAGAACCTGCAGGCCTTTCAACACAAGGGGAAAATATTCTACAGGTCAGTGCAGTGTGCATCCACGCTCTATAAATACTACACTACACTACTCTTACAGCATGCACTCTATTTGTATCTGTTCTGTGTGCTCTCAGGACGGTGATGAACATCAACGCTGGCACGGAGCTGCTGGTGTGGTATGGGCCAGAATACGCCAAGCAGCTTAACATAGATCCCAAGCTGTACCACACCCGCACGCGTACCCATACACCGCTAAGAGGTATGTATTAATATATACCACTGCACTGTCTGAACATCTTTCTATCTGCTTCCCACTCGGCACACTAGCCATGGATGAGGGGAAGCGAATGGTTGGCAAGTATAGTACACTCCAAACTTTAATGCCGGCCTGAACTTGATACGATCCATTCTCATGCAGTTACTGACTTTACAATGAACGTAAGCGAAAGAGAAAGATAGCATAAAAACAAATGTGCGACAAAGAAAGGCATAGGCGGGGAGGCATGCCACTTTTCTGACCTCAAACTCGCCTATTGTGACGATTTCTGTCATGTATCAACATCAGGCCGGTATTAAATTTTGGCGTGTACTATATACCGAGCTATTATATATTTACTAAATTCAGCATTTCACACAGACATAGCCATTAGCAGAAGGTTCTTTAAACACAATACACATTCTTGTACTTATACAATGTTTAAGAGAACGCAGTGGGAATCAAACTTTTCCAATTCCTTCAAAATCTCTTGTTGCAACACAGAGGCCGCCTAAATATAATAAATGGTTCTTTAGCAGTAAATTAATATCTCTTATTATGCTCAGCTCAGAAACTGCTATAGTATCAATTCTCTTTGAAAACTTGATTCTGATTATTTTACAATTGGCTATTTCACATAACTAATATTTTAACACCTCGTTGACTAAATTCAGTTTTACTTATGTAGTTCTATATTATCATCAACTGTTATTTTTTTGGAAGTATTTACTACTATTTAAAACATAAAGTAACAAATGTACATTGAAAATTAAAACTTAAAAATAAAACATTAAAGCATTTGTGTTGGTGACCCAACAGTTGAACCACCGACAATTGGCGCCATGGGAAAGGTTTTTACTATAAAATTATAATTTTTTGTGCATTATAATTTCAAATGTAAAATCGACTTCAAAACTACCCTTAATAATAAGTTGATATGAATAACAAACTAATTAAATGCAGTGTAGATTGTTTTGTTCTTACGCACTGGTTTACACAGTATACAGGGTGTAACAGGACGTTCCCGAGGGATTTTAACCATCGATTCCTCACATTATTTGGAGTAAAAAAAGTAAATGAAATTTTTGTCTCCGGTGATATTTTTTTTATTTATTTTTTCTACAAAAACATTAAAAAATGGTAGGTGTTGGACAGTTGGAGGCGGGGTGAGGGGTTGGTTGGTTACTCGGCTGAGTGACCAATGACAACAAGCGAAAGAATTTTTTATTGGTTTGAATTTGAAGAAATAAAATTATTTGAAAAAAAAAATGTCATAAAAAAAGTCACCGGAGACCAAAATTTCATTAACATTGTTTACTCCAAATATGCTCAGGAATCGCTGGTTAAAATCCCTCGGGTACGTCCTGTTACACCCTGTATACATAGACAAGTAGATTTTTTCTTGATGCATTTGAATGAAAATATTTTTTATACTTTGTTATTCGGTAGTACATCCTTTCTGCACATGGGGGGGGGGAGTAAAGAAGTGCGCCAAGGGGTATGGGGGGGGGGGTCATCAGCTCTGTGATGTCACATATAAAAATAATTTGAACTACTGTTTTGATTGTTTTTAGATGTAAAATTGCAAAATATGTGACGTCACACTAGGGGAGAGGGGGTCTCACAAATGTGGCAATGTGTCGCAGGGACGAGGGGGGGGAAAAAATCACGAAATTCGTGTGATACAATTTATGGACGGCCCGAGGCCCCTTTCCCTAAACCGACTGCATGTATATAATGTATGCATGTAGGTATGCCGGGGGCCAATTGTCGGCGGATCAACTGTGATGGAACCATCTGTGATAATATTCCTAACCATTTACAAAGTATATTTTTATGTAAAAACACAGAAACAAATTGATTTGTTTGAAATTTTTGAGTATGGGAGTAGCAAAAAATATTTAATAATTAATTTATATAACGTTTTCAAATAATAAAACACTTTCTTTCAACCCCTTGATTGATTTACTCAACATGTTTTAGTACAGTGAAAATGGTCCAAGAGTGGTTTTGAGAAAGTGTTTTATTTTAGGAATGATTCAATTTAAATGCTAATTTGTTCTACAAAAAATGTTTGGAAATTATGTTCATAAGAGTCGGAAAGTCTGATAAGGACATTGAAAGAAGGGCAAATGAAGGAAACTCTATTAATCGAGTAATGGGTTAAAGTTGTCAAAAGTAGTGAGGCCACAATGGGAAGCTTTTTTTTTTTATTACATTAACTCCACACAGGAGGCCCTGAGGAAAACAATTTCCCTCAGGGCCTATGTCATCTTTGAAGATGCTGTGTGGAGGGTCTTTTTGAGGAAAGGAAGGAGTGAACATGGGTCTTGAAGAGACCCATGTTGTAGGAGGGAGGAAACACAGAGGCCGGCAAATCGTTCCACAGCCGAGCTGTTGAACTCAAGAACGAGTCGTAGAAACGACCCGTTCTCATGTGACTAATGTCAACCGTGTACAAATGTTGGGCGCGTGTTTGGCGTGTTTCCCGACTATGCACCGGTGCCGAGGGGATCAATGACGCTAGTTCCTCGGAGCATCTTCCATTGTAATACCGGTAGAACAAGGACAGCATTCCCACCTGACGCCTGTGCTCTAAAGATTGCAATCCGTCTGTTAAGATGGAAGAATCTATCAAACGGACGGCCCGTTTTTGCACAGAGTCAAGGGTTTTTTTAAGGTATTTTGGAGCTCCAGACCAGAGGTGGCTGCCAAATTCAACCGTGGGGCGCACTTGCGATTTGTACAGGGTTAGCAGTTGTGTACTATTAAAGTATCTGCGGGCCCTGTCAGGGCCGGATTAACCATGTCGGGGCCCATAGGCAATGGACGTCTCGGGGCCCCTTTACCAATTGCGGATTAACCGGGGGGGGGAGGGGCGGCCTGCCCCGGCCTCTGGTCCTCGGGGGCCATCAAACGCTTCCATGTCCCCTTTGTCAAATCCTTAACAAAGCTTTAATGCTATTAATCAGCGGCCGCGAATGTAAATTTCGTCGAACGATGATCTTCCGATCGTACCCTTGCAACTGTACAGGGTGATTCCGATGAGAAAGATTAATTATTCTCCATACCAGCATTTTAACATAATAGCTCAATATCGATATTATTTCATTCACAATTTGCTTTGATACATACCTAAATTCAAAAATGCTCAAACTCGTGATGATGAAACTATTCAAATTATGTACTTTTTCTAATTATTTTTGATCATATGTATTTATAATTTTTCAATAATGTCTAAGCAAAATAAAAAATATATATTTTTTTATATTTGCGTGGATCCTTTTTTAATGATTTTATTTAAACTAAAATTAAAATTTTGAAACATATCTTTCCCAGATAATTTATTGATTTATTTTACTCCATGATTATATAATTTGAAATGTATGTTGTATAATACAAAATTTTGTTTGAAAATTTAACAAATCTGCAAACGCCCTACGGTAAAACCTTAATGTACTAAAAATAAATATATTTTCCTCAAAATTTAAAACATAGCTTTACTAGATAAAAGAACAGTCTTTCGAAATCAATTTATAATTTTGTGGTGAAAAAGAGTCAATACGTCTAAAATTTGATTTAAAAACGACATATTTCCGGTTTCGTCTGGTCATTCCCACTAAATGCGGACTCTGTAAAAAAAAATTTTTGTAATTTTATTTTTTTATTTCATTTTCTGAATGATGCATTTGTTAAAAATGCTCTCACCAAATGTTTTAAATATATTCGAAAAATTGACGGAGATACAGCATTTTATGTGAAACAATAACTTATTAAACACCACTTTTATTATAACTACTATATGCCGACCGGGTTTCGCTACAACCGTACGTTCTTCAGGCCAGTTTGTATGTTGAATTATCCTTCAGCTAAACTTTGAATATGTTTTTCTCTAATCTTTGTTAACACATTTTTTAACCTCTATATATCCGATTTGCAAGTCTTAAACTGTTTGAAAATCTAGTGTCTATTTCACCACGTAGGTGAATTTTGTTTAAAAATAAGGAAAAATGGCGGACCAACGAATTTTAATTTCAATTTTTTATGGGAAATTTTCATTGTTCATAAAAAAAATAGAAGGGGGCCCTTTATAAAAAAAAATCTCTAAGTGGTGCCATACTGACTGGATTTACTAACAGTTTAAGACTTAGTGCATGCAAATCGGATGAATAGTTTTTCTAATATGTTGTCAACCGTGTTGAAAAAATCAGTTTCGAGAAAAACGCGTTCAAAGTTTTGCTGAACGTTAATTCAACATACAAACTGTTTTAAATGGTTTCGTTATAAAATGCTGTAGGTATCTCCGTCAATTTTACGAATTTCCTTAAAACATTTGGTGAGAGCATTATTAACAAATGCATCTTCAGAAGATTAATTTTAAAAAATGTAATTTTTTTACAGTGGCCTGGTGCCTTTAAGCCTTGTTTAGGATTTGATCAAAGGAAGGCGTTTGGAGGCCCCCCAGAGTCAGAGGCCCGTATGAACTGAAGAAAAAGCTTGTAAAATTACATCAAATTCTTAAACTAGGGGGGGGGGGGGTCATTCAGCTTTTCCGCCCCGGGCCTCTGACGGGCCTAATCCGCCACTGCGCTTTACCCTTTTCTAACTTCCAAACTTTTTTTTTTCTACCACAACGTAATTTTATTCATAATTAATCTGTTTTTTACTACATTTCGAAGGTATGCCTTCACCCCCATTCAATAAAAAAATTAAACGAATACAATAGTACAATGAGCGGTCTTATCACTAAAGTGATCTCTTCCAGACAACCTTGGTATGAAGAGAAACAAAGAATTTTATCAAGCAGATAGGTAGTGTACAACATTTATATTTTAAACATTAGAAATAAAAGCAAAAAAAACAAAACAATTGCCAATATAAACCACACACGGCACCTATAATCATATCCCCATTGATACGAAGGAAAGTTAAGTAAAATTCAACTATGTTTAAATATTTGTTTTAATTATTGACTTTTTATTAATTATTTGTGCGTGATGTAAACAGTTATTGGGTTATAACCTAATTATTATAATTTGTTGTTTTCTTTAATGCATGTAATGTTATTAACCTATAAATGTTGGTAATAAAAAAATGAAATATTTAAAACATCTTGAAAGCTGACTTTTTCCAAAATGGTTGCCGGAGTTGCTCACTTGTTGTGAGTCGAACCATTGACGCAAGTTAATTTTTCTTGGGGCGCGGGGCCCCTAGCCGACGCGGGGCCCCTAGGCAGTTGCCTACTCTGCCTTAGGGATAATCCGGTACTGGGCCCTGTACAGTACGCCCAGTTTCTGAGAGGCTAACTTAACTCTGGTTTCGATGGAGCCCCCGTACCTGAGCTGGTCACTTAGAGTTACACCAAGCATATCAATGGAAGTCCTGTTCGGAAGAATGCTTCCGTTGAAGGAGACTAGATTATCATTTCGATCCCTTTTAGACGTTATCAGACACGATTGGGTCTTTGAAACATTAAATTCGACGAGGTTATTCTTACCCCAAGAGAAAACATTCTCGAGGTAACCGTCCATTCTTTGCTTCAAAGCCCTCCGAGCTATTGGGGTTTGTGTGCCCTTTGGAGGCTTGTCAAACAAAAAGCTATCATAGACTATACTGTCATCCGCGTAACAATGAATCGGTGCACATGACAAAAGGTCGTTGATGTGCAACAGAAACAAAGTCGGAGACAGAACCGATCCCTGTGGGACTCCAGCATTTATCGAATGCGAGGAAGAGGTGAAACCGTCAGCAACCGCCTGAATCGACCTCCCCCTCAAAAAGTCTGCAATCCACGCACACAGGGATGCGGGAAGTCCGTAAGAACGCAGTTTGTTGACAAGCGCTCGATGCCAAACCCGGTCAAAGGCCTTTGAAATGTCCAGTCCGACCGCTTGGGTCTCACCGAAACGTTCCAGGCACTGCCCCCAAACATGCGTCACATACGCGAGAAGATCACCGCACGAGCGGTTCCGCCGGAATCCGTATTGACGGTCGTTAATAATTTTGTTCTTCTCGAGGTATGTGAGCAGTTTGTCATTGATCACACGTTCCATCACTTTTAACAGAACTGATGTGATCGCTATGGGGCGGTAGTTGGCCGGGTTGGAGCGGTCACCCTTCTTTGGAATGGGGTGGATGATCGCTTTTTTCCAACCAGAGGGCACAGAGCCTGACTTCAGGGACATTTTGAAAAGCTTCGTCAAAATTGGAGCTATTTCCACAGCGCACCTCTGTAAAACTAGGGCAGGTATTCCGTCAGGCCCGCTAGCTTTGTTAACATAGAGCCCTCGTAAGACTTGGAGTACATCCCGATGCCGGATCCTCAGCTTCTTCATATGAAAACCGCAATGAGGAACCGACGGCGGGGTAGCACCTTGATCATCGAGGGTCGAGTTTTCCGCAAACATTTTGCCTAATAAGTTAGCCTTTTCGGCGGCGGTATTTGCTAGAGAGCCGTCAGGTCTGGTAAGAGGTGGTAGACTGGGTTTGCAGAAATTGCGACCTATTGAGCCCGCAAGCGACCAGAACGCCTTGCTGCCGTGCGGGCAGGCAGCCAGCTTTCTGCTGATCTGCAGGTCGTGCTCGAATTTTGACCTGTTAATGATCCTCTTGCATTCCTTTGCCATTTTGTTATATACTATTCTGTTTTCGGGCGTTCGAGATGTGTTGTAGACTCGGTAAGCCGCGTTTTTTCGTCGCACTGCTTCAGAGCATAGTCGACTGAACCAGGGCTTTGAGCCCACACCAGTTTCTTTAACAGTGGATTGGATGAAGCCATCCATCGCGGATGTAATGACTTCACCAATTTCCTAGGCACATCTTGAGGGATCCGAAGTCTGAAAACAGACAGCTGACCACGGGAAGGCATTGAAATGAGCCCGCAGACCAAACCAGTCTGCTGATCTATAGTCCCACACTTTTCTCTTCAGCCGCTCGTTTGGCGGTCTGAAGGTTACGGGGATTGATGTTGTCACCAGGCAGTGGTCGGACGACCTAGAGGCGCTGTGACATCAATCTTGTAACCGTGTGGCACAGTGGTTAAAAACAGATCTAACAAATTGGAGTGGTGAGTCTGGACATCAGGAACCCTTGTAGGCTCCTGAACCATTTGCTCCAGTCCGTAGCAGAGGGCAAAGGATTCCGCCTCTCGTCCAGCCGAGTCAGTTTGTCCTGAGAACTTTAACCAAGGTTCGTTATGAACATTGAAGTCCCCCAGGACCACAAACTCTGCCGTAGGGAAGCGGGGCAAGAGGTCATCAACAGTATTGCTCAGATGTTTGAAGAGTTCGGACGTGTCTGAAACGCTAAGGTTCGGTGAGCGGTATAAGCACGCGTAAAATCTTACCGTACTGGCAAGATTGACACGCACCCACATTACGTCGAATCTGGAGTTCTCCAGATTCAACAGTCGCACACAGTTGACGTCAGCTCGGCTGAAGAGACAGACACCTCCTTTGGGTCTGAATTTGCCCATGAGGGTGAAGCCCGGCTGCCCGGGCAATCCAGGTAGGAGGCGTCTGTAGGCTCAGCTATCTGAGTTTCGGAAAGGAAGAGAAGGTTGGGACGTTGGGAGACAAGATGGTGGTGAACTGAGTTTAGGTTTTTGTGCAGGCCGCGAATGTTGGTGAAGTTCACCAACAGTTTTGGCCTGCACCGGGGACTCCTACTTCTCGCCGTTGTAAAGATGTTACTTGTTGTTTGTGTGTTCATGATTTTATTGTTTATTTTTTTTAAATTTTTTTTGTTTGTTTTTTGAGTTATGAGGGGAAAGGAAGGTCTGGGAAGGAAGGTTGAGGGGTGGGTAGGAAGCTGGGAATCAGAGTGTCCAGGAGTGACGGACGTATGAATCCAACCCACCCACTGCGGTGCAAGGCGGTGGGCAGGGAGAGTCCGGCTGGAGAGGTCACCCAATGCGCCCCAAACGCTACTGCTGGGTCCCCTCCGGTCACGAACCGGCACAACAGCAGCGGCGGGGTTTTTTCACTCGTTGATGGGGCAGCCCACCCTCAGTCGTGAGCCTGAGGGTCGGGCCCCTGTACTACCGAGCGGCCCGGACAACGGTAACCGGTTTTAAAGGGTCTCCCTCAACCAGCATCTCCCAATCCGGCCTGCCACGCAGAAGGTGGGCCGACGCACCCGCTATCAAGACCCAGACAATGTTTACCCCATGAACCCGGGCACCCCTGCTAAGTCACCAAACGTAGCGAACCACTTGGGGTGACCTGTGGCAGAGGTGTTGGTCATCCAATAAATGGTTCCCAGGGCGGCGGTACCCATACCCGCCTACCAAATTAATAAGCTGATCAGAGGCGGTTCCCTGGTATGTGCATTTGTGCACTGCACTGCTTGTCTTCAGTCTTCATATATCTTACAACAATTTCTGTTATTGATATACGAAAGTTCGCCCCATTCATAATTCCCGCCAGGTCATTAATTGAACTATCTTCTAGTACAAGATTCCCGCGCAAGCGCATTTCAACATGCACAATACTTAGTACAATATTCACACATCGGCACTTGGTAAATATGAACCGTTTCGCGAGATTTTCAGCGATGAATTGCATGAGTTTTAGGCCCTTCTAAGGCTGGGATTAGACTCGTAAGTTTTTTCCTGTAAATCGCTCTTCTTAGCCATTTTTTGCCAAATTTCCAATGTAAACGTGTCGTTTACATTGGAAATTTGGCAAAAAATCGCTTACAAGAGCGATTTACAGGAAAAAACTTACGAGTCTAATCCCAGCCTAACACAGAGATACTTACAAGACATGACTGTGATGCAATTAACAACAACAAGTCGCCTACTGATATGCTACTTTTTAAAGCTGATTTCCATACACGGTGCTACCCGAATTATACTAAACTCGATAATTTTTTAGTGGATTTAATACGATGTCAAGTGAATTGAGCGATGAATGCAATATTGTTCTTAAATGTTCTGAAGGCAACATTGATTGAAAAAATTGTTCTTATCTTTCTTTATTATAAGCATAAAAAACAATCTGAAAGACAATTTTGGGTTCACCCATTTAACAAAATAAATATTAATTGTATGGCATTCGTCGCCGCCAAGGAACTACATTAGAATGATTTCAATTATTTTTACTTTTTTCCAATCTCAATCCACGTCTACTCTGCTAAATCCTTTGTTACCATTTCCGTTAAATTGTAGTTTCGCAAACATGGATATTTTCCCACCTCTAGAACCAATGTAAATTTAAATCATGCTCTGACAAGCGATGTGGAGGTTCAACTGGAGTGGGCTCTTGAACTCGGGTTCTTTGCGGGAAGTGGATCCTACTCCTAATCCTTTTTCAAATCGACTACTCCCAGAGAACCTGGCCCATGATTCGGACCCAAACCCGGAGCCGGAACCCAAATGATTCCAATGGCGTCCCCGTATTCGCGGTCCGAACCACTCGCGAGTCGGGAGCAGGTCCCGGGTACGAGTTCTTCTGCGGGTTCCGGCAAAATGCAGAACTTACCCATCCCTAGTTCTGACACCATTTCTGTCAAACAAGTAGTAGATACGAATGACTCGCGTAGCATTGTCAGTAGCGTGCAACTAATGTCAAACCCGTAGTCGACGCTTAAGCTACACGCACAAAACTAGAATGGCTTGTAAGTATCTCCATGTACGAATGTCCTTAATCTCAAGATAATTTTGCGAACACTGACGGAGCAGTATTATTTATTCAATTATTTTACAAATGTAACTTAGTGAAGTGAATGAATTGTAGTACACCCCCCCATTAGTTCGTTTGATACACCTATACAAACTAAATACATTTTTGAAAGTGGAATACAATGGCAATTTAAGTCACGAACCGCCTCTGATGCTGATACCAACCCAACCAACGGCCGGCGTAGCACAGCGGTAAGGCGCTTGACTCGCACACCGAAGGTCGCGGGATCGAATCCCGGCGTGGCAAATAAGTTTTATTTGATTAATTTGTGTTTTCACAATTTATTCATTTAAAATAATAATAATTATATTTGTGTTTTCACAATTTATTCATTTAAAATAATAATAATTATATAGTATATTTGCGACACGTTCCAGAGTGGAAGATACTCTCAGTATCGCCCTGGTGTAAGACCACTATTCAGAATTGAAACGTTTATTTATTTATTTATTTATTTATTTATTTATTTATTTAGGAGAAAATACAGATACAGATGTCAATTAACAATAATATACAAAACAATAACTAGAGAACTCACCTGCACCCAAACTATTTCTCACGAATTAACATTAACAGCAGATAAAATAAAAAAATATACAAATATTTTTACTTATAAATATGGAAAAGAAGTATGTAAATATGAGAAAATTATTTTACAAATAGAGAGATGAAAAAAGTGCGCAATAACCCTATAAAAGTTTACAAATTATCTTTGGAAAAATTTTGATGGTAAGTTCAAAAACATATATATTGATAAAAAATAATATTATACAGAAATTAAAAAAAAAAAGAGAATTAGTTAAAATTATAAGCCAAGTAATGTCTAAGTTATTATACTTTGTAGGAAAACAGCCTTCAATTTTCTACTAAAAGTACTGCGTGTGTCGAAAAATAAGTCGGAATCCTTGAGGTTTTGATTTCGATTAAACAATTCGCACATTCTTCTGATTGGATCCCTGACACCAGCATTTGTACGCGTCCGGCTAATGTGGAATAAGTCGTTAAGCCTTGTTACTCTGGGTGGTATTTTGAAGTTTATTAGTTTCAGTAGGTCAGGACAGTCAATAACGTTGTTGCAGATTTTATATAGAGTCATGAGGTCAAGGTATGTTCGCCGGTTAGATAGAGTAGAGACGTTATAATTTGAGAGCATATTTATGTACCCCCGTTTAGGTGCGCTCATTCTGTAATTGAGGCATTGCAAAAATTTCTTTTGAATACTTTCAATATTGTCTTTATAGATACCGTAAAGTGGAGTCCATATGGAGGAGCAGTATTCAAGTTGAGAACGGACCAGCGTGTAGTAAAGAAGAAGATAGGTTTCAGGTTTTCGAAATTCGCGGCTGTTTCTGATGACAAATCCTAGCATGCAGTAACGCTTTATTCACAATATTCTCAATGTGCGCATCGAAATGTAGTTTGGAATCAAAAAGTACGCCTAGATCTCTTATACAGTAAACGCGCTCGAGTAAATAGTTACCAATACAATAATTGTGTATGATAGCGTTGTGATTTTTAGTAAAGCTTATTTGTTTACATTTGTTGTAACTTAGGTAAATTTTGTTTTCATTGCAAAATGCTTCGAACCTTACTAAATCGCTTTGGATGAGCAGACAATCGTTTAAATTTCTCACAATGGCAAATATTTTTATGGTTATATATTTAACGTTGGTTGAAATGGCATTAGCCGTGTTTGGTGACCAGATCTGAATAGCCAGGTACACTTCCCCACCTTCCTCTTCCCTATCTCCTTCCCCTCCCCACTACCCTCAGCCTCACAACATACCCCAATTGGGGATGCCATAGTCCCACTGGCTTCAGACGAACAGTTGGGACTCTTGTACGGTATTCATATAAAAATAAAAATAAAAGTTGGACGGCACTGATGAAGAAGGATGAATGTGGACATAATGCTGTACAAATTAATTCCCTGGGGAGTATGTACCTATGGTAAAATCATTCATGACCTTTTTAGGAATGGGGTATTTCCACAAACGAGTGATTCTGTTGAAAATGTATGGAATATTTATAATATTTATTAGATCATTTTTCTGATTTTATTAATACTAAAAATATTTGTTTTTTTTAATGTTTTCATTCAATATTATTGATTTTAAAAATGATCTAAAGTCGGGTCCAAAGCAAGGGCAAACGCCGGACGTTTCCCCAATGTTTGAAGGCCATTCAATGGCTTTCAAACATTTTATGTTTGAGCTTCCCGTGTTCGGTGGAAAACAAAACTTAAACATCCCATTCGGGGTGAAGGCATGCGGGGTGTGGGGTCATTTTTTTGTCAGGAACCGCGCGGTGAGGTACGGAAGAATAAACCGAACGACTTTTTAAGTTATGTGATTTTATGTTACATGATTGTGCAATGTGTATGTGTACAGAGCGTATTTGATTGTTAAGATGTATGAAGGGGGGGAGAGTAGGTGGAGAGGGGGGGGGGGGGGGGGGTTGCGTGGTAGGTGGGGGGATGGGGAGGGGGGAGGGTAAGGAAGGGGAGGGAGGTTGTGGGGGTGGGGGTTGGGTGAGGGGGGGGAAGAGGGAGGTTGCGGGGGTGGGGGTTGGGTGAGGAGGGGGGGGGGGGAGGTGGGTTGAGGGTTGGTGAGGGGGTGGTGAGGGGGGTGGTTGAGAGGGGTAAGGGGGGGGGAAGGGGGTTATAAATGTTATGTAATCCAGTAGATGGCGTTGTGTTTCGTTAGCCAGAGCAACGCGTGGCTGGGTCAGCTAGTATTATAATAAATATATTTTATAATCGAATTATAATATAATAACAAATATTAATATAATTTTTCGGAAACGAAATCGAGAAACGCCGGAATATTCTCCGCATAAATGTACTAACCCCCCGCGCGGGAACATATTATGGATTGTTATTATTATTTTATGACTGGTCTTGCTGTGACCGACGTTCTGGAACAATCGTTAGTTCAGTATTCAGTCGGTTCAGTTCAAATCGGCGTGTCCGCCCTGGTGAAATTGTTTCTACGACCGCTAAAATCGCAACAATGTCTTCGACATCTTCCTCGTCAGAGCTCATTTTTTGACACTTGCAGTTATGCAGGTACGCAATCCAAATTCAATAGCCACTTTAGGACATGCAATAAACGTCAAACGTCCGTATTCCCTTTTGACCACCTGTCAAATTGTGTGGACCGCGCAAACGTCACCCCAATCCCAAACGGAGGAGACGGAAAACAAAAAATGTTTGTGTAAAAAATGTTTCAAGGCCATTGAATGGCCTTCAAACAATTAATGTTTCAAGGCCATTCAATGGCCTTCAAACATTAGACAAACATTAAACATTTTACTGGAAACGTCTGGCGTTTGCGTTCGCAATGGACGAGGCTTAAAACTGACAAAAGCAAAACGGCCCGTAGTTGGCAAATGGGATTATGACGTCACAAGCTACGCTCGGCTGAACCGCATAAATAAACACTGTCAGGGAGCGTCCGCACTCATGACGTCACACGATAACCACGCCCCAAAATATCGTTTTAGCGATAATTCAAAAATGGGAAACTTTAACTCCCTGTAGAAAATTTATTCATCAACATAAAAATAAAATAAAGATGCTGTAATCATCGTAATTTTTTGCTTAATTTTTTAAGCAATAAAAAAAACGTGGAAATACCCCATTAGTTAATGAAGTGAGTGATATCTCTGCAGGTAGTATGCAGCACGGGGAGGAGCGGGCGGCAGGAGGAGCTTCCAGCGCAATGGAGCCACAGCCGTCCACAAGCACAATGGTGGGGCACACCATCACTGTTACCTGCACAGAGAAGAAACGTTTTTCCTGTGGAAGATGCCAATACTCCTCTGATAATTTATCACATTTAAAAACACATAAGCTAATCCACACAGGAGAGAAACCTTTCTCTTGTGACGTTTGTCAATACTCCAGCACCACTGCAGGAAATTTAAAAGTACATAAACGTACACACACGGGAGAGAAACCTTTCTCTTGTGATGTTTGTCAATACTCCTGCACCACTGCAGAAGCTTTAAAAAAACATAAACGTACACACACGGGAGAGAAACCTTTCTCTTGTGACGTTTGTCAATACTCCTGCACCAGTGCATCAGATTTAAAAACACATAAACGTTCACACACGGGAGAGAAACCTTTCTCTTGTGATGTTTGTCAATACTCCTGCACCACTGCAGAAGCTTTAAAAAAACATAAACGTACACACACGGGAGAGAAACCTTTCTCTTGTGACGTTTGTCAATACTCCTGCACCAATGCATCAGATTTAAAAAGACATAAACGTACACACACGGGAGAGAAACCTTTCTCTTGTGATGTTTGTCAATACTCCTACACTAATGCAGGAAATTTAAGTAAACATAAAAAACGCACACACAATAAGTAACTTAAAAACATTCATGCTAAAATGAATATTTTTAAGAAACAGCCATATATGTATGTATTTTAAGAATACCGTGACATGCCTAAAACACGCTTTACCCCCAGACTCACCACCACGACTTTATTAAAATTAAAGTACAAATAATGTTCAACTCTAATACTCTGTGCTATGTATATTATGCTTTCGTTCAAAACATCAATCATTTCGCTCTGTTTATTATACTATTCATATTTACATATATTTTTATGTATTTGATTAACTTGAATGTCCCACATCCCCAACTTCTTGGACTGTCCACTTTTGGGTCACTCTTGGCAATGGACTTGTTCATCACGGAGTGTGGTTCCGTGCCGCGTCTTCTGAATATTGGGATTATTGATCTTATCGTGTCAGTTTTGTTAGGTACTTATTACTTATGAGATACAGAAATTTTCTGTAAGTATTTACTACCTGTAGTACAAATTAAATCTTGGTTTTATCCTCTTTATTATAATTTGATTGGTATATGTATAATAAATAATAACATTATAAGAAAAATTCTTTAATTTTATTCAAAATATTTGTGCTGTGTTTTAACGATTTTTCACATTATGATAAGGTTCTATGGCCGGTGGTAATATGTAATATGGGAATTCACCATATGAGTTTTGGGAATAAATTTTTTTGCACTTCATAAAATCATCGCCATAATGACACAACTCCATAATAGCGGAATTTCATAATCACCATACTTTTGCTGAGGAACTTTGAGGTTAAACTACGAAAGCTGCATGTCATCATAATTTTAAAAAACATCCCAGGTTTTGAATGGTTTGTTTGGCAAAGCAGGGTTTGTCTAGCGGGTTTGTGTATGCATCATTTTCCATAATCCATTTTTCATAATTTGAATTGTAACTGTTGTCATTTATTACCATATCTATGACTGGATTATTAGGTCAACATTATGAAAACTCACATTTGCTCACATTACTAAAGAACTTCCACTTAGTTGTCCGGTCACCTTATGATAACACTATGTAATAAATATAAAAATATTATTATTGTAATTGAATGAGCAAGCAGCCATCCGATCATAATGCAGTGTTCAGACCAGCGTATCAAACATAAAAGATGATAGCACGCCACATATCGCTCTCCATACAATCCCTTCAGGGCTGCTATTCTCCAAGGCTCGTCGCTCGTAATCGCCGTCGAAAGTACGTCAGTTGGTCGACGTGGTTATTCTTGAGCTTGGTCGACGGAACATTCTTAGACGCCAAACGTCAAAAGTCATTCCACAAAACAACGAGTGGGGCAACCCAGTAGAAACACAGCAGCGAGTGGTGGGTTGTTGACGTATCTATGCAATTGGCTGTCAAAATCTGCTATTATTGTTTTCCCGCGCGACTTTCGCGCCCGCAAAGACATAGTCTATTTTTACAAAGTCAGTTTACATTACAATTTTGTACAAAATAATAAGCCTCAACACCGATAGCAGATGCCAGACTCTTTTGGGTGGGTCTCGCTCCATGTTCAGTATTGTATTTATGTAATTTCGAAAGTGAACTTCAAAAAGGTTTTATATATTTTGCGATAATATAATTAACTAACCAACCATCACGCCGTTTCCTCGCAGCGGTAGGCAAAGAGGACGGACCGCCAAACAATTCGGTCTTGGCACACACTCTTTGCCTCACTCACATTCATACATTCTCTTCTATTATTCTGACTTTTGACATGGCCCGACTCAAGTATCTGATTCACTTGATCGTGCCATTGTGATAATATAGTGATGTAAAATGAAAGAAAACAATGGTGTGATCATAAAAAATGTATTTAACACTAAGAATATCAAAATTATTATTCAAATAATATAGAAACAACACAGTTTTCAATATACAATGTCAATATATTTTGTAATACAACCTAAAAATAAAAAAAATTAGTACACTGATGAACTAATCAAGCCCGATATTTTTTAGTAAATTACAACTCTTGTGTTAATTAGTAAAACATTATATTTAACACTCTCAGTCATTACGCTGATACGATGATAATGAAAACATATTTGTCCACGATAAAACTAAAATGCTTCTAAATATTTTCGTTATTAGTTTTTGGGGTGTTGCGCTACCTCCTTCTTTAGCCAATGTTTCCAACAGCATTGCAGTGTCCATCATCAGGGTAGATCCGGCAGATCTGCCGGATAAGTTACTTCTGCATTGATGATGGACACTGCAATGCTGTCCGAAACGTTGGCTAAAGAAGGAGGTAACACAACACGGCATAACACCCCAAAAACTACTAATAATGAAAATATTTTTTGCCGTGAAAATCTAAAAAAGTATATAAAATAGTATCACAATTTTTATCATTATAACACAGAAAACATTACAGTTTCAGTTGTTCAATTACAATTGTAATTATATCAACATATTTTGTATTATTATCTAAAGAATGAGAAACAAGTTTGATATTGTATACTAAATAATATCTTCAATGTTAAATTTAAAGAAAAACATTATATTTATCCATGATAAAACTAAAACTGACAATTGTAATCACATATGAAATTATTTCAACACTTTTGTATTATAAGCTAAAGAAGAATAAATGTACTGACAATAAAGTATAATTTTTATTTTTTTATTTTTAATACATAAACGGCTATACTGCCTTTTATAAATAAACATATAATCGAGTACAAAAGTAAGAAAAATAATTTGGTTGTAATTAAATTAAAAATGGGGGTAGTTGAGAGATTCAGAGAATCTAAAACCCTCCGAGATGCCGCAGTACGCCTCGGAGACTGTACGGGTAGAGCCTCAATGGTAGGGGGTTCCACAAGGGGAGGTGTGACATCCAAGAGCAGTGGCACCTCGGCAGACTGTCAGCTGCTGCAGCCAGCAACAGGCTGGGGTCTTCCGAGAGAGGAAAATTCGAAGTTGATCTCTGACTCTTCAACTCCTGTTCCGTTAATTGCTTGTAGAATCAGCTCATCACATCTGCTGCTGGCGCTGGTGGTCCGTCTCTAGTCCCGGCCGCATTCCGCCTCAAGGATTATTTTGGCCTTTGAGCGTGAGTCTTGCCATGCCTGAAAATATAATTGTATTAATTACTTGCACTAAAAAGAAGGACAACGTCAAGATCACACAATTTTTTAATTTTGAAATAATTGGCTTTGAAGTAACGTAGCCCCATTATCAATATTGTTATTTTTAATATACAACGAACACCATGTGAGCGAATAATTAAAACGAACACCATGTGAGTGGTGAAGTGATATAAAAATTAGTTAAATAAGTTAAGGGCTATTTCAAAATGAATTATTTCATAGCTTGACTTTTCAAAGCGATGTAGTTGACTTCATTCTGAGTGAGCATCTTGTTCGTTTTGTTGAATAGAAATTCGTCATAGACGGAGCTTCATCTGAACGAAGCGTTAGGTTAGGGTAACAAGTAACAAGTAGACATTTTAAATGTACTGTACACACAAATTAATGTACATGAATACTAACCTTTCTCCAGTGTTCGAATTCCGTCAGGATTCGCCGAAGGTGAATGAAAACAAAAACTTTCCACTCAATAACGCCATATTCGAACTTCCGAATACTAATTCAATTATTAGCAGTTGCTTTTAACTGTTTTTAATGCATAAATAAACCAATCGTTTGCATCCTGCAGCCATTTCAAATATTTTCAACACAAATATACTGATTATCAACAACTGTTTGACATGGTTTGACATATGGTTTGACATTCACACCATAGAAATCTTCAGAAACATAGACAATATTCACAGGGCTGCCAATATAATCATCTCTTCGATCGTTCGACGTTCAAGAATACGTAAAATTGAAGGTGATGTACCTATAGGTATACCAATGCCAAAAATTCACAGAATTGAAAAAGATGTGCGATCTTTTCCCAGCTGGCTTAACTAGCGTGAATAAGGCGGTAAACCCAAAGGAGTCTTAAAATAGTTAGGCAGGAAGTTGTCATATAATTTTAGAAATAAGAAATAACATAACAATAAAAATTGTAACTAGCAGCTAAAGCCAAGGAAGCGTAATAAAAAATTGGAAAGCCAGGATGTTTTCGGCCATGGCAAACGAACAATGCGACCCAACATTGCCTGGCTAATAAAACCCCCAAACCATTGCGAGGCCGGATAAACCAACCATCGCCGAGCCGAGCGAGGGGCAATAAACATTTTCCTTTGACCCCCGCCGCGGCCGGTGCCAACGAAAGATGTAAAAAATTATTATTTGTACCTATTGTATAAATTGTGCATCGTGCCAAGCTAACAAGCCTCCTAGCGACATCTATGGGGTAAAATTACGACACCAGCGCCAAGAATCCGTGGCCGCATCAAGATGCGGAAGGATAAGGAACTGAATTACTTTTACAATCCGACGTCAGGGGAGGAACGGGGGGATGATAAAAAAATCTCACCAGGAAGCCAGTCGCCACTTGCCCCGGCCAGGGAGCAGTGACCGCTCACCGTCCGCCGCGGATGCGGTTCCTCCGCCCTACGATCCACCTGTCCACCGAGGACACGGTCCCACAGTCAGTCACCGTTTTACAGCCCGAACAGGGCTGTCTCTCTTCATTTTCCGGAGTGGGTCCGAAGCTCGCGACCCCGCACAATTTCCCGACCAGGGAAATTGACAAACACACTCGCGGATTCCAACCAGGAACAGCCGAAACGTTCGTGAACTTCCACCAGGAAGTCCAACCAAGTGACCGCGAAAAATTCCGAACAGGGATTTGTTAAAAAAATGTAACCTTCGACAAGAAATTGTGCAACCACCCGAACTGTGCGATTTGTGCAATAATCAGTGAAACAACAATTAATAAATTAGTTAAGTACCAGTGTATCATCCAGGACGATCAGTTACACGCGGAGACTCCATCATCAGCAACCAAAGGGAAGTGACTGAACATTTCAATTGTTTTTTTTCCGCCAAAGTGATTAAACTCTGAACAATTACATAAAGACTTTTACCGTAGAATTAAGCAACAGACAATCTAATTTTAAGATTAATTAATTAAGGACCTAGTTATAAGACTAACACTAGATTAATAATTAACCCCTGCTGCTTTGTATTTAGAATAAATGTCTCATTTCTATAATCAATAGCTTTTTCATTTGTTCCTCCTTAATTTTAAGTTTAGATTTAATTTTGAACCCCGCCGCAAACGAGGGCGTATCAATTGGCGGCCCAGACGTGGGGCCTACTGGATTTTATCTAGTAGAAATCCGAGTGTGGATTTCCGACCCATGAACCCTGAGATAAGAATAGTTACGGCAAAAAGGAGGAACAAGGCAATTTAGTAAGATTTTTTTTGTAGTTGATGTTTAAATAATATTTTTTCATGTCTGGGTTTAATGCTTCCCGCCTCAAAGAGTATTTGGCGCCCAAATTAGTTAGGTATAGTTTTATAAAAAATGATTTGATTTTCGGTTAATTCTAAATTGCATCGACATCGGCTAACACGCGAACCACGCGACAAACCA
The DNA here is from genome assembly GCA_917563855.2 of Limnephilus lunatus. Lineage (NCBI taxonomy): Eukaryota > Metazoa > Arthropoda > Insecta > Trichoptera > Limnephilidae > Limnephilus > Limnephilus lunatus. The sequence continues at coordinate 1,362,792 of CAKJTF020000021.1, forward strand.
CAAAAGATGCCTTGCAGGCAACCGTAGACATCAGTAGCCTCACACCAGCGTCAGAAAAGATGGAGAACAGAGGGCAGACTTCGTGCTATTCGAGGGTACTGGAAGATCGGTTCGAAGGGCTGCCGGAGGAAGACCCTGAAGAGTTTATCCTCGCGTGCGAGGAATTCTTCGCTGCGACAGGCTGTTCATCAGCACTTAAAGCGGAGAAAGCGGTGAAACAGTTGCAGGGAGAAGCACGAAAGTGGTGGCAGCCTCATTCACGCGGGCGATGGAGCTGGGAGGACTTCACTACGCAACTACGGAAGCGTTACGGCGTAGCAGGAGCAAGAACGTCCCTGATAGTAACCTTGTATGGAGACCCGCAGAAAACAGACGAGAGCGGCGTTGCTTTCTTACAGCGTAAGAGAGAAATCTACAAACGGATTTTCGGAGAAACCGGCATGGATGAAATATGCCCAGATCTGATAGGGCTGATGATGCCTCGTTATAGAGAGCTGCTAGAGGCGGGCCTAATCTTCGGCTCGTACACCCTGGAAACACTAACAGCACGGGTAAACACCATCGATTTCCCGAAGGAATTACTCTTCCGCACACCGCCGCCCCGACATCAGGAGAGGGCTAATTCCCGTAACAACGACGCAAGGCGACCACGTGACCAATTACCCTGGTGTCATAACTGCCCAGGAAGGCATTGGAATGCAGATTGCCCAGAACTACACCGCCGCAGGGCGGAAAACTGGCATGGCCCGGGCGCCGACCAACTCGGACAACGTCGCGTCCAGGGCCCCCATACTTAGGTACGTACGAGTACCAGTATTCTCAACGAGAAGATCAGACCAGACCACATCAAGTTCAAAAAGCTCCACAATGTTCCTTCGCGTACGCGCCTGTCGTGGAACCACCACGGTACACACGCGGCTCAGTTTCACCGGATATCGCCTCCATTATCGAGCACAATATACTCACACTTCAAGAGCCGTACGCCGGGCCTAGCGGCCATAACATTTCCCCCGCACCACCGCAAGAAATCACTCAACACGCGCCTCCAACGAATATCCAGCAAAACGTAATTAACGACGTGCCACCGCATGTTGATGCGTACCCCCCGGAGGTATTTATACAAGCGGGCACATGTACCTTCACCTGTACGCCAACCGTAGAACCGACTAGCACAAGCAATCCTATTTTATCGGATATCGAAACAATTCCCGCTATCACATCCACTATTGCGCAAGATTCAATCAACCTGCAACCACCGCTCCCCGGGCCACTCCACAGCATCGATTCGTCCCCCATTGCCGCTACAGCACAAAACAATCAGGTGACGCCTTTTCCATCTATTGTTTCATTGCGCAATGCTACAGACGAACTCGAGGCCTCTCCACAGCCAACCCCCGGGTCAAGCGGTCACAATACGCCGGCGGAACTTGCGCCAGGTAACCAAAGCCGGGCACACCTGTTAACCATTCCTGAAGAAGAAGATCTTTCAGAAAAGGAGGATATGCCGTACACTTCGATATTAGCTGAGGAACGTAGGGATAGGTATAGGATATCTAATATTGTGCGCAATTTCCCACCGAGGGCGCATGATCCAATTGGTTCACGAAAGGTGGACAACAACCGCTATTATCAAGCCCACTACCCACCTGGAATCACATGAAACAAACAATATCATATCGATGATGAGACCATTATATTATGAAGCTGGATAGATACATAGAACGTTAGGTAATATAAGAGTGTTAGAATAATTTTCATAGTTTTAGTTAAGGTTAATCATAATTACTTAGTGCGTTAATAATATTAATTACTGCGAATTTTCGACAAAAAAACCCGGGGGCGATTGATGTACCTATAGGTATACCAATGCCAAAAATTCACAGAATTGAAAAAGATGTGCGATCTTTTCCCAGCTGGCTTAACTAGCGTGAATAAGGCGGTAAACCCAAAGGAGTCTTAAAATAGTTAGGCAGGAAGTTGTCATATAATTTTAGAAATAAGAAATAACATAACAATAAAAATTGTAACTAGCAGCTAAAGCCAAGGAAGCGTAATAAAAAATTGGAAAGCCAGGATGTTTTCGGCCATGGCAAACGAACAATGCGACCCAACATTGCCTGGCTAATAAAACCCCCAAACCATTGCGAGGCCGGATAAACCAACCATCGCCGAGCCGAGCGAGGGGCAATAAACATTTTCCTTTGACCCCCGCCGCGGCCGGTGCCAACGAAAGATGTAAAAAATTATTATTTGTACCTATTGTATAAATTGTGCATCGTGCCAAGCTAACAAGCCTCCTAGCGACATCTATGGGGTAAAATTACGACACCAGCGCCAAGAATCCGTGGCCGCATCAAGATGCGGAAGGATAAGGAACTGAATTACTTTTACAATCCGACGTCAGGGGAGGAACGGGGGGATGATAAAAAAATCTCACCAGGAAGCCAGTCGCCACTTGCCCCGGCCAGGGAGCAGTGACCGCTCACCGTCCGCCGCGGATGCGGTTCCTCCGCCCTACGATCCACCTGTCCACCGAGGACACGGTCCCACAGTCAGTCACCGTTTTACAGCCCGAACAGGGCTGTCTCTCTTCATTTTCCGGAGTGGGTCCGAAGCTCGCGACCCCGCACAATTTCCCGACCAGGGAAATTGACAAACACACTCGCGGATTCCAACCAGGAACAGCCGAAACGTTCGTGAACTTCCACCAGGAAGTCCAACCAAGTGACCGCGAAAAATTCCGAACAGGGATTTGTTAAAAAAATGTAACCTTCGACAAGAAATTGTGCAACCACCCGAACTGTGCGATTTGTGCAATAATCAGTGAAACAACAATTAATAAATTAGTTAAGTACCAGTGTATCATCCAGGACGATCAGTTACACGCGGAGACTCCATCATCAGCAACCAAAGGGAAGTGACTGAACATTTCAATTGTTTTTTTTCCGCCAAAGTGATTAAACTCTGAACAATTACATAAAGACTTTTACCGTAGAATTAAGCAACAGACAATCTAATTTTAAGATTAATTAATTAAGGACCTAGTTATAAGACTAACACTAGATTAATAATTAACCCCTGCTGCTTTGTATTTAGAATAAATGTCTCATTTCTATAATCAATAGCTTTTTCATTTGTTCCTCCTTAATTTTAAGTTTAGATTTAATTTTGAACCCCGCCGCAAACGAGGGCGTATCAAAGGATTCGACAAAGTTGGTCGCTACGACGGGTAATTTTTGGCTCGCTACGAAGCGCATAACGAGTAAGGATTGATCTGGATTGATCGTTGGTCGGGAGTAGCTGCCCTGACCGTTCACACGTACGAACAGATAAGCACCCCCCTCTCCCGCCGTAAATAGGAGTGGGGGTCATGGGTAGGTATGGACCAAGTGTCAACGCTATTTGACCATAAACAAGTCAATATTTAACGATTTTTATTCGATTTGAGATCATGTCGTCACACAAACCATCGACAAGGATAGAGGAAACAAAAAAAAGACTCGACCACAGACAATATACTTCTCTTTTAGTACCTACCCAATTCATTAGCCTAAAATATTATTTTAAAAATAAAATGAAATGTCAAAATGTTCCCCCAGGGCAACAGGGCTATCTGACGGATCACTGTCTTGAGAAAATGAGCTTACTTTTCTTTACGGCTCATTTTCTCCGGACAGAGCTTTGTCAGATTGAAACCCGTCGCCCTATGAAGAAACCAACTGTCGTAAAAAATAACCTAAAATTACTTAAAATTTCAATCCCTTCAAAAAGGGGAGTACAATTTCAAATAAGATTTAGCTTTTCTACGATAGTATCGACTTTGACATTTCTCTGGTTTCAACAGAAAAATGAAAAACTCAATGAAACGTTTTAGTATTTTATTAAAAACAGGAAATACAAGAATAACTAACTAACCATCACGCCATTTCCCCGCAGGGGTTGGCCGATAGGACGGACTGCTAAAAAACTCGGTCTTGGCACACACTATTTGCCTCATTCACACTCACACATCAACTCATACATACTATTCTGACTCTTGACGTGGCCCAATGCAAGTATCGGATTCACTTCATCGTGTCAGGTTTTCCTCTGGCGTCCCTGACTTCATCTACCACTCACATCTGCGTTGTATATTCTACTTACATTCCATGCTTCGTTCATTCGCTCTACATGCCCAAACCATCTAAGGGTCCCTTTCTTAACCTTACTCATTACCATCAGCCTTGCATTGCATTGCTTGATCATCAATAATAACAATATTTGGATGATTTGTGTAGCACCGTTTTTGTAAAAAGTTACCTAAAAGGTGCTCTGCACAAACTTATATTTCTACAATCTAATTTCAACTACAAATTAGACAATCCATTACAACAACTTATGGCTAAAACTTACATCCACCGGTTCATCGATCATTGATATGAAACTATTTACAACGATTTGACCAATGAACGCTTTGCTGCATAAAAATGTACATATATTATTTTATTTATACTCTGTACAGGCAGAAAATACATAGGACCATACGTGGTTTTACCACACATCCTCAGGGATCTCATTTCTACAGCATTCAGTCCACTTTCCTCAGCCAGTTCCATGCCTCACTGCAATACATCAGGGTAGGTACCAGCATTCCGTTGTGGACTGCTAACTTCGTTTCTTTAGATAGTTTTTTGTTAGCGCCAACGGCATTCAGTCCTCCATTAATAGAATTACCTGCATTTACCCTTCTTTCAATATCTCCATCAGCCTTCCCATCTCTCATACACATACTTCCCACGATATACAAACTCATCCACCTGCTCCAAGTATTCATCATTCCCAACTATAGTATTGCACAATGTGTTCGTACTCTCTTTAATAATAAAAATAGGGTAATTTTTGGAAATCGCTGGCAACGGTTAATATGCACTTTTTTTTGAAAAAATCTTTTGATTCACCTTTATTACATTAAAAGGCAACTATTTGCATTGGGGGAAGTGAAAAATATTTCATTCTAATTTTTTTCTTGCCTTGACGCGAGTAGGCGTTATAAAGGGGCACTTTCTTTTGAATCACAAACCATGTTACACAAACCTAGCGTAGCCGCTAAACTACTTGAAAACTGGGATGTTTTTCTTGCCTTGACGCGAGTAGGCGTTATAAAGGGGCACTTTCTTTTGTATCACAAACCATGTAAAATGAAATATTTTCCACTTCCCCCAATGCAAATAGTTGTCTTTTAATGTAATTAAGGTGATTCAAAAGATTTTTTCAAAAAAAAGTGCGTATTAACCATTGCCAGCGATCTCCAAAATTTACCAAAAATAGTACAAATTTAGAAAAGCTAAGCGTACTGAGAATATATTGCTCCTGCCGAATCCTGGTCCAGTCCATGGAGTACTCTTCCTCCTTCTTGTGTTATCTCAAGAACAGTGGTGCAAGATAGTGGTGGAACACGTCAGCCCTCATCTCCTGACATGACACCACAACGTTACTGTCCTACATACCTACAACAAACAATCATATGTCATCTTAAGGTGCTAAATTAATGCTTTTTTTAGAAATGCAGAATACGCCAATGTCAGGGAATTTAATAAAAATGCACTTTTAGATGAGAAAAGTGTGTAGAAACTCATTAAAAAAAGAATTAATGTGCGGAAAGCAATATTGAGGGAGATACAGCCGATCAAAGTTTTATAAAATTTCACTTCGCGAACTGATACTATGACAGCCCGCCCGCCATCGTTGTCACTATGTCACTTGTCACTTGTCACCATAAATGAACTAATACCCTTGTCACTTGTCACTGTTATGTTGGTATCCCAGACCTGCCCAGACCTGATACAAACAAGAGCCTAGATCACAGATGACTGAGATGACAGATCAACCATGGATTAACCCATGGGTCGGCAACCTGCGGCCCGCGGGCCGCATGCGGCCCGCGAACAGTTTTAGTGCGGCCCGCAAGATTCTCGCTGCAACACACGTGACGGACGATATCGTACACAACGGAGTAAAAGGGTTAGCGAAGGGGGAGCGGGGAGAAGGGAAAGGACGGCAATAACGCCACACGCACCTCGCCTCATTCCGGCGACGCCACTCGTTCGCCCGCGCTGCGCTAACTACCTATTCACGTCGGTGTTTACATTCGCAGCAAGTTTTATTAATTGGTAATACCTATGTGTGTTGCGGTTTTTGTGCTTTTTTTTAGAGTTCTAGGTAAGTACATACATATTTCATGATACTATTATTCCTGACATTACAAGAAATGATTATAACAAAGCAATATTCTGTAACTAGCTTATGCCTGTTGCAAATGCAACTAACGGGTTAAAACTAACTTGACTTACTAACAGAAAAAAAAATATTTCGTAGTAAGCGGGTAGGTACCTACGGTTAAACATACAAATATATATAAAGCCGCCCACAGGGCCTAGCAGCAAAAATCTGCCATACGTTAGTAAATAAACACCATTGTAGACATGCAAACATCAAATCCCCAAAGTTTCATCGCAATCGGATGAATGGTTTAGCAATGCGTAATTTCATGATGCCAGAGCTCACTTTTGTATACAGAAACCGTCGTGGGCATGCACACATCAAATCCTCAAATTTTCATCACAATCGAATAAATGGTTTAGCAACGCTTAGCGGTTAAACATACAACTATGTATAAAGCCGCCCGCAGGACCTAGCAGCAAAAACCTGCCATACGTTAGTATATAAACACCATTGTAGACATGCACACATCAAATCCTAAAAGATTCATCGCAATCGGATGAATGGTTTAGCAATGCGTAATTTCATGATGCCAGAGCTCACTTTTGTATACAGAAACCGTCGTGGGCATGCACACATCAAATCCTCAAATTTTCATCGCAATCGGATGAATGGTTTAGAAACGCTTAGCGGTTAAACATACAACCATGTATAAAGCCGTCCGCAGGACCTAGCAGCAAAAACCTGCTATACGTTAGTATATAAACACCATTGTAGAAATGCACACATCAAATCCCCAAAGTTTCATCACAATCGGATAAACGGTTGAGCAATGCGTAATTTCGTGTTGCCAGAGCTCACCCCCACTTCACTCCTAGGCTTCTCCGTATCGTAAACCCCCTCCCGAGTTCCCCTCCCCCCCTTCCTGTTTCCACCCCCCCCCCCCCCCACCTGCCGCATTATTAATACACTAATTCCCGGTACATTTATTTTTCAAACAGCTCGCGCGCCATCTATAATTTTTTTTTTACAAATTTCGTAATGCCAGAACTCACCAGTAATTTTATACAAACCTTGTACTAACAATAACGAACACAACAAAAAAAGAATTTTTCAATTTGTTGCAGTCCTTCGGAAGTTATGAGCGTACGTACATTTTCATACAAATTTTATAATGCCAGAACTCACCAGTAGTTTTACTGCTTAAAATAAAGCGCTATATGAATTTAATACTTTTAAAAAATATTCCGTTCAACTTCGAGTAATTTCATTGTAAAATTAGAAAACTAATACGTATGCAATATCGTCGGATGATATCGAGTGTTTATGTGCAGGTAGGAACCTACTTATATTCTGAGTATAGGTACTTGCATACATACGTAAAAAAGAACTCATATTTAGGCTGGGTTGTTTAACGAAATTAAATTTTTTTTTAATTTTTCAAGTCAATTTTAACGTTCTGTAAAAGTTCGGTTCGAATTCTATTCAAGTTCTGTAAATATTTCAGTTTTATGATGCAACTGGCATTTACTGATAAAAAAACACAACTTACACAGAACGTGAAAATGAACTTTAAAAAATTGTTAAATTATTCAGTACGTGGAAACAACATTACCTTAGTAAATTAAATTGCATCAAAAACCTAAATAATTGTCCAACTACCCATTCCGGCAGGTACCGGCGCATTTCCTTACAAAATTCCGGCAATGTTTTTGCCTTTCTCGTCATATTTGCAATACTACCGAGATAAGTAGGTACCTACCCTGAATTAATAACATTTCAATTTGGCCGGTAAATATCCACCCTACTGAAGTGAATCTATGGACACCAATTTTCTTGTTTTTTTTGGAAAATTTTATAGGTTTTTCGGCGACCCTGAAATTTTTTACATGGAACTAACACAAAATTTTGGTCTTAAAAGTTGCCTAATATTGCCGGGTACCGTATTTTTCAAAAACATCCAAGCTGGAATCGTTTTTCCGGCCGCAATGCCGTTTCCCGAAAAACAACAACCCAAACCGCTGAGAGATCCGTTTTCTTTTGACATTTCAATTTGCTGTTGAAGCGCGGGTAAATCTAGCGCTTTTGTATTAGGTACTTACCTAATTTATCATACACAGACAGATAATATTCCATAATTATATTTTTTAAACAGGCAAGACCGATGCACAAATTTGCACAATTCCTGCTTAAATTAAGGCCCTGCCGAATCACACAAATTGAAATCCGCCATTAAAAAAAAAAATTCTTCATACAAAACCTATTAGGGCGGGGTCTGCTTTTTTTTAAGGTGGTAGTGGCTTTTAACGCCATCACGACTCCATCTTCAGTGTTGCAAAGTTCGAGAAAAATTATAAAATTTTAATATACCAGCCAATTTTACGGGCTGCAAACGATTTGCATTTATCGATGAAAGCGAATTTTTCGCAAATGTCAGAAAAATGTCGAATTTGAATGCAATATTGTGAAACATTTTCAAGGGGGAGCTAAACATGTTTTGGTTTTAAAAGTTTCTAAAACTTGTATTGTTTATGTTTATTAAAAAACATCTCCGCCGGAAGGTGTACTTTTAACGCAATCTTTAATTCCGTAATGCCCCTATAAAATGTCAATTTTTCTAAAGAACTTTCTCGAAGCCGTTTAATTAATTAGAATAAATTCCTAGCGAAATCAGTTTTGTATGGGAAACTGACTTTTTTTACTTCCCTTCTCGATCCGACGTTTTTAAAGGGGCGAACCTGTCGGCGGAAAATATAACCTAGCCGAATTGAGTGATTTTATGAGTAGTTCCAGTTTTCGCCGCAAATTTATATTATTTTTCGCTCTTAAAATGTATCGGTTCAATTTTATGTGAGTTTCCTGTCTAGTCTATTTTTTTTGTGAAAATCGTGAAGCTAGCGTATTTATTTAAATTCAGACGAAGCTGCCATTTCGAACGGATGAAAGTAGAACTACAACAGTATTCGATAGACATTTGATTTTTTCTAATGTGAATAATCCATACTTGTATTCCGCACCGCTAGAAGTCTCCCGTAAAGTTTTGGCAAACGTATTGATAACGATGAAAAATGTTTCCCCTAACAAAAAAGAAACAAAAGCTAGTGGCTGGAAAATAATCGACTCTTCGAAGGATTGTGAACTTTGAAGCGTTCCAAAATAGCGAGCGCTAATGTCCATTCTCGCGTGTCAGCCGAAGGGACAATTCTAGACTTCGAGCCAAAGTGAACCTTGAGGTTGGTGAAACGCGAGGGGCGGTGAGGTCGATTTTCGCATCAAGGAAAAAGTGAGTTTTTTGAAAAACCAAGCAATACTATATAATAGCTTATGCCCGTTGCAAATGCAACTAACGGGTTAAAACATTATGCAAATTGATGTGTGAACGTGGATGAAGCGAAGAGCGGGTGTTTAATTAAATATGTAAAGAAAAAAACGATGCGTAGCTGTTTGCCCGTTACAGGCAACTAACGGGTCAAAACTAACTCAACTTTAACTTAAAACGGGGTTGGATTGGTGTATTTATGGTTAAAACACAAAGCGAGGAGCGAGTGTTTAATTAAATATATGAAGAAAAACGATGTTTGAATGTGGATAAAGCGAAAATATAGTTCCTATTTTCAGTACCTGCCCACTGAGTGCATCAATTTATTTTGATGCACAATATCCGAACAGGTACCAATAGTAGCTTTTGCTCGTTGCAGGCAACTAACGGGTTAAAATACTATACGATTTGATGTGTGAACGTGGATGAAGCAAGGAGTGTATGTCAATACTTAAATCAGTTATAGTCTTTGTACATTGCATTAAACGGGTTAAAACACTAAAAGATTTGACATGGGAACGTAAATGAAGCGAGGAGTGTGTGCTAATATTTAAATCAGTAGTCTTTGTATATCATATTAGTGCTTGTACATCGAAATAGATATTTTAATTAATACTTTCGTATATAACTTTTAATTTATGTGCCTTAAATTAAAAAAAAAGAATAATAATATTATCTTTTTTATCGTTTTTCTATGATGACATTGATGACACATGTCACATCAGGTTAGTATATTTATGTGTCACATGTCAGTGAACGAAAATCAATGTTTTATTTTACATTCATTCATTAGAATAGGATGAATTCTAATTTAGAATTCATCCTTCCCGCTACGATAAGAAAATTAAGTGTTGAAAGGATAATATTATGAATTTCGTGGAGTTCAGGTCGCAATTGAAAGTACAAATATGTACCTACATTACGATTAAAAAAAAAAATTTGAGAGGCTAGTCTATTGATATAGCAAACATTTATTATAATGGTAATTCTTCGGAACAAACGTCAACGGTTAATACGGAATATTTATTTCATAACAATCAATCATTATTACACAAACCCGCTAGGATAAACCCTGCCTTGCCCTCAAACCATTCAAAACCTGGGATGTTTTTTAAAATAATTTCAATACTGCTGAATTACCAACATATCTGGATTTAATAATATTGTAGTTCAGTGTTGATTCAAAGTAACATGGCAAAGCTATGATGAATTTCCCAAAAATTGGAGATCGTACGAAAGCACCCCATGCGTGGGGGTAGCTTCTTACATAGAGTGGGGTACATTCGTATTAATGGGGAGCCTCCGTTCACAGTAATTGAAAAAGCTATTTACATGAAATTAAAAATTTATTGAGATTAAAATTGAGACAGAATAAACCTTAAACATAGTAATAATTAACAACATGTTGTTTTAAAAACTTGTTAAAATAAGTCATAAAATCATTTTTCATAGTTTCAGTGTTCATTAAAATGAACCATCAGGGTAATGTGTCATAATGACACATAACGGATCTACTAATGCTATACATAGTTAGATCTTTTTTAAATCTAAATATATTAACTGTTCTGCTGTAGAAGCAGATTTGTGTGGCGGCAATATACAGACGTCTGATAAGTAAACCGTTCCTTCGCTTTGGTATTACGTAGCACGAATCCTCCCCACTCATAACTGTGCGAAGGTACCCCAACAAAAACAATCGAACCATAAATTCAAAATAAAAATATCGGTTAAGGTTATCACAAAATTAATGTTTACATATTAATCTAAGGCACTTATTCAAAAAGCATGATAAATTACTTAAATAATTTGAGCAAAACTTATTACGAATGAATGTTTTCAAAGGTGAATCGTAAAACTACTGCTCGTAAACTGGTGCGAAAACGTATTTAACATGTAGAATAGTGTAGATATGACTACTGTACGAATGCTCCCTCCGTAGGAATCCTACCTGCTCTCCCCTACGCTAAATAAAACTTGATTTCATACTTAATAAAGGTTAAATTGATAACAAAATATTGTGTAATTACATAAACCGCATACGGCTTCGGAGCAACACTTTGTCGACCTCTCAGTTAGATAATAATGAGAAGTATTTTAGTTTCCGGAAATGGAAAATGATGCATTTTAGTAGGTATTTCATTTAAAAAACAGACGATTTGATATCTTTTCTTCACTCCATGTTTTGATATAATAATATTAAATAGTTTTTCAGGTTTGTTTTTTATTCTTCTTCTTTTAACTAAAGCCAAACTAAGAACCTATTAGTATAATAGGTCATAGGTTAATATTTTGGATTAAATAAGAGAAGAAAAAAAAAACAAAACTTTGACGACAATAGCCGCCAAGTGAATAATGGATTTTAATTTTAACAATATAACTATTAAAATTCATGATGGTCAACGCCCACTGTTTAAAAATTCGGTCAAAGTCCATGTTTAAAAATCGTGTCAGAACTTACTTGCTTACTGGTTTGTATGAAGTTATTCACACTTGCATTAATTGCAACCCTTGTCATTCCAGCGAGAACCCCACTACATCTCGACCCTTTAATTCGCCTGTTTCCCATTTGCAAGGAAGCATGCTTGCAGCGTCTTTGTGATCAACTGATTATTGTCCCTCCATTTTAAACAGAAGTGTGAACAGGACACCCCACATCCAATTTGTGTAGTTAATTTTTTTAAATGGAGAAGTGAAAAGAGCGTCCGCCAACAGTTTTTTTTCATCTGTTGTTTAAACAGAAATGGAAACAGGCTCTCAGACAATCATTATGGAAATAGACATAGATCTAAATGCCTGCTCTAGTCTAGCATTCTGCAGGGCGGAGTGCGCGCCAAATTCACATGTTCATAAATGGCATAGATCCTTAGTAACGGTCAATTTGATAGTTTTTGTTAATCATTTGACCAGTCGACAGAGTGTTTTTGGATGTGTGGTCGAATGAAAACGATGTTTGAATTTAATAAAAGTATTTATTTTTTTATATGTTGGTTCAATGATATATTTTTTTATCTTCCGAAAAAGAACCAACTAAAGGAAACTGGAAGATTAGTTAAAAGTATGTAAAAGTATTCAACGGTCCTGAAGAACAATGTCAGATGTGCGATTTTGTAGTTCGGCAATAGTACTGTTTATCGTTTCATTTCTGCATATTTTTAGTTTTTTTCTACTGTTTTCGAGATCAAGAACAACTTTTTTTTGTAAATAAAACAACAGCGCAATTTTCAATTTTTAGCAGATCCGACATTGTTCTTTGTCAATATACAGTTGTTATTTAAAAATAATATGCAAAGATGGGAAATAAGAAGGTATTACAAATAAATTAGATCATTAAGGCCAATGGGTACATTTTACATTTCATTTTCAGTTAAGCTTAACATTTCAGAGACAGTACAAATGTAATTTATTAATTTAGATTTAATTTTGGTCGGGTGGGTAGATTTTATATTTAATTTTCAGTTTAGCGTACCATCTCAGACACAGTACAAATGTAACTTAATAATCAAGATTAAATTTTTTTTATGTACAAACCTAGAAGGGAATAAATATGCAAAGCATGAAAATTTCTAAAGGAATAGTTCAAATTCTATGAAACTATCAAATATTATACAACACAGTGTCGATTTTTTCTGTACTTACGCGTTGGTATATAAAGTAAATAGTAAAGTAAATTTTTCTCGATGCATTTTAATGAAAATATGTTTTATTTTTTCATTATTTGGCGGTACATCATCTCGGCATATCCCTACGGGGTCATTTAGTTATATTTTGTGTAATGAGGTATAACCTTCCTTAATGCAACTGTGCATTGTATATAAGTACGCCTACTGTCATGAAACACATAATAACAGAAAAAACATATAATACACAAAGATATATACAAAGAGTAAGAAGAAAAAATTGGCAATAATTATATACAAAGATTACATTGTATGTTTTTGTGAAAATCACCAGAAGAACAGAAAATTCAAACAAAAGATAAAAATATTTTCATGCTCAGACTTGTGGATTAAATTGTATGAAATGAAAACATATAAAATTAAAATTTACATAAATGGGGCACAAAATATAGTATTGTATGTACATATATGGTTGCAAATTATTATTTAATAAAAATGACTACAGATATGTGGTGATTACTTATTATTTAAAGTTAATAAAGTTCCCTTTTTTACATTAGCTCCACACAGGAGAACTCTGAGGGAAACAATTTCCCTCATGGCTTAGGTAATTTTTAGGGACTCTGTGTCGTGGATCTTTTTAGGAACTGGAAGTTTTGGGAAGGAAAAGGTATGACGGTATGGGTAGGAATCTGGGGCTCAGTGTGTCTAGGAGTAATGGATGCACAAATCCATTCCTTCGAGAGAATCCGGCTGGAGAAATCAAAAGGTCTCCGCCAACCAGTTATCTACTATATAAATAAAAATACGTGTGTTTGGGAATGTATGAGTACAGAAATGTCTACGTATTGCTATATTAATACATAAAATGTTTGAAACTTTCAAAACACCTTCTTCCCGTCCTTGCGTAGATAGCTGTATTATTACAACCACGTGACAACACATCTGAAAAGTTTTTTTAATCATGACAAAATATCTTACAAAACTTTTGAAAATGTGCTATCTCGCAATTTGAGAATGACTTTTTACAAACTACCGATTGTTAATTCAAAATTCAATTTTCGAAACTCTTTCAATTAATGAAATTATTTAAAGTACTTATCTAATACTTTAAATCGAATCAAGAATTGTAGATAGGTATTTTAAATAGGTACCAACTTTGATTGATTGTTCTTATAATATACAAAAAGGAATATGTATTTTTATAAAAATGATCACAGATAATATGTGGTCATCATATTATTTAAAGTTAATAAAGTGCCCTTTTTTACATTAGCTTCACACAGGAGAATCTTGATGAAAAAAATTCCCTCGGGGCTTACGTCATCTTTAGGGAAGCTGTGTCGAGGATCTTTTTAGGGAAAGGAAATTTTGGGAAGAAAAAAGGTACGACGGTATGGATAGGAATCTGGGGGTCATTGGGTCCAGGAGTAATGGATGCATGAATCCATTCCTTCAAATGAGGCATAAGGTGATGGGTTGAGAATCCGGCTGGAAAAATCAAAAGGTCTCCGTTAACCAGTCTTGTCTGATCCTGACCGCCACGCAGTAAGTGAACAAACGTATCCGACGCCACGATCTAGACAAATTTCACCTCATGAATTCGGGAACCCCTGCTAAGTCACGAAACGTAGTAAAACACTTGGGGTGACTTGTGGCAGGGGTGTGGGTTATCCAATAAGTGGTTCCCGGGGCAGCAGTACCCATGCCTACCAGACGCGGTCCCTCTATACATACTGTGGATGCTGCTGTCCTTCCTTTTTAGGTGTATAATAATTGTTATTTATTTAATCTGAATTAAAAAAAAGCTCAGGCTTTATTTTACGTTAATGTCCTTGGCTATCCAGATAGCGCAGGATTGCGGGGAGCGGAAGAAAGATCCTTATCCACCATGGAAATTGAAGTAGGGTACATGATCCTCAGCAATGATGAATCTCCACGGTATTTACTCAATATTGGATCAACATAGCCAGTGGACATCAGTGCAGCTGCAGTATCTTGAAACACAAATATTATTTAAATTTAGTAATTACACAGCGAAGTTTGGTTTTCATATAAAATTCTTTATAGCAACGTCAGATAATATAATGACTTCGCTTATGTCGCTTATTATTTCACATTTTTAATCAATTATGTCCGGTTATAGTTACTGATATGATTTCTAACACAGTTGATTTTTATCCTAAAACACTTAATTTCCTTTAGCTGAATACAAAAACACACCCGTATTCAGAGTCGATCCTTTAGTTCAAGGAGCCTTTCTTTCCTTTAAGAAACACCGTTTTGTATTCAGAGACACACCTAAGGTCGGTGTGACGTCACATAGTAAGGAATCTACCTTCCGAGTGCCGATTGTCATCCGGGTGACCATATTTAAAGCATATGCGACCACATTCGGCACATTTTTTGTATTCAGAAACTGAAGTCTGGAAGTCTCTACGACACTGCGCACGCGCATTCTTGCTTACTTTGACTTCTAGCTGTCACAACTCAAGGTTGGTGGGATAGGTACCTTTAACTTGCCAAGTGACCGCCAATTTAAGGAGCGATATCGGTTGGAGAAAACAACTGTAATGCATTTATTAATTCCTATATTATTTCCAAATTACACTTTAGTAAATAATAGAGGCTTGCCCATACCTCCTGTTATTCAGGTAGCTATCGCGTTGAGATTCTACGCAACTGGTAATTATCAGGTAAATGCGTCTTTTTAGTAGATATCTATTGTAAAATTCTGTTCTACTTTTGTGAAACGAAAATATTGCATTTTGTGATGCAGCTATGATGAAACTTGTTATTTACATTATGTCTATACTGATTTGAAATCGACAAAGAATGAAAGAATGCATACTTATTTTGAAAACATGATGTTAACCTAAAATAAACCTTATGACGGGATGACTTTAAATGTATAAAAGCCGGCCGGGGACATTACTTACCTTTGCTAAGGTAAGACCGACACTTGACTTTGACAACTTTTAAGGATCGACTCTGAATACGGGTGTCAGTCTTACAGTCAATGGATTAAGGAATAATATGGTCACTCAAAACTAATGTTGGAAAGAATCTTGTGCTTAAAATGATAAATTGTCTTGATGCAAAAATAACGGTGCTAAATGCAATTCTTATGGCTGATGCCTGGAATAAAATGTCACAAAGTACCATTCACAACTGTTTCAAACATGCGGGATTCATTGAAACACACATCGGTTTACCTGTTCAGTCGTCATTGGTCATTTTTTGGTGTGCCTTGGCCCATTCTAGTCGATTTTTCAAGGGGGTGTTGAAATTCCACTTTGTTGAGTTTTATTGAACCCTCATTATACTATTTCACTGCTAGAAAATATAACGACATTTGAAATGAAGATGTTTGCACCCACAAATAAGTTCAGAAAGTGATTGTAGGTTAAAACAATAGGAAATACGGCTAAAGTTCGGTTTACGGGAGGCGGTCCTAGAACATTTTTATTTTTTTATTTATACTAATTATGGGCCGGAAAATCCGAATGTGAAAGAATTTTTTGTCGGAAAGCAATATTAACTGAATTAAACGACTTTAAAATTTTTATATACACTGACACAAAAGCACGTAATTTTTAACACATCCTGACATTTCAAGTCATATAAAAACAAGAACTATACTAATTATGTGCCGGAAAATCCGAATCTGAAAGAATTATTTGTCGGAAAGCAATATTAACTGAACTACACGACTTTAAAATTTGCTATACACAGAAAAAAAAGAAGACATTTTGAAGGACTTTGACACTCGAATTCGCTTGAAAACATAGAAAAAGAATAAAGATGTTACAACAGATAAAATTAAGTGTTGCTATTAAGCAGTAATATCAATAACGTAAAATAACATGTTTATAATTTAAGGGTAATTTTTCGATCTAGGTGGCCACGGTTATTACGAATTATAATAAATAATAATAATTATAATATTAACAGAATTATAATATTAACAAACCTCTATTCGTATATATTTATCATTACCATAAAATAACGATTAGCTAGAAGTTAAGTAAAATAAATAACATGCGTATTAGGTACGTAAGCACTACTTTGACGAAATTCTGAAAATAAAATGAATAAAGGCTTTTAGACAAGTTTTTTTACATTGAAATTTTTTTTTTTACATTGAAAATTAATTTTTTAAGTAAAAAAAAAAACGCAAGTAATTAGTGGTTTATGATCAGTTTGTACATACACGGTTTGACCATATAAATATTGATGAAATTTATGACATCCACATACTATAGCATATAATTCTTTTTCAATTTGCGCATATTTAGTCTGTGCTGATGTGAGTGTTTTTGAAGAATATGCTATTGGTCTTTTGTCTTGCATAATGACCATACCTACTGCTGATTTTGATGAGTCAACAGATAATGTAATTGGTTTGTTTTTATCGTAATGTGTTAAAATTGGTTCTGAACTAATTATATTTTTTAATTCATTGAACGACTTTTCATAATTTTCATCCCATATAAATTCTATATTTTTCTTTAATAATTGTCTTAAGAGTGTCTTACCAGCTAATCATTATTCTGATTCCTGCGCCAGCGCTCTCATATCAGAGCTTGTTAGCGGAAGTTTTTGGAATTAGATTACGTTCCGCTGAAACTGGATTTTGTGTATCGCGCGGAGCTAGGGCGGCTACATTGTTACGGTATGCTTATATTCTCGCGTCCAGAATTTTAATTAGTAGTAGTTATTTGTAATTTGTATATCGAAGTGCATAAACATTAATAGATACAAGTAAAATGCGTAAACACAGTAGGTATTAAATAGATACCTACATGAATAAACAATGTGTTAAATTCTTTTTAATATTTTGGGTTTTTTGTTTTTTAATTTTATTTTACGGCCATTAGAGCGAAAGATATCTCAGTATCGCCCAGGTGTAAGACCACCATTAAGATTTGAAACGTTGCTTGAAATGTCTTTAGCCGTGTTTGGTGACCAGATCTGAATAGCCAGGTACTTCCCCACCTTCCTCTTCCCTATATTTTTACCCTCCCCACTACCTTCAGTCTTACAACATACCCCGATTGGGGATGCCATAGTCCCACTGGCTCCAGACAGAAGCAGTTGGGACTCTTGTGCGATATACTTATGAAAAAAGTGTAATATTCAGTTGAATTGTAAAAAATGTCTCATTTTGAAATATTTATTCGTATGCACAATTTTTTTATTTTATATTTATCTGAATACCGCACTAGAGACCCAAATGCTCCTACTGGAGCCAGTGAGACTATGACGTGACTATGGGGTATATTGCGAGGCTGAAGGTGGTGGGGGAAGAGGAAGGCGAGGAATTACCTGGCTATTCAGATCTGGTCACTAAACAACGTTTCAATTCTGAATGGTGGTCTTACACCAGGGCGATACTGAAAGTATCTTTTACTCTAAAACGTGACGCAAATATATTATTTTTAAATTAAATAATTGTGAAATAACCCAAATAAGTCAAATAAAATTTATTTGCCTATGCCGGGATTCGATCCCACGACCTTCAGATTGCTAGTCAAGAGCCTTACCCCTTGACCACGCCGGCCGTCAATAGGTAGTATCAGTAATTTGGAAGGTACATCCACCAACTACATGGAAGGCCGGATCGGGAGAGACCGTTTTTTTTACACTCGCTCGACACACTGCTTATCTCTTCTTTGGGAATGCTGTGTGGAGGGTCGTTTTAGGGAAAGGAAGAAGAGGAAATTCGGAGAAGGAAAGGGATATTAGGGGTGAGTAGAAATCTGGGGGTCAGCGTGTCCAGGAGTGCGGATGTATGAATCCATCCCTCCCACTGCGGTGCAAGGCGATGTTCCGAGAGAGTAAGGCTGGAGAAGTCAAAGGGACTCCCTTAACTTTTCCAGATCCGACCTGCCATGCAGCTGGTGGGCAGACGCATCCGCCGCCAAGACCTAAACAAACCTCACCCCCTTGAACCTAGGCACCCCTGCTAGTCACCAAATGTTATGAACCACTTGGGATGACCTATGGCAGACGTGTTTATTATCTAATAATTGGTTCCCGGGGCGGTGGTACCCATACCCGATTCTTGTGTTTATTATTTTTCCATTAAAATTATTTATGATTTGTCAATAATGTCTTAGTAAAATAAGTATGTAATAAAATCTGAAATATATTAGTTTGTAAGTGTGCAAATAAATAAACAAACGGACCAATTTTCGTCAAGAAACACATGTACGTATATATTTTTAAATAATTTAATTTATCTATTTATTTACGCAAAAATAGTCTTTTAACAATAAAACAATAACACGAATAACAAGCGTGCGTAAAGGCACGACCCACCTAGCAATCGATCACCGTTCGCATCGATTGCCGTTCGAAGGAAATTTTTCGTAACAATCACCCCTTTTCGTAACACATTTACCAGCTTACCCCCCAAGTGTCGAGCGTGCGTAAAGAAGTTTTACTTGAAAATAAATATTTTGGAGCAGTTGGGACTCTTGTGCGGTATTCACATAAGAATAATTTACAATAAAAAAAATTTCAAAATTATAAAAATTTTATCATAAAAATATTCAATGAACATGAAATTTTGCGTTGGGGCAACCCTATAAATTTTACAAACATGAAATCCTATTTATTTTGCTTCGTTATTCGTTTGAAAATGTTGCGATGTAGAGCGCCGCGAAGACAACCGCCAGTGGCCGCAGTTGCGGTCTGAATGTCTGAATGAGCGCTCTCGATTCGTGTTGTCGGTGATAAGAAAAATTGTGAAACGCGAAGCTGTAAATTAATTAATATTAAATACACCCTTAAATTATTTTTCCATTAAAATTATTTATGATTTGTCAATAATGTCTTAGCAAAATAAGTATGTAAAAAAATCTGAAATATATTAGTTAGTAAGTGCGCAAATAAATAAACAAACGGACCAATTTTCGTCAAGAAACACATGTACGCATATATTTTTTAATAATTTTATTTAAGGGGTCTCCACACGGTGCTGCCGCAGTAACAACTGCCGAAGAACTGACTAAAAATCGTATAGTCTGTAGTCAAAAGCGCCAGCCGTATTGTTATTATAATAACAATACGGCTGGCGCTTTTGACTACAGTCAACCAAAGTTCTGCAGCAGTTGGTGCTGCGGCAGCACCGTGTGGAGACCGTCTTAAACTTAAATTAAAATTCTGACAAATAATTTTACCAGATAATGTATTGATTTATTTTACTGCATGATTATATGATTTGAAATTGGTGTTGTATAATACATGTACTTTTTTGAAAATATAACAAATCTGCCAACGACCTATGGTATAACCTTATTATACTTAAAATAAACATTTTTTCTCAAAATTTTATCCATACCTTTACTAGATAAAAGAACAATCTTTCAAAATCAATTTATAATTTTTTGTGGAAACGAGTCAATAAGTCTAAACACTGATTTAAAAATGACATATTTCTGGTTTCTCTGGTAATGTCCTCTTAATATGTTAGTTTTTTCTGACATATTTTTGATGAATGGACTTAAATAATTAATCATTCCTAAAAATCTTTGTAATTCTTTTTTATCTTTAGGTGACTTCATTTCCCTAATAGCACTAATTTGTGAATAATCAGCTTTTATTCCTTCATCACAAAATATGTGACCTAGAAATTTAATTTCTTTGACGTTAAATTTACATTTGCTCATGTTAAATTTTAAATTATTTTCCCGTGCCTTATCTAACACTTGTTTTAAAGATTTATCGTGACTCTCTTGATCCTTTCCAAAAACTAAAATATCATCAATAAATATTATGACACCTTCAATATTTTCAAATAATTCTTTCATTACTCTAGTAAATATTTCTGAAGAATTTTTAATACCAAAAGGTAGACGTTTGAAAAAATATCTCCCGAATGGGCTATTGAATGTACATAATTCAGCACTTTCTTCATCTAACGGAATTGACCAATATCCTGATGTTGCATCAAGATGAGAAAAAATTTTTGCTCCGTGAACTCTATATCTAATTTCTTCAAATGTTGGTAATGGATAATGTGATCTTTGTAATGCCATATTTAAATTTTTGGGATCTAAACATAACCTCAATTTACCATCACGCTTCTCTATGATGACTAACGAACTCACCCATTTTGTAGGTTTTGTAATTTTTTCTATAACGTTTTGTTTTACCATTCCATCTAGTGCCTCTTTTAGTCTGTCCATTAATTTAAAAGGAACTCTGCGTTGAGCATCTATTGTTGGAATTACGTTCGGATCCACTGACAGATGACATGTGTACGGTATACATCCAAGACCCTGAAACACATCGTTATATTGCATTAATAAATTTTCAGTATTCTTATAGTTTACAAAAGAATTTTGATAATTTTTTTTAATTAAATTCATTTTTTCTGACATCTTTAAACCAATTATTGTTTGACATTTAAATTTACATACTATAAATTTTATTATTTGACTTTTGTTTTCATTGTAATGACATTTTAAATTACATTCTCCAATTATAGGTATATTGAACCCACCAAATGCTGTAACTCTAGCATTTGTGTTTTTTAATAATGACTTAGGTATTTTTAATTTATTAAAATTTTCTAATGAGACCATATTTGCCATCGCTCCTGTATCGATTATGGCATTTATTTTACAATTATTAATTGTTATTTCAATTATCCAATTTGTATTTTGCAAATTATTAACATTTTGAATATTAATATGACTTATAAATAATTCCTCATTCACATTGTTAGACTCTGACATGATTTTAAAATCATTAATTGGAATTTTTAAATTCGACATGTAACAATCATAACTTTGTTTATTTACATTTGAATTGTTATGACAGACATTATGTGCATTATTATTTGAAATCAGCTGACAACTCTTATTTATTGAATTATTTTGACAAAATTTATCTGAATTACTCAACTCTAAATCGATTGTATCAATGTTAAAATCTGAATCACTATTATTATCAGAAAATAACATTCCTACATTATTTTTAGAATTAATAATTTTGCTGTAGCACATTTTTGAAAAATGACCAAAGGAATGACATTTGTGGCACTTAACTCTCATTGCAGGACATTTAGTACGATGAATTTCTCCACATCTTTTACATGATTGTTCTTTTGAATGACTTCTCTGCGAGAATTGAAATGATTTTTCCTTTCCGACTGGATTATGACTTGTGTACTGTTTTGAATGACTTCCGAATCGGTTCCTTGATTGACTTCTTTGGTTTATTGACGGACTTCTTCGGTTTCTTGACGTATTCCAAAATTTATCTCGACGACGGTGAATATTATGTATTTCACTAGTAGACTGAAATTCTTCCTGAAGTTCTAAAATAGCCTCATTTGACAATAACATATTTTGAGCAATATTGAATGCTTTGTCAGTGTCAATATCGGGTTGTTGTAATAGATTTTCTCGAATTCTGAAGTGTTTTTTATGCATATTTATGATAAAAATATCTTTTAAAATATCATCTGTCATATTTCCAAATTCACATGACGCAATGTATTTACGAAGTGACAATAAAAAATCTTGAAAATTTTCATCTTCTTTTTGTCTTCTTGTGAAAAATTTATACCTTTCCATTGTTTTATGTTTTTTCGGCATAAAATAATCTTCAAACTTCTTAATTACTACGGCGTATTTTGCTGTTTTGTTATCGACATCAGTCCATGTGTTGAAAATTTCTATCGCGTTTTCTCCCATCGAAAATAAAAGTAGAGCGACTTTTTTTGAATCCGTGGCTGTTTCATTATTGCTTGCTTGCATAAACAGTTCAAATTTCAAAATCCACTTCGACCAATTATGTGATAAATTTCCATTGAAATCCATTGGTGGACACGCAACACTCGCCATTTTTAATTTTATCACTTAATCTTTGCAATCCGTGTAATTTATTATTTTAATAGAAACTTTACACTTAATGATTGTGTTTTTCACTTCTGACACCATATTATAATGTTGGTTTTAACATTAAAAGACTTTGTTATTTTAGATAACATTTATTAGGATTTGTCGACATACTTGAAAAGACAGAGTCGGACAGAGTACTCCTAGTGACCTTCCGTTTCCGGATTTGACATAGACCATAAATATACTAATCTGACATAGACTTTAATACATAACAAAGACAATTTTGTCATAGACATTTTTATACATAACAGAAACCATCAAATTAAGTGTTGCCATTAAGCAGTAATACCAATAACGTAAAACTTTCCGACACGATAATTCTTCCATCACATAACACATTAACCTGATGAATTATGACTATCTCAACGGCCGTATTCTTAAACCAAAAGTATGACAATTCGTAGTCTTAAAAAGTTGTTACCTAGACCGGTCACCAATATCAATGTTATTATATAAAACCTAACCTAACCTAACCTAACCTAACCTAATCTAGCCTAACCTAACCCAACATGGTTTGTGCCCCTTTATACCGCCTGCTCGCGTCAATTTAAAAAAAAACATCCCAGTTTTCAAGTAGTTTAGCGGCTACGCTAGGTTTGTGTAACATGGTTTGTGCCCCTTTATACCGCCTGCTCGCGTCAATTTAAAAAAACATCCCAGTTTTCAGATTCTTAATTCTGCCTAATTCTTTCAGATTCGGATTCCCCGGCCCAAAGTTAGTATAAAAATAACTAGTTTGATTTTCTAGGAATCAGAATGCTTCCAAAATGGCCATTTTCCTATGTGTGTAAAAAAAAATTTTAAAGTCGTATAATTCAGTTAATATTGCTTGCCGCCGCCTAATTCTTTCAGATTCGTATTCCCCGGCCCATAGTTAGTATAAAAATAACTAGTTTGTATTTTTAGGAATTTCGCCCATAAACCGAACTTTACCCAAATAAAGTTCACCACTAAGCAGTTTGGCAGTTTAAAACTTGAGAAACTTGCCCCAACGACTATTCCCAAAGTTGAAAAGAACTCCCCTGTTAAAAAGGAAAGTGCTTCCAAAACCCAATCTAAAGAAAGCCCTTCAGAAAACCGAAAAAGAAAATTAGACCCGGCTCCCATGCCTAAAGTAGAGAAAAACTCTCTGATTATGAAAGAAAATATTTCTACGAAGCATTCATCCACAAAAAAAAATCTGGTGATACATCAAGAAATCCAACTAGTTGCTCCAAATCCAGTACTAAAGAAGTGAAATCTGGTTTAATAATAATCAATTGTGATGGAGAGGGAAGTTTGCCAATTAGAGAAGATAGTCCCGAAATTCAACAACATCGGAAAAAGAAAATCTGTAGATACTCAAGCAGCTCTCTTAGCTCTAATGGGAGTGATATTGTTATTTTGGATGACAACCTCAGGAAAACTATTAAAAGTGATGAAGTTGAGACAATTGATATCCTTTAATTATTAATTGAAGGATGTGCGAACTATGTAAGAATAAATATCACATTGTATGAACAATAAAAAACATGCCATCGTTGAATGAATTTTAATTTTTCTTTTACAGTGTAGAAAATAAATGATGGCGCTGCGATCGATTTCTTGGTTTTAAATGGCAACACCGTGATGGCTCATAAGACAATGAATGTATGTTTTAAAAAACCCTTCAGCCAAAATGCATATTTCATAACGTGATTGTATTTTCATAAATTTTGCACAAAAACACATAATTTAATAGAAGTAAAATAAAACAAAACAGGTTTTAAGTGGGCGTTTATTTTGTTATAAAAAGGTAGGTACGTAGGTATTTAAAAATCTGAGTATATTTATTCAATACCCGACATATAATAATTATTGTCTTAGTCCTCATATGATTCTTCTTCTTCCATATCTTCATCTTCATCTAAACGTTTTATCAGTTCATCTATATCATCATATAGAGTACTTCCTCGTGCATAATAATCTGCCTCGATTTTTATCACGTTTTTGCAACATTTTTTTTTAATCATCAACACTTATGCTATTTTCCGTTTTCCCGGTGTTTAAAATTTTTCATCTGCCTTTTCCCTTCCTTGACGATTTATCTTACTTTTCAGATTTACCTGTATGTGGAAAACATCATTAAAATGATTATTCTATAGAAGGTAGTTTTAAAAAAGCACACCTGATAATATTCATTTAGAAAGAAAGAAAGAGAAAATTAAGAACAAGTTACATTTATATGAGTTTAAAGAAGTTGCATATTATTATTTTTTTTTTTAAATTGAGTTATTCCATTTTTCTTGTGGCCTAATATCAACTGTCAAATGGAAATGTCAAATTCGGATTTTTAAACATAACCTCAAATCAGATTGTAATGGTTATAATCGCACAAAAATTGGCATAAATCTTGTAATACTAATGAAATTTATTAAAAAAAAACTATACCACGTACCATTCATTTCTGCAGTTCGTTTGTAAACTTCTTTCAAATTGGATAGGAGCTTCTTCGCACGATATTCAGCTAGGCAGCGTTGAAACACGCAGTTTACAACTTCTCTTGCACCACTACGTATTGGTTTGTTCATTTTAATTCAATTCAAACAATGCACAGGCAAACAATGAAAAAAAAACACTAAACGAGCGATTTTCAGTGTGTTCTACATGATTAAAGTCAGTAAAGCCAAGAGCCATACAAAATGTCATTGACAAAACGAGTATTTCGGTGTTACCATAGTAATGAAAAAATTTAGTTCCAAATTAATTAATTTCTACACTTTCTTGCCAAACAATACTTCATGTTATTTTTTATTGGGTTAGGTAGGTACTTAAATAATTATATTAAGGGCTTTAAACACGATTGCTATCTACATTAAAATATTGGCGCCTTTTGTTTTTAAGAATAGAAAGTTTGTGAAATTTTTTTCAGAAAATAAAAAACGCGAAATACACCGGATGTGGCTGGACAGATTCTCAAAATCTTGCTTCGTATGCTTTTATTTTGAATCTTTGATTGTTCATAAGATATTTCTGCTATATATGTCGGCAATATTTCAATAAATTGAACAAGATGTCTTCAATAAATTTGAATTCTAATAATAATTACTCCTTCGATCCAGAGAAGTATTTAGAAGGTTTGTCACCTTTTGCATACAAGGTGATGAAATCCATCATTTCAAAATGGACAAATAATGGTAAGTAAATCATTTATTAACATCTTGATTAACTAGATTTATAAAAAAATATTACTTATAAAGCTACCTACATAACTAAAGCCTCAGTGATTTTTGATAATTACATAATTGAAGTAAATAGGTGTCTATTATTTATGAGGTGTTTGGAAGCCTTTGCGGTGTAGTAATCTTCAAAACATTGTGAAGACCGATATAATTTGTGAGATCGTGACAATGACCGATATTTATATACCGTGATGTTGGTCTGCCCAGTTCACTATGATACTGCAATGAAATTATCCGTAATTCAATTTTTCAGGTAGTAACTCTTCGTTTTTAAATCCCCCAATTGAAATTGTTGATTTGCCAGTTCAACCATCAAAAAATAATAATTACAGAAGGTAGGTGCTCTTTTCTCGTTATTATTTCGGTCAAAATCATAAACATGAATTATAATAAATAAAAAAAACTGAATTTTTTTCAATAAGTTTTTAGATTTCGTCATCGAAATGTACGCTCAACACCAATAAGTCCTAATATAACAATAATAATATTATTATTATATACCTAGTCTCCTATATTTTGTGCGTAACTGATTGTAAGTGCCTTTTTTTAGGAATACAAGGGATAATAGCCCAAACCCATCTCAGTACCAACATAATCTATCATTTGCTCAACTGGAAGACCCAAATGATAAAGAAAATAACTGCTTATCAATGTTCTGTGAAGAAAACTATGTAGAACAAGATATTGATTTGCCATCTGACACAGGCTATGATAGGTTTCTTTCCCCCATTGCCTCGCAGGTTTCTTCTTCACCACAAAAACAATTCAAGAAACAAAATGAACCTAATAAGTCAACAAATCATCGGTCAGTAATTGCTATCCCTAATTTACCAGAACAATGCGTCACCTCTTTCGCTGAAAATTTACAAGAAAATAAGGAGTCAAATTCAAGACTTTATGAAAACCGTGTAATAAAGGAAAGTGATTACAATAACACTAAACTTCTGCAAAAAAATAATATTTCTATTCATGCAGAAAATATAGAACAATTTGTCAATCCAACAAAAATACTAATAGAACCAGAAATAACAAATAAACAGTTAATTAATCAATTAAGCAAATTTGCCGCTCCTCCGAAAAGGAGCAAATCTGAGAAAAAAAATGTGACTCAGCTGAGTTGTTCTCAACCCAACTCAAAGAAGAAATCAAAATTCATAGCACCAATAAAAAGAGATGTTCCCAAAAAGAATATCAATTACTTAATTGAAAACTTAGACCAGGAAAGTACAGTATCTCTTCAAAAGTTGCTTTCTTCAAATATTCCTATTGAAATTGGGATTACAGCATTATTCAGGTGTGATTGCTTTCATTAGCTTCCTATGACTACCCGTTGATCATAAAAAATTAAAAAGTGATTTTTCAAAGTTATAAAGAAATTTCATTTCAGGGAAGGATTTTGCCAACTTGATAAAATAGCTAGTACCGTTGACACTGCGTGTTCTCCAAAAGCTTTGATGTTTTGTGTTTCGTGGGCTGAAAGCGTTCAATTCTTCTGTATGAACATTCGTGGAAACTCTCCCACCGAGAAACAAATGAAAAAGTAAACAAATTCCTTATTCAATACAGTTCAATCTCTCATTTTACTGTGATTTATTTATGCTTTATTTGCCTATAACATTATTATTTTAGATCTTTGATCCGTGATGTAATGAACTCCGACACAAGGAAAGTTTGCTTTGAAGCCCAAGACTTAATAATGTTGTTAATTGATCTGTTTGACTTCCAAAGAGATGAGGTTTGTCTCAAATGGGTTATTATTGATCCCAAGGTATTATTGATGTGTATTTTATTTAGAACTAGTTTTGTTTCGAATTTTTGTTACTAAAGCGTTTTTAGTTTTTACTGCTTCACACACACAAGTAGATTTCTGCTTTATAATCTGCACCTAATTTTCCAAAAAAACGTAATTATATTTCCTGTCTCATTTGATTTTCTAGATTGGTTGTTTCCTTCTCAACCCCGACAAGCCTCCGTCAACTTTTGATGATGTAATATCGGATCTTTCCGTCGAGGTGAGCTTTGACCTTTCGAGCTCCTGTCCCAAGCAAAGGTCAGCTCGCTACCTTACACTTCTGTCTGAATGCTGCCAGGAAATGTATTTAAAACTTGTGGAAAATAACATTTGGCATGTTTTTCTGAGTTTGGAAACTAAAATCATTACAATATTATCCGGTAATAATTGTTACATTGGTTGTCATACACTGTATTAACCTAAAGTCACTAACTATCAAATATTGAGTCATTATTTTTAATTTATTTACTTGGCACACACTTTATTTTTTACTTCCTTTATTCAGCAATGGAACTCAAAGGAATTTGCATAGACACAAAAACAATAAATGAAATGACCTGTATTCTGAATGAACGCCTAACTCAGATTGAAAGGGACGCTTATATAGCCGCTGGAAAATCATTTCAAATCAACTCTACCGTTCAGTTGAGGACTATATTATACGATGAGCTGAAGTTGGACATTAAGCACAATATTACTATTAAGAAAACATTAAAGCTTGGCGCAAAATCCACTTCAGAGCCTGTGGTAAAACATTAACACCTTAAAATAAATTAAAATTGTACCTATTTTGGTCATGTTTTTCATATCTATAATATGATATATACCTGCAAAACGAAAAGTACTTAATGTTTTATGATTTGAATTTGCAAATACAGTCGATTCCGCTTAATTGGATGACATCAGGTCCAAAAATTTAGTCCCAAATAAGCAAAGTTTAAGATAGGTAAAAAAAATTAAATATCTAATTACAGAAAAATAATTAGGTTGGTACATATAAATATGAAAAACCAAAGAATCATAAATAACAATTTCAATAAATTATTAATTTTAGCTTCGTAAATTGATTTCATTACATCCGCTGCCAGCTTTGGTTCTGAATTATAGACACATTCACAAAGCAAAGTCTACTTTTGTAGATGCCATCCTAAAACAGTCAAAGAGCGGAGTTATTCGAACTACCTGGTAAGTTCTGTTATTATTAGTAATTAATTTTTATTTTGTTTATCGTGTAAACAAATACTTTTATAGAATACGATAATGTTTTCTCATATTTTTATAACTTATGTTTGTATAATTTTCATACTGTTTACAGGATACAAACCGCAGCTGCCACTGGACGAATTGTATCCTGTAATCCAAACCTCCAAGCTGTACCCAGACAACCTTTAGTGTTGGAATTGTTTCCTGGTGAAAATAAAGGTCTTCTTTAATATTTTATAATCTCCATTACACAATGTACTATCACATAAAATTATTCACCAATTGTTTTGCAGTTGAATCTCATCATTATCAACTTCTTCTACCTACCGTCCAACAGTCTCTAGAGTTGCTTTCTCCAACTTTGTCTGAAGCGGCCAACTGGAGCTCTCCCCTCTAGAATTGCCGCCAGTATTTTAGTATTTAATATTTTATCTACATATATGTTGTTGAAATCAGCTATTACCTCTTTCCAGTTGGTGACCCCCCGAGCATTGTTATAAGAAAAGCATTCATTCCCCGGCCAGGGCACACATTTGTTGCTGCAGATTTCCAGCACATCGAGTGCAGAGTATTTGCTCATATGTCCAACGACCCAGTGCTAATAGAAAGTTTACAATACGACAAGGATTTATTTAGTTCTCTTGCTATGAAATGGTAAAGTATCTTAGTTTCTTCTTATTTATATGGTGGGCATAATAAATCAGCTATGTACACATTATCAAAGCCAATGTCCACCTATTACCGAAATAACCACTATTTCTGCATTATCAAAATTGAATTTCTCAGTGGTACATAGAAAGAAATAACTGTGAAACCACAAACTCTGAGCCAAACGGCGCCTGGTGCTAATAAAAATTTTAAGGGCACTGGCTTAGGTGTTAGGCATCATCATCCTCCTTGGCTCCTTGGCAAGTCGCCGCCTGTAGCAGACTGCTACAATGGCTCCTCCACATGGCTGACCCTGTAAGTAGGTACCTATAATGATTTGATATTTATTGACAAAGGCAGGATTCTCAGAATTTGCTGAATAACTTTGCCATAATCAATTCAATATAGCCTCAGCCACACGCAATGATAAAAGCGGGAGCAGATATCTGTTGAACCGCGAGCGCTTATATGTTGTACCGTCTCACGACGCTATCAAATATTTCTTCCTATGATAGGGTGTCAGATGAATTGAAGAGCTGTAATGAAATACCTTTTTTTTTACTGAATCTGTCAACTTGACATTTGTCATCCACCCGTTTAGGCAGCTCCGTAATTAAAATGAACCCCTCTCCTGTTTTCGGCGGAGAGGGGGTCACATAACTTTTCTCATATCACCTCAGGAGCGGTTATGGCGTAAAATCTGTATTGTTTATGGTCGATCTGTAATGAGTTTTCTTCTCAACTCATTGGGAATAAAAAAAAAAAAAAAAAAAAAACTGCTTAGGTGTGATAGGTCTGATGGGATTGTATGGAGAGCGTTATTGGGAGTGCGATGATCTTTTATAGCTGTGTGGCACCCATCTGAATTAATTATTCTTCCGTAGGTTGAACAAGAATTCCTTTGAAGAAGTACAACCTGACGAGCGTGATAAGACAAAGCATTTGGTTTATGCTCTGATGTATGGAGCAGGTCCACACAAACTAATGGAGATATTGCATTTGGGGTTCAATCAAACAACTGAAGTTATTTCTAAATTTCTCGGTAAGAAACACTACTAATTATGAATATTAATTACAGTTTGTATTTAATTTTTTCATAATTTCCCTTTCTATTACACCATCTAATACGATAGAAGGATTTATTATAGTGGAGCTATTGACGGTATGCCTTTTATCAATAAACAAATTAATATTCTATGTGTTTAGCTTCGTTTCCATCCCTGCGCACATTTGGAGAAAACATTATAAAACAATGCCAGTCACAGAATGGAATTCTGCACTCAATATCCGGTCGGATGAGGAAATTTCAAAACATTTGCAGCTCAGACTCTACCCTTCGCTCCCAAGCTGAAAGGCAGGCGATCAATTTTGTTATTCAAGGTAACAGTTTTCAAATCGTTGTCAAAATAAACATTCTGGAAACTTAATACATACATAGAAGTGTGCAAAGTATGTAGCTTAGCTTTGAATCTATTGAAATCTTTCTGGGCTACCGTTTCAACATAGTTGACGCAGAAATAAATGCCCCATGTGCTAAAATCTCAACATGTGAGACGGCACTGCAGTCAATGACGTTATATATTATAAATAGACTCGCCATAGTCTCACATATTCACAACATAATGTGGAAAGTAAGCAACATAGTGGCGGCGTAAGGGGGGGGGCGGAGGGGGCGGTCCGCCCTGGGTGCCAATCATTAAGGGGGTGACAACGACAACTCACTCGTACAGCCGAAGAACGCGCACACAATCTCCCTCTATACAGACATATCAATTAATAACTACCTACTCTTGTGCCTAGCTACTTACATACTAATCATATTTCGAAATGCATCGCAACTATATTTTCATTATTTTTCGAATATAATTTCTAATTCCCTAAAAGAAAGAATTCATGTTGCGTTTGGTCTGGTTTTGTACCGCACGTAATGTCCATCGTGGCACTCGAGTGAATAATAAGAAATCGTACCTACTGTGAATTGCGCCGCTCCCTGAGCGGGCGGAAAGGGTAAAGAGGCGCAATGGGATAGGATGGGGTGGGATGGGATAGTGACAATATTCTTCTTTTTTTTTTTCGTGATATGTCTTGCCTTCAACCAAACCCCTGAGATTGGCTCACCGAACCCCTGGGGTTCGATCGAACCCAAGTTAAGAACCACCGAACTAGACCATTGTTACAGGGCAATAGATTTTATTCTGGTTACATATAGTGTTATTCAGCCTAAAACGTTGGTAACATCACCAGAAGAAGATCTTAGTGGAATGGTTCCAAATCTGTTAAAAATTTACGATGAATTTTCATCAGAGGACGTCGTGTTGGAGATTTTACGATTGAGGCGCCATTTGGAAGCCGCCAACATTTCTGCCCATGAAGCGATTCAATTCATTCAATGGACCACATTGGAGCTTTTCAGATTCATTGTAAAATGCGGCTATTGCGGATATATGCGAGTCTGTTCCAATTTTAGCGCTGTCTTAGATTTTTTTAACAATTTGTGTTTTGGTGGCTTCATATGAAAGAAGCTTTTCAAATAAATTTTCAATTAATAAAATCTTTTTTTTTAATTTTTTTATTTGAATTTATTTTAGTAATTTGTACATATAAGGTTACAAATTTCTAATTAATTATAATATTTCATATTGCAGCTAATTAATTCTAATATTTCAAATTCACTATATTTTTTCTTCTTTTATGTAGCTCCTACAATACATTTTGAACTTGTCAATTGGTGAGGACTTTAGAGTTTCTGGTAGTCTGTTATATAACTTAATTCCTTTGTACAACAAACTGTTTTGCTTATTCGTTCTGTCCTTTTTGTTTAATCTTATTTCCTTGCACGTCCTTGTGTAATGTCTGTGAATGTCCTTATTGTATACGATTTTATTTGAGAAGTATTTTGGTAACATGTTATTTAATATTTTGTGAATAAATATCAACGTGTTCAAGGTCAGCATTTGTTTCACTGTTAACCAATTAAGTTCCTTTAACATTTTAATTATTTTTGAAAATCTATTTCTTCGGAGTATTATTCTCATTGCTCTGTTTTGGAGAATTTGAAACTTATTCTGTTCTCTTTCATTACACAGAAAAAGGATACTTGAACAGTAGTTGAAGTGTGGAGCAATAATGTAATTGTAAATGGTGATGGCGGTTTTTCTGGAAATATTAGGCCGAATTCTTCCCAAAAAAGATATTTTTTAGATATCTTACGTAACGGTCCACAATGAGCCAAGCGCGACTAACCAATCTTTCGATTTTATTAATATTGAAAGAGACAGGGATATTATCAATGTTGATAATGTGATCGAATATTTTATTAAAATAAAGTATCGTAAGCGTGTTTAGTATTTGGTGTTTTATTTGGTGTTTAATTTTGAGTAGGGGTGCTCAATGCAAAACCGCCCCGGGTGCCAATCTACCCTACGCCGCCACTGAAGCAACACTCTTTTGTTTTCAGTGGTTTTCAGTATAATTTCTTAATTCAAAAGTTTATTCCTGTCTGATAAAGATAGACAATCAAAGAATGTATGTGTATGAATGGCATAGATATATGAGCGGGCGGCATATTAATTTCTTCGCCGAATACTGCTTTCACATTCACGGGTGTGACTGAGATAACAAGATACTCTCACTCGGTTACACTATGCACAGGGAAGAGTAAAGGCAGGTAAAACGAGACACACGGGCAAATATTTTTTATTATAATTATATGAGTTATCATTAGTAATACAATATTGGTACTATTATAGTAGTATTGTTAAGTACATATTTTATTATACAGTACAGGTTATAGGTTCAAATGATTATACAAATCTATACAGATTAATAACACCTAGGACCCACTGGCTGATTTGACCTAAGGCCCATGTAGGCCCGGGCCTAGGGCGGCCAGATATTAAGGGCGGCCAATCGTAGCAAAAAAAGTAACTGATGATAACAAGAAATAACTCCTTAAGTACCTAAATATTCTACGCACGACAACGTCATTGCTCGCCTCAAGGGTCTCGCACTCGTGGGAGTTTCGTGAACGTCATCACGTTTTTCTCCACGGTGAATCAGCATTAGGATTTAAAAGTGTCACTTTCGAGAACACGAATAGTCGCAGTCGGAACATGATAAAATCATTTCTTCACTGCGAGACGGCTTGTGGACTTTTAAATGTTTCTTTTGAGAACATAAATATTTATTTGAGATTTCTACCCCGCATCCAGTATTAATGTCATTGACTGTAGTACTAAATAAATTAAATAGCGAAGGGAGTGTGGCAAACCCATCGCTCAGGGAGTGGAAACACAAACCTGTAATAGCCATCCCAAGCCAAGGTGTGAGCTACCGTGCTCAGGCTGAATGTCCTGGGGAACAGTGTCACGAACGGTGTCTCCGAGAAACAAGGTCGCATCTCGGAGTATTTAGACCTTACTCCAGCACTCGGGGCTCTGCTGGAGTGGACCTTCTATTTCCCTGGTAACTCGTGAGACAAAAAATTGGACCATTTGAAAACTAGGGACCTTTTGAGAACCTAGGAGTGCTGAGGCCACCTCCGTGGACTTCCTTCCTGGGGCCTATACGAGGAACCAAGAGGAGAAGCCGTGGAGATGAGAGCTGAGGCCACCTCCATGAACTCTTCCCTTGTGGGACCTTCAGGGAACCAAGGGGAAGGGCACTCTTCCAGCGTGGGGCCTTTGAGGAACCAAGGAGGAGTGAGGTGGAGAGATGATGTCGTCTTCCCATGTGGGGCCTTCAGGGAACCATGTAGGAATGAAGAGGAGAAATGAGACCATCTCTGTGAACTCTCCCCGTTTGGGGCCTTTGTGGAACCAAGGAGGAGTGAAGAGGAGAGATGAAGTCCTCTTCCCTTTTGGGGCCTTTGTGGAACCAAGGAGGAATGAAGAGGATAGATGAAGTCCTCTTCCCTCCTGGGGCCCTCGGAGAACCAAGGTGGGGTGGACTCTTCTCTTGTGGGGCCTTTAGGAAACCAAGAGGAGGTGGACTCTCCATCGTGGAGCCTTCGGGGAACTAAGGAGTGGAGAGGAGAGATGAAGCCCTCTTCCCTCGTAAGGCCTTCAGGGAACCAAGGACGAGTGAAGAGGGGAAATGAGACCTGGGAAAACACATTGTCGAACCAGAAGATATAGTTTCATTCCCAATAACAACTCTGGTGAACTTTATTAAAGGGACTGGGTTGTTGTTAAAGGATTGAGGTAAAATGGGAGATAGCACAATGGGCATATGGCCTAAGTGCTCACGGGAACTAATCGTAAACCATCTCCGCCAAGAATAAAAAAATAATAATAATTATTATTATTTTGCGCACTAGTGTCGTCATACCAGAATGTGTCAATGCCCTCAAAAGGTTAATGAATGCAATGTTGTGCTCCTTTCACCAGGACTACCTATATAATTCAAACAAGTAAATTAGACACCAGGCCCTTAGCACAAACACAACAATAATGACGGTAACTTATCGATCCCGTGCACGACTGCAGATCGCAACAATGTAAAATGTTTATTTTTTGGCGATCTGCAGTCATGCTCGGGAATGATGACAAGTTACCGACATTATTGATTAAACCTTTTTCGATATGCTTGCATTAGGTGTCCATTTCCTTTGTAACCTGCGTTTGCAATTTAAAAAGAACATGCTGTCATTTCACAAAATATTACGATTTTTTTTATTTATTTTGTGGACTATGTACATTAAGAGATGGTTAAGTTCTGCATTTTTCCGGAGGCCTCCGAGATGTGCTTCCTTTTAAAAGTACTCGAGTTCTAGGAGCAGGTCCCGGATCTGAGTTCTTTGGTGTGAACTGTCCAGCCCTAAGAGTATTACTTCCATGGTCCAGCCGAACCAACACATCATTAGTGTGCATTGGGGTTTATTCACAAGTTGTGTTGATGAAAAAAATAATTATTGATTGGAACAACAAATTAAATATGCAATAATTGGTTTATTTAAGAATTGGAAAATATTAATAAAAATCACAGGATGGTCTGAATTCTCGACAAACCAGTTCCAATTTTTAAAATTCAAAACAAATTTGAGTTCGTTGAAACAAATTTGTATGCAGGACTTACTAACGCACAGCATAATTTTTTTCAGTTTTCCTGATAGCTTTTGCGAAATAATTATTAACAAGTTTTCTTGTCTGTTCAATAGGTTCAGCCGCTGATTTGTGTAAAACTGCAATGGTGGCTACAGAACATCGTCTTGCCAATCTCCCCATTTCACTGGGTCACCATCTTCTGCTGCAGATACATGACGAACTGGTATGGGAAATACCCGACAACAATTTGGACAAGTTTAAAGGCATGTTCAATTAGGCCATACTACACAGGATGTTAAGGGACGTACTTAATTCTTCCACTTGTATTCCCCCTACTGATTTTTTAATGTTCTTAGTTGACAAAAAAAAAGTCACCAGAGACCAAAATTTCATTTACATTTTTCACTCCAAATAATGTCAGGAATCACTGATTTTAAAGTAAGTCAAGTACGTTTCTTACACCAACACAAAACATAAAATAATATTATTTCATCACTAAAAGAAATTGTGAAAGGGGGAGACTGTTAAAATGTACGTTTCAGGATCGAGGAGTGTGGTTCGATCCCCTCTACCTACCAGAAATTTTAAATTAGTTTTTCCCCAACACTCTAAGTTTTCTAATTTGCAACATCTTCTTATTCCCTCTGTGCAATTTATCAAAAAGTGTTTTGATATTATTGATATTAAATATGTGGTGGGCATAAATTTATCGAACATTTTGACAGCCAAAATGAAGAAAAAATGTTTTTTTTTTAAATGTGGTTTACTGTGTTCTATACATTCAGTGTCATTGCACTTCAAAATAATATTTGACAGTTAAATTGGTGCTGCCAGCCTACAAATTTTGTAGTTCAATTTTTTATATTTTCTACTCTTATTTGACAGACTATATTTCGTTTTTGCCCATCACTACTTTTTTTTTGATCACTACTTACTTTTTCCTGTGTTGCCTAAAGAAATATTTTTATTTTGGTAGGACACCATCAGTAATTTTTAGTAATGGTATAACTCTGCTTATCTTTGCATTCTGTAGATTTTATTTTATTAATATTTCTATTTTTAATGTCCTGTGAATGTTTTTATTTTGGATTCACTACTGTATAATATTTTTATTAACCAACCATTTTATATTATTTTAGACCTCGTCCAAGAAGTTATGCAGCACAGTGGAGAGTTTTGTGGAGGCCTTTCAGTTCATTTACCAGTTGCCATAAAGGATGGGAAGTCTTGGGGAGAAATGAAATAGCTTTTATTTATGTAAATGTCTTTATCATTCAATAAATTATACTAAGAAAATTTAAAAAAAAACTTTTATTGTCAATAAATAATTGCTGTTAGGTACAACAAATCTTTCTTTTTTTCGTATTCTGTTCTAGTTCGTTTGTGTTTTTTTAATTGTGAACCTAAGCAAAGAAATATAAAATCAGCAAAAAATATCGTTAAAAAAGTACGCTAGGGTTGACAAAACGTCGCTTTAGTTCGTTTTACTCCAACAGACCATTTTTAGCGAAATTGAGTTAAGTATGCAGTAGTTCTCAGAAAGTCTTTATGTTTACAATGCAAGTGAAAAAAAAAATTTAAAAAAATTATGTAAGGGGTTTTCAAAACGCAGTTTGTCTTACATCCTCTAAAATGAAACAACATTTCGAGCGTATTCCTCCAACATCCACACGTTGGCCAAAAAGACCCCCCGTTTTCAAACCGGCCGTTTAATTAAATTTCATACAAATTTCTCCAACATCCAAGCTGTATCTTAGCCTACGTGTGAAATTTGAACTCTCGGTTCCGGGCGTATCTCTCTTACAGACCAAAGAGCCAATAGCGTCGCAGCTGAGAACCACGTGACCGCTCTCATTTCAAATATTTGGTCATTAGCCCCACGGCAGTAAACATCTTTACTTGTGATTTTGCTATTTACAAAGTTATTTTAGTGGTTTTCTGGGAGATTTCTCCACACAAAGTGCCTTATGATGTACACTGTAGAAAAGGATAAAAATTTCCAAGAAAAATATAGCAGGTAATTAATTTTTCATTATTTTCTCAGCAAATTGTTTCAACTGGCCGTTCGTTACAGGGTGGTTATAATAACATTATACAATATATTATATTATTATTATATAATATATTATGTATACACTGTAATGAAATTAGGTTTTTTCAATTTTTCCTGTAATATTTCACTATATGTAATGTATTATGTATACAATTATCTATACATAATATATGTAGGTATACATAATTGTACACATAATATATAATCGAAATACCCAATGTTATTATGTTATTATGTTATTATTACCCAATGGTACATTTAGTGTGTAGTAGCTGTATGTTATTTATCTACCTATCCGTAATTATTAAAATTTTGTGTAAAAATACCTGCGTATGATATTTAAAACAATTAAAAGAATAAGGACGTTGAATGAGCTTTTGTTTTAAGCACAATTAATACCTAGTATTGGTATGTTTAACTACCTATAGGTAATTATTTAAATCTTTGTGTAAAATACCTATTTATGATATTTAAAACAATTATAAGAAAAAAAAAATTGAATGGGCTTTTGTTTTAAGCACATTTAATGCGTAGTATCGGTATTTTTATCTACCTATAGGTCCTATAGTTACGTGATTATTTAAATGTTTGTGCAAAATACCCATTTGTGATAGTTAAAAAACACAATTATTAGAATAATTTATTTACTATAAATTATTCTAATAAGGACTGATGTATTATAGTACCTAATATAATATATGTGACTATCTACCAAATCTTAGTGAAATCATTATTCTACTTTAGATACTTAAAACAAGCCAACAATTAGAAAAAGGTAATGAAGGAGTTCTAATTTTCGGTATATTTAGTTCCTAAAATATCTGTTTGTTTATCAACCTAATTTGTATGAAATTATTCTACTTATGATATTTAGAACAAGCCAATTATTAAAATAAGGAAATCAAATAGTTTTAATTTTCGGTTCATTTAGTTCCTAAAATATGTTTGTATGTTTATCAGCCAAATCTTTATGTAAAAATTCTACTTATGATATTTAAAACAAGGCAATTTTTAGAATAAGTACAATGAAGGAGTTTTTGTTTTGGGCACATTAATAGCTTCTTGTTTATCTACCTGTACCTAATTATTTAGATCTTCGTGTAAGAATGCCTACTTGTAATACAAAACACAATTATTAAAATAAAGGAGTATTAAAATAAAGGTGCATTTAGTACCTAATATTTATGTGTTTATCTAACAAACATTTGTGTCAGAATTCTACCTGAGATATTTAAAACATGTTTATTAGGTATTAGAATAAGGAAATGAAGAAGTTTTTGTTTTTGGTACATTCAGTATCTTATTTTAATCAACCAAATCTTCGTGTAACAATGAAAACATTTTTGGTATATTTAGTGCCTAAGATCAGTTGTATTTGTATACCTATAAATATCTTATTACTGAAATTAGAAATTGAAAGAATTGTACACTGAATGACAATGAAAGCATATCTATTATTTTATACATTGAGTTGCTAATATTTCTTATTTTTTTGTTTATTTCTTACCTATTCGAGTTTTATTTGGTTCAGAGCAATGAATTCAGAATGTCAATAAAAACTTTATTACTATTCGCACATTTTTAATGATTAGGAACCCCTTTCATTTGACTTTTTTACCTAGATCCATTCCCAGTCCCTTTATTCCAGCCGCTTTTGTAACCCTTCTAATAATTTGGCCCAACTAGGTGGTACTTCAAATATCGGA
This sequence comes from Limnephilus lunatus, assembly GCA_917563855.2. Taxonomy (NCBI): domain Eukaryota; kingdom Metazoa; phylum Arthropoda; class Insecta; order Trichoptera; family Limnephilidae; genus Limnephilus; species Limnephilus lunatus. The sequence continues at coordinate 1,402,489 of CAKJTF020000021.1, forward strand.
ACACATTTGTTATGAAGCTAAATGTGGTTAGTGGTTAGGAATATTTTATGACCTCTTTTTTTACAAGGTCTATATTGTGTAATAGACGTAAATCGCGTCCCATGTGTTCGAACATAGGATCATTTTTAAAAAGAAGTCGTCGTACATTGTTTTAAATATTTCTAAAGAACTTGTATTTATCTATTGTGTTTCAAAATCCTTTGAGTTATCTTTTTATTTTAAAATGTTGGATACTACACTTCTGTTATCACGTCATGACGGCCTCCTGTGGTCGAGGGGTAAGGCTCTCAACTAGCGATCCGGATGTCGTTAGTTTCAAACCCAGCGTGCACAAGTAATTTTTATTTTGGTAGATTTGTATAATTTGGGGGGGGGGGGGCGGGTATGGGTACTACCATCCCGGGAACCATTTATTGGTTAACCAACATCTCTGCCATAGGTCACTCCAAGTGGTTCGCTACGTTTGGTGACTTAGCAAGGGTGCCCGAGTTCATGGGATGAAGTTCGTACAGGTCTTGACGTCTGATACGACTGCCCACCTGCTGCGTGGCGAGAGAGAGACTGGTTAAGGGAGGCCTTTTGACCTTTCCAGCCGGAATCTCCCGACTCTCGCCTTGCACCGCGATTGGAGGGATGGATTCGTATATCCGTCACTCCCGGACACACTGACCTCCAGATTCCAGATTCTTATCCACCCCTCATACCCTTTTTCTTCCCAAACGTTCCAGTCCTTACCTTCCTTAAAAAGACCCTCCAAAGAGTAATTATTATCCTCTGGGCCGCCTGTGTGGAGCTAATCTAAAAAAATATATATATTTCACAACTGAATCATTAAAAAAAGTATAATATGTAGGTATATGTGTTTTTTTTCTTTTTGTTTAAATAGTGAAATAACACAAATCAATACAAAAATATATATCATAAATATATATATATATATATATATATATATATATTGTTCTGTTATTTATGAGTTTTTGGTCTCAATAGCTTGCAAGTAAGGTGACCCGCTGACAATGGGCCCCCGAAATGATGTTTACCATGATATTATATTTTTTTTGCTTATTACAAATTTCAAACTTAAAATCGATTTCAATAATTTGGTATTAATATCAAACGAATGTATACACAGTGTCGTTATTTTTTAACTTTTGCGCTGGTATACACAGTATGTATAGAAGCAGATTTTTGGTTGATGCATTTGAATGACAAGATCGTTACTCGGCGGTACATCCTCTTTGCACATCCCTTCGGGGTTGTTTAATTATATTTTGTATAATTAGGTACCTATAGTGTATTTTCCCTAAACCGACTGCTCACTACTACTGTATATAAGTACGCCGGGGACCCTAAAGTAGATAGATTCGCTGTTGTACTTGCATAAAAATACGCCTATAGATATGCTAGCTGGCGGAGAATTTTATTTAGGGAAAAAAAAACTATGACGCTTTACGTGAAAATAAATAGATATTTTATTATTTTATTTCTGTATTGTTTCAGATTTATTCATTTAAGATGGCTTCTAAAAAAAGGAAGATCGTTGATGAAAGACGGATTTTTAATGAAGCACGGACAAATTTATATATTTTTATCGAATTTAAAGAAAAACCATTGTGCTTAATCTGTCAAAAGAGTATTTCCGTACTAAAGGAATATAACCTGAAGCGACATTATGATATTGAGCACAAAACTAAATTTGGGTGTATTGAAGGGGAATCTCGAAAAAACAAAATCTATAACTTGAAATTGTCACTCCAAAATCAGCAGAACACCTTTAATTGTGACAGACCAAAGCGAATCAACTGTTCGTGCCAGCTACAAAGTAGCAGATATATTAGCAAAGCATAGTCGCCCATTAACCGACAGTGAAGTTGTAAAAGAGTGTGTCTTAGCTATCGCGGGGAAGTATGCCCGGAACAGAAAAAAATGTTTGAAAACGTTAGTCTCTCTGCCAGAACTTGCACTCGACGCACCGAAGACTTGGGTGCTGCTAGCTTGCATGTACAACTTAAGGATAAAGCGCAGTCTTTTACGTACTTTTCTCTTGCGATCAAAATCGATTGCTTCTCTGATATTTCTTTTAAAAATGATTTATATTGCCATTTTATTTATGTAGGCATTTTAACCGTCCCGGGGGCGGGGGGGGGGGGGGGTGTCTAGAGAATTTTTGTAAGTGCGGCCCGCGCAAGTTCCCACCACCAAAGGTTGCCGACCCTTGGATTAACCCATACAGTGGACGCGGGGTAGAAATCTCAAAGTGGGAAGCCAAACACAATACGATTGTAGATTGTAGCTGTCTCTATTCCTAGTACTTTAGTATTTAGTACTAAACTGCTGTCGAGTGAGGTCGTGTCTTACCAGTAAGTAAATTACATTGCAAAGCGCCAAAATGCCCTCCTGTGTGATGAGAAAATGCTTAAATTACACGGCAAATAGTCGTAAAGGCAAAGGAATAGCACTTCATTTCTAAGTACACGCAAATTACTTATTATTATCAATTTTTATAATTATTACAATTAATTTTCATGTTTCCCGCCCACAATAATATATGAGTAAAGGAGACAGCGAACGCTGCATCACAAAGTGACATATGCATAACAAGGAAAACCTACTAACAGTAGGTCGGTTCACACAGCGTCCCACATTCGTTTTATTCCTTTGGGAAAGATGGGGTAAAACGAGGGTAAAACGTACAAAGGGTAACGCGTCCATTAATTTAATAATGTCGTTGATGAAAATTGTAAATAGTAACGGTCCTAGGTGTTATTAATCTGTATAGATTTGTATTATAGTTTGAACCTATAACCTGTACTGTATAATAAAATATGTACTTAAAAATACTACTATAATAGTACCAATATTGTATTACTTATGAAAACTCATATAATAAATATAAAAATATTTGCCCGTGTGTCACGTTTTACCCGCCTTTACCCTTCCCTGTCATATTGTGTAACCGAATAAGAGTATCTTGTTATCTCAGTCACACCCATAGGTCACACCTAAAGTGGGTGATCGACGTACGAGCCTATACCGCGGTTTTAAAAACCGTCGGTTTTACTCGCGGCTCGTTGGTGCTGATCGACTAGCGAGTAAAACAGTCGTATCGGAGTCGAATTGAGGTTAACATGTCTTGTTCGGCGTCTGAAGCTTTGTGTTATCTTGGTATTATAGCATACCACGAAATTAAGAAAAAAAGCGAAAACGCCCGAGAGTTTGGGTTAAAAGTTGGATTGAGAAAAGACAAGCGTTATCGCATACACATTATTTAATTCTAGAATTGTCAGTAGAACCACTCGATTACAGAAATTATCTGAGAATGTCTGAAGAATTGTACAACGAATTATTGTCTTTAGAAACACCTATGATACAAAAGCAAAACAATTATAATGCGAGAAGCTATTTCTCTTTTTTGTATTATGTTTAATATCCAGTTTATTATGCTACATATTACATGCTTAAACTCCTAAATAACCTATGTATCCAATAACATGATATTGTAAAAGCCTTCAAATAAATATATTTTTATTCATCCCTGATAAAGGTTCAGGTCGAACCGAAACCGGTTGGATAAGGAAATAATAAAGTGGAATCAAAACAAAGTTGTATAATTGTGTTTATTATTATTTTTTTAAACTTTATTTTCCCAAATTTCACATTTGATGTATACAATATTATGATATAATAAGAATAATGGGAACCCACTAAGGTGCAGCCTGTGCGTGGGTAATATAGTTTAATGTATTTTATTTGTACCTAGAAAGAACAAACAATTTTTTGTATTCACTTGATTTAATTTGCCATAAACAGGGCCACTCTCGGTAGCTATTTATGAATTCTACGATGAAATCGTGAATGTGAATTCGCAGATCCATTATTACGTGACGTCAGCCCTCTAGCGCTGTCGCCGATAAGCCGATAACTGACTAAACCGGACTAAACTGACGGCTTGGCTCGCCGGCCGTGATCGACATGCAGTTTTGAACGACGAGCAGAGTAAAATATCAAGCAAACATGACGAGCCACGAGCCAGGCTCGTCAACTCACAAAACCGCGGTTTTGCAATGATACACCGGCGAGCTTTACCGACGAGCCATAAGACCGCGGTTTTACTCGCCCGTCGATCAGGGCCTTTAGAGTATGGATATTAGAGAGACGGCATGTAAAGTGTGCACACTGACCCAAAGTGTGATTATTCAAAAATTTTACCGAACGGTTTTTAGACGGTTGACAATGTTGACATTGGCTTTTACACCTCGGTCGCGTATAGAGCTCCCAGTAAAACGTTCATAAAATATAGAAAAATGGTCCAATGCGCCGTAAAATTGTGTAAAAGTAGTTCTATGAAGACCTTTAAAAAGAAAGACGGTCTTACCTTTCACATATAAGTGTTTAAACATCGCTTAAATATACATTTTATAATTGTCGACGTGTTCATTTCAACTGCTACCGCCATCGGCCCGTCGCTATCACGTGATCTCGGAATGGCAATGGGCCGAATCAGTCAACTTAAATTATAATAATTAAAAGTTACCAAAAAACTTTTTTTTTTTTTTTTATTTTTTTTTTTTTTTTTTTTATTTATTTTATATATTCAATAATTTTATTATTAAATTAATAAAAACAGTTTATTTATAAACAAGTTCTGCTGGTAATTATTATTACGCGTGACAGCTGTTTCGCCTTCTGAGGGCATTATCAAACTGTGGTCATGCCACATACAGACAATCTATTTATAGTATTTTTGGATAGGTTTGTACTATGACTCATTTCTAATTTCTGATTAAAAATGACTGAAATTATTAATGGTTATTATTTTCTCAATTACTGTTATTTCCCACTTTGTGAGAAAGTCGTTAAGCAAACTAATTGTGAGTCATTCGCAAATGCTGACTCATGGTTTTCTTTTCCAGCATAATTAGTTATTTAAAAATTGGTTTTGAATACATCTAAAAGCGGAGAGTGTATTATATTTTTTTGTTCATTTATTAAAATAGCTTTAGGATTATTATTATGTTTGTTAATTTCCAGCTGCTCTAAAAGATTAAGTTTACGTCCTTTATTTTGAATGTGCAAAGGAGTTGGCTTATTATCATCGCTAAGTGAGTGACTCTCATCTAGGAGATGTTTGGCAAATTGTGATTGTAATTTATTATTATTTTTAAATGATCGCATGTGTTCTTTGAATCTAATATTAAAGGACCGGCCAGTTTGTCCAACATAAACAGCGTGAATAAAATTATTGAATATATAAAATAAATAAAAATTAAAATGGAGTTCTACAAATTAAACTTGATAACAATAAAAAAAAAAAAAAAAAAAAAAAAAAAACTTTTATTTTTTTATAAATCATAACGCACAAATATAAAGTTCTGATTTACACGTGTCGTATGTACGTGTTTTTTATCGTTTAGCTTATTCATTTTTAAACGTTTTTACTTCGTCTTTTTTGCACTGTTATTTTTATTTCTTTTCCTACTAATTTATCACTCCTTTTACATATGTTTACAATTGTAATTCATAGTATATAAAATAAAATAAAATAATCACTGTATTGTTATGTAAAATTCACATTGACATGCCCCCGTGGTCGAGGGGAAAAGCTCTTGACTAGCAATCCGGATGTCGCGGGTTCAAATCCCGGTGCGCACAGATAAATTTTATTCGATTGATTTGTGTTCTCAAAATTTAATAATTAAAAATAATATAAGGTATATTTCCGTCAAGTTCCAGGTGGAACATACTATCAGTATCGCCCTGGTGTAAGACCACCCATAATAATTGAAATGTTGCATGAAATGGCTTTAGCTATGTTTGTTGACAAGATCTGAATAGACGGATACTTCCCCACCTTCTTCTTCCCTATCTCCTTCCCCTCATATATATATATTCGAGTATGTGTTATTCATATGTACATATTCGATTATTTGTTATTTACATATATATAAATAAATATTCGAATTTTATATTATATATATACCTGTGTGTGTGTGTGTATATATAGGGTGTTAAGGGACGTTCTTGACTTACTCTAATCAGTGATTCCTGACATTATTTGGAGTAAAAAATGTAACTGAAAGTTTGGTCTTCTGTTACATTTTTTTTCTACAAAAACATAAAAAAATGGTATGTGTTGAACAGCTAAAGGCGGGGTTAGAAGTTGTTATTTCCCCACCTCCCTCTTCCCCATATCCTTCCCCTCCTCACTTGCCTTCAGCCTCACAACATACCCCAATTGGGGATGCCATAGTCTCCAGAATGGAGCAGTTGGGATTCTTGTGAGGTGATCACATTAAAAAATATATATATTTAGTTATTGTTGATTGCACTTTTTTGTTGACATATTGCACGTGAATTTTAGTTCTACTCATAATAATTTTGTTATGTTAATAATTTTTTCGTTTTGGAATAGTCATTTTTAATTATAGATATATCTTGATATCCGACAATGTTGTGTAAATTATTTAGGTGCTGGATAGCTGGTGGCAGCAACATTTCTTTGTTTTCGACAATATCATGAAGACGGGGATCATTTGACTGCTGGACACCTGGGAGTTTGATATATTATCGATGTATCCGACGAGCCTGTAGGGTGAACTTGTATATGTCTACCATCCTGAATTGATGAAAGCAGTATAAACTCTTGATGCTTTGAATAATTTTTTTGATTTAACATCTGGTGTCAGCAAAATATTTTTTAGTATCCAACAGTAATAAGTTTCGTCATCAGTCGGAATAATTCAACGTGACATTGGTCAGATAATCGTATCTTCCATTAGGTTTTTTTTTTCGAATTATTGTCACGATATGTCTGTTTTTTATGTGATTGTTTGTGGTCTGGATGAGTAACATAAATCAGGACATTTTAAAAATTAAATAATGTAGTCTCAAATTACTTAACTTACTCAAAAGTCTTTTGTTAAGTACTTCCCTTTTCTTCATAACTTATTTTTCACCACCATTCCCTGTTCAGAAAACAACTATTATACATATGTTCAAAATTTATAAAAAATTTACGAACGTTTTTTTTAATAATAAAAAAAAAATGTGAAGCCCATTCCCAATTCGGCCCTTATCTCCTGGCGGCTGCCCTCCCCCCGCACGCTGGCCCCTTTACCCCGTCTGCAGTGTTGCCAACTTAGTGGATTTTCCACTAAAACTGGTGGTTTTCATACTTCATTTAGTGGCGAAATATTTCTTTTAGTGGCTGGTGGATTTTTTAGTGGTTTCCAAAATTTTTGTTTAATTACTAAAACACAATCACTCAGCCACTAATCCACTTCTATTTTTAATCTTATTTATCCTTTTTCGTTCTACTTTCTTTAATTTTAAATGGGATTTACGTTTAATCTGTAGGCAACACCAGTGGCGTCAAATTCATTAATTGAAATGGAGTGAGATGAGACGAAAAGCACAAAAAAAATTTGGAACGAAGTATTCAATTTTAAAGATGCTCAAGGAGGGCTGAGGTTTAAGGAATTAGCGACTTTTGCGATTAGTCTCCTCATACTGCCTCATTCTAATGCCGATGTTGAGAGCTGAGAGACAATTTAGCAGCATGAATATAATAAAAAACAAACAGGGGAATAGAATGAAGTTAGGTAAATTATTTAACTGCTATATTGAGAGTACGCTGTGGTTTGAGGTTGGAAAGAAAATGCTGCAATGATTATAACATTCCAGTAGCCGTTGTAAATCAAATCGGTACTATATATCGGTCATATCAATCTGAAACCGACTATTTTGGTGCAGGTAAAAATGGTTCGTCTGAAGAAGACGACTTAATTTAGAATTAGTCTTAATTGAATAATTTTAAAATATTGATTTACCTACAAATGGTGTGTTGGTTACTAATTATTATTTTTGTAATAATAAAGAAAACAAATAATTTCTAAACTTATTTTCTTTCATCAATGTCTTTCATTAAACTTTATTTTAGGGGAAAATTTTGCGAGTGTGAGTGTAGTACTATATTTTTAGTGGTTTTCTGGTGGATTTAAAGGTAGAATCTGGTCAATCTGGCGGAAAGCTGGTATAACCGTTGGCAACACTGCCCGTCTGTATCCCCACTTCCCGGCGGCCACAAATTTTTAGAGCTACACTGGTTTTGGCGGTTTTATACATTCTGAGTTAGTTATGCCGCTTCCATTGGATTTTAGTTCCATGGGTCACACCATGTAGTATTCGGCGAAGAAACTAATAAGCTGCCCTACTATGAATCTATGTCATTCACTCCCATACATTCTTTGATTGTCTGTCTTTATCACACAGGAATGAATTTTTGAATTTAGAAATTATACTGAAAACCGCTGAAAACAAAAGAGTGTTGCTTGATTGCTTGCTTTCCAGTCTAGAAGTGTGCCGATTCACTCATTTTACGGAATCAGTTCCGGACCGATATTCAACTGTGTGCACTCGATTCACTGGACTCGTTCCTTTGATTCCGCCCGCCTCGTCGAATCAAATTCATTGCGGCGCGCGGCGCTCCGCCGGAGTCCTTGAATCGGCCGGAACCAAACTGAGAGTTGATTCCACCGGACTCACGGAATCAAACGCATTGTAGCGCTCCGCCGGAGTCGATGAATCGGCCGGAACGAAACTCTGTTTGACTCCGGCTGATTCAATGCCGAGATTTGATTCCGCCGGACTCACCGAATCAAACTTATTGTATCGTTCCGCCGGATTCATTGAATCAGCCTGAGCCAAATTCAGTTTGACTCCAGCTGATTCAATGCCGAAAGTTGATTCTGCTGGATTCCCTTACCCGGCGGAATCGTAGAAGGTCACGGAGTTAGGGATCAATTATTCAACCCACTGGGGTTAATTGGGGAGTTAAAAAATAAGGTTATTGCTTTTCAAGATTTGATATTTTTTATTATTATTTAAATGGCACTCACCATCTGGTGTTCTCAACAAAAGTAAGGGTTAATTTACTGGTAAATTTTGGAAGTAAAATATTAACTAACTAACCATCACGCCTTTTCCCGGCAGGGGTAGGCAGAGAGGACGGACCGCCAAACAACTCGGTCTTGGCGCACACTCTTTGCCTCACTCACAATCATACATCGTTTCATACATTCTCTTCTTTTATACTGACTTTTGATATGGCCCGACTCGAGTATCTGATTCACTTGATCGTGCCATATCTTCCTCGGGCGTCTTCGACTTCTTCTACCATTCACATTTGTGTCGTATATTCTTCTTACACTACTTTCCTCGTTCATTCGCTCTACATGCCCAAACCATCTGAGGGTCCCTTAATCTTACTTATTATGCTAACATCAGACTTACATTCTGAGGGTCCCTTTCTTAATCTTACTTATTATGATAACATCAGACTTACATTCTTTGTGGATATCCACATTTCTCACACGATCATATATTGTTTTACCACACATACACCTCAGGGATCTCATTTCAACAGCATTCAGTTTACTTTCATACTTCCTCTGCCAGTTCTATGCCTCATTGCCATACATCAGGGTACGTACCAGGACTCCGTTGTGGACTGCTAGCTTCGCTTCTTTTGACAGTTTTTTATTAGCGCCGACAAATGTGTTTATGTGTTTGTGTCGAGCCCATGGTCGAGCCGTAGCCGCCAGCCGGGCGTCTGTGTTATTGTTTATTGTGAGATTATTATTTCGAGAAGTCTTATCTTTTTATAGCTAATAATAATCTGTTTGGGATGAGTGATATCATATGTCGGCTTTATGAGAACCGTGTAAGATAATATTTACGTTATATTTGAAATTTACGAACAATGAAGTCCTTGTACCATGTGTTAAAAAAATGATCCTCATAAAACAATTCATTATCGCCGGCGCGAACTTGCCGGAAAGTAAATTTGCTCCGTGCAACAAAAGTTAAAAAGCAATGCTCCTTACTATCTTTTAAAAACGAGATAATGCTAGGCCTATTTCTTTTTGAAAAATGTTTTCGTGACCGGTTAGAGCGGTACACTGTGCCCGGCCCGCGCCGCGCGCCTCTTCCCTTGAGTGATTCCTCTACTCTCACTCTCTCTCTCGTTCCCGAGTGAGAGAGTAAGACCGCCCCGCTAGAGAAAATTCACCTCGCCCGGCCCGCGCCGCGTACCTCCTCCGGTGTTTCCTCTCATTCTGTCACTCGTTCCCGAGTACGAGTGACTCCGGAATCGATTGATTACATTTTGCGAACTCGGAACGAATCAAACGCATTCGGACTCAGAGTCATTGGATTCGTTCCGGCCGGAACCGAACGACACACTTCACACTTCTACTTTCCATTTCCAGTGACCAGTGACTTTCCAGCAGTGTTGCCAACTCAGCTCCTTTAGAGCTAGATCTGGCTCTAAATCGACGTCGTCAGCTCCAAAAAAAGTCATTTAGCTTCTTAGCTCGTTTTTCGGATATTTCAGCTCTTATTCACGTGAAATAATATTTGCAATAATATTCCAAAAATGCAACATTGGGACGAGGACTTCCCAAAAAAGAGATTTCCTGAACTCCTGCACAAGTAAACAGTTACTAAAAATGCTATGGTGGAAACATCGGTACAGGAACTTTCCGAAAAAATGAAACTGTCAAAAACTCCCATACAAGTAACTTGCCTAGGTCTGCTATTGCGTATTGCATATTACATTGCGTCTTGCGTCAGTCTCCTTCGAATTCGAATGCGCGCGCAGTCAAGTTTAGTTTTGCGCTGAGGTTGAGTAGGTGAGGTGAAGTATCGTGATGCCGCTGATGAAAATCCTGTCCACGAAATCAGCTCTTTCGCAGTTTCGGTACTTGCTCTGCCGTGGTCAAACGGAGAAGTGGAACGAGTTTTTAGCCAGTTAAATATTGTAAAAAATAAATCCAGAAATAGACTTGGCAATGACATGGTTAATTCGATCGTGCCCAGGCGACACAACAAATATTGCGAGGATTGTGAACTTCCCCTAGAAGTTCAAAAAAAAAATTGGAACGATAGCTGCTGTATACGAAAAAAATCCTGATGAAGCCGGTCCTAGTAGCGCGATGGTACAGGAACTGGAACCGGATGACTACTTAGATTTTTTAGAGAACTAGTCGCTGTCTAACAAAAAAAAAATTAAAAAAAAAACAATAAAAAAATCCTGAAGACTTCGATGTTATCAAAAATAATTGTGTATTAAAAATTATAAAAATAAACAAGTGTATTGTGAGTGTTTGTTATGGGTTTTTCAAAAGCAGCCAACAAGAAGGACTACAGTCCCCCCTCCCAGAAATGGGAGAAGTTTTCTTCTCTGAAATTCTCTAACAACCCCCCCCCCCATGCTTTTTGTCATTTTCCAAATTTTAGCTCCTTTTTGGCTCTTTTTTGGGTTTCGCCTAGCTCTACTTTAAAATTCGAGTTGGCAACACTGCTTTCCAGTTTTCCACATTATATTGTGAATTCACTGAATTGTGAGTTGTGAGTATGTGAGACCATTATTTATGTGTGAGACTATTTTGTAATATAACGTCATTGGGTATTTCCATGTAGAATAAAAATCACATAATACCAAAATGAGCACTCAGTCAGAAGCAATGTCATTCGACGAAATAATTGAAGATTCTCAAATAACTTCTGCTGAAACAAATAAGTTTTCATCTTTTAAAATTTGCAATTCTGGTGATCTGCGTTCCATTGATGAATTACGTATCCTTTAAATAAATATAATTTTTGATTCACTCAAGGTTTCACCTACTCAGAATAAAATAAAAAAGTTTCTTATTTTTACATTATTTATCCATGATCATAAGTAACTAATAAATCACATGAATAAAGGGTAAAACTTTACCTAACGGCCGCAAGCCGCCTCACTTTTAATAGGCATATATTTTAAAGAAATAAACTACCCATAAACTTAATTACCAAAAGAAACATCGGTTTCAGTCCGGATAGACGGAAAAAATATACATTTAAATTCGATTTTTATTCAATCAAAGTTAAAAACTTCCATTGCCGCCATTTTTGTTTTGTATGGATTTGACATTTGCGAAGTTTTGTTTCAAACTAAATACGCATGAATTACTTAATTTACCTAAACTAAGAACCTAACAACCTATTTTGTGAAGGTAAATAGTTGTTTCTTGTGTTAATTATTGAAATGAAGTGTGATTTCCATAATCCGTGCTTAAAAATGCGTCTGCTTACGGAACAATTAATGAATAAAGATTTTCCTTACATCTAGGACACTATAGATCCAAAATTTCGTCATATTTTTCGGTATCCATATTTCAATAAAATCCAGTCAAAAATATTGGACGATGTTTTGTATACTGGTAAGATGAATGTAACCACAATAAATATTACGCCACTGATGTGTCTGTTGTCTAATCGAAACTGTTATAATTTATGATTATTTTCTTTCAGACAAATCTTTGGTGGTGTCAGCTCCCACTGGATCTGGAAAAACTGTTTTATTAGAACTGGCCATTGTACGATTACTGATGGTTCTGGAAGAACTTAAATATACTGGAGACTTTAAAATTGTTTACAGTAAGTATTTTCATACACATTTTTGCAACTAATGTAACGAAATACTATTTATTTGCGGAAAATATTATCTTATCAGTAACAATGTTTATTTGTCAACAGTGGCGCCGGTAAAAGCTTTGTGTACTGAAAGATTGTCCGACTGGTACGGAAAGTTTTCAAAACTTGGTTTGCCATGCATAGAAGTTACTGGAGATACTGACTCTTTGGACTTTAGGCATCTCAAATTTTATAAGTATTGTTATTTTATGATTTTTTTTCACTCATCTAAATAAACTAAAATTACAGTTTTAAAAGTGAAACTTGCAAGTTTTTTTGAAAGCGTAGTATTCTCTTGTAATTTTCAAACTTTTGTATGTAGTAAAACCTACAGAAGTAATATTTACACAGCAGATAAAGAAGGGATTGGATATTTTTAAAAAGCGATGGGAGCAAAAACAGCTTGTGCGCAGTTCCCGGCCCCAAAAAGAAAAAGACGGAGAGATATGAAATTACGAATGTTAGACGAGCGCGCTAACATTTACAATGATAAAATCGATGCAAAAATCATGAAAATCTTTAATAAAACACGACTCGCTTAAAATAGAGCAAAAATCTCGCGATAATTGTCTTAAACAGCATTTAAAGAAACGCTGTGAATTTTTTCATACATATAACTTGTAAAATAACTGAAACAAACGTGTTTATAATAATTTTTGGAGCATACCTTGCGATTTTTTTCTATCGAAGGAATTTTATATAATTTGCGTTTGGGCGCGACTAATGTCTAGATATTATCTTCAAGAATAACATATATTTTTTAAGAGCTTAAAAACTTCAAATGTTTGGGAGGTTTGCAAGAAATCGGTAGAAATTTGAACCGGCCTCTTAAGTTGTTATTTCATCCAGTTCTTCAATTGTATTTAGAAATGAAAAAAATCTTTCAAATTAATAAGAGTTTTTCAAATTGCAGTACCTATCCAAAAATGTGTTCTCGTGGTGTCTGAGATTTGTCTTTATTATTATACATAGATACAAAGTGAGTATAAATTACATATAAGGAAATTTTGCCTGTCCAACTAGGAAAGTTTCCCGTTTTTGTCTGAATCAGGATATTTACTTAAAATTTGATGTAAGTACGTGATAATATTGAATTAAAATATTTTTTGTTATTTCTCCAGAATCATAATGACAACTCCAGAGAAATGGGATTCACTCACTAGAAGATGGAAGGATCATAAACTAATTGTTCAAATGGTGAAACTATTTATAATTGATGAGGTAAGCATTAAAAATAATAATTATAAAATTGGTCGATTATAGGGCCCTGTGTTGGCACAATGGTAGCAGTCCGCTTCAGGTTCCGAATTGCCAAGGCACCAAGACCCTGATAATATCTGTCACGTCGCCCTTCAGATTATTTTTTATAATAATGGCGCTACACAAAATATATAATTGAATTGATTACAGTGGTCGCATACCTAGGCATCTACCGGTATTGAAAAGGCTCGCCAAAATATTACTAGCGCACTGCTTAGGGCCATCCCTGCTTTGGTTGATAGATCGTATCGAAATAATGTGTAATCTATTCCAGCACTTTGTTGAATCCTCAAAATTATAGTACCTTAGGTGATGTAGTTATATTGATTTGTCTTGTAGTATTATTTTCATTTCTGTTTTAAGGTTATTGTTAAATGTTTTACTAATATTGTTTTATGTTAAGTTTATCAGTTTTACTTCATGCTTTAAAAACTTTTCAAAAATTTTCGTTAGTTCATTAGGTATTTTAAATTTTTTTTTTTTTTTATATGAATACCGCACAAGAGTCCCAACTGCTCCCGTCTGAAGCCAGTGAGACTATGGCATCCCCAATTGGGGTGTGTTGTGAGGCTAAGGGTAGTGGGGAGGGGAAGGAGATAGGGAAGAGGAAGGAGGGGAAGTACCTGGCTATTCAGATCTGGTCACCAAACACGGCTAACGCCATTTCAAGCAACGTTTCAATTCTGAATGGTGGTCTTACACCAGGGCGATACAGGGAGTATCTTCCGCTCTGGAACGTGCCGCAAATATACTATATATTATTTTAAAGGAATAAATTGTGACATAACACAAATTAATCAAATAAAATTTATTTGCCACGCCGGGATTCGTATCCGCGACCTTCAATGTGCGAGTCAAGCGCCTTACCGCTGCGCTACGCCGGCCGGTATATTCTGCTTTTATAATCTATGTAAAAAAAGTCCAGCTTGGGATGAAACCAAATAATCTAATAGTATGTATTAAAATAAGTAAAATGAATAGAAAATATATATTATTAGAGTTATGAAAGAAATTCTCCAACTTCTTCTTAAGCTGGTTCCTCATTGTTAAGGATCACGACCCCTACTCCAATTTCCATGGTGGACAAGGCTCCTCCTCTTTACAGTACTGCGCTGTGTGGAGAGCTGCGGACACCGACGTACCGAACGCCAGTGATGCTTCAAGATCACTCCAGCGCACTGGTGACCTTCCTCTGCTTCTTCTGCCTTTCACTTTGCCAGTGACTAAGAGTTTCTCCGAGTTGGACTCCTCAGTTTAGCTAGCAACGTATCCAAAGTATCTTAAAATGCGTTTTAACTCGGTCTTGGCACACATTCTTTGCCTCATTCACATTCATACATCGTCACATACATACTATTCTATTATTCTGACTTTTGACATGACCCGACTCAAGTATCTGATTCACTTGATTGTGAAGAAGTGAAAGTTTTTTTTTTTTTACATATTTTTTATTTGTGTATTTTTTAATTATATAAAATAGTGGAGCCCTATAAATGGTCAAGAAGGTTAAATCAGAGATGAATTCAAATCCAAAATCAAAATGCCAATTTTTAGTGTTAATCTTGAAATTTTAGTGCTTTCAACCGATGGGTTCAAAATTGCTATTTTGGAGGTTAGAATACAGGAAGTCAAAATTCACAATTTTGGAATTTTCTTTAATTTCCTAAGTTTTGACGGCAGTTAATTTATTTGTTAATGGGGGGAGTTTATTTATTACTTAGTAGAAATTAGTGAATTTCAACTTAACGAAGTTATGCGACATACTATATTACGTAGGCATATAAATTTTTGAACCCAATCTAATAACCGCAGTTGTACGTACAAAAGGGAAAACTATACTATCAAAAAATGTTACTAAATAAATAAACGGGACGAAGCCTATCAAAAAGCCGCGTGCTTTTTATCGGCTAATAATAATAATTTCTCAACGCAATGTAATATTTTAATATATTTTATATTTCTTTTAGGTTCATCTACTAAATGAAGATGTTAGAGGGCCCGTTCTTGAGGCAGTAGTTAGCAGAATGAAAACCATTCAGGTAAGTTTTCTCAATTTTCAGCTGCCCATTGCTGAACATTTTATGCTTAGATTTAAAACAGAAATTGGAAGGAAATACAAAACAAAGAAAAACTTAAAGGGATATTATACCCGTGGAGAAATCCGTAAGCTGTCAAAATTAGTTTTTTTTCACATCGCTAGATGGCGGTAGGAGTGTCTTCCCGAATTTTAAAAGATCAACATTATACTTGCGTTATAAACAGAAGAGCACAGTATTTTTAAATGTCAAAGTAAAAAACAAACTAATAACAAAGTGTGGTTTATTTATGGAACTTATTATGTTAGTAGAATATTTAGTATGATCCTTTTTATAAATGTTTCATCATTTGCTTGTTCATGGTCCTTTCCCATATGCTTCCATTATAAACACATATTGCGTTATGAACAGACAAGCACAGTATTTTAAAAATATATCGAAGTAAAAAAACAAACTAATAGCAAAGTGTGGTTTGTTTATGGAACTTATTATGTTGGTAGAATACTTAGCATGATCCTTTTTTATAAATGTTTCATCATTTGCTTGTTCATGGTCCTTTCCCACAGGCTTCCATTATAAACGGCGATTGGAATCTCGTGGTTCACATTTGGAGTCGATTTTTTTTTCTTTACTTCTAAATATTCAGTAGTTTATTGTTTTTTAAACAATATTAAATTTTCTAGAATTCATCATTATTATTACTATCCCCAAATTATTTGGAAACGTATATTGCATAGAATATATACATTAATAACATCATTAATAATATTGACTACCAGAAATAAAAGAAAGATTCTTTTTTATTTATATATTTATTAAATTTTTCTGTGTTATTTAGTAAACTAAACAATAATCTTTTTTAACATGGCAGTAGTTGTCGTGCAAGGCTGCAGAAAACCATGACAAAACTGCAGCGACACTCACTCTATTTTAATAAAAATCATTTATTCCAGAACTAGAGAGTTCCCGGCAGAGCTCGCTATTATATACATATAGAAACCATCGCGGGCATGCACACATAAAATCACCAAAGTGTCATCGCAATCGGATGAACGGTTAGCAACGCATATTTTCATGATGCCAGAACTCACTATATATATAGAAATCATCGCGGGCATGCACACAACGACTTACCAAAGTTTCCTCGAAATCGGATGAACGGTTCATTAACGCATTTTCATGACGCCAGAGCTCGCTATTATATATAGAAACCATCGCGGGCATGCACATATAAAATCCCCAAAGTGTCATTGCAATCAGATGAACGGTTAGCAACGCATAATTTCATGATGCCAGAAATCACTACATATACATATAGAAAACATCGCGGGCATGCACACAACAACTCACCAAAGTTTCCTCGCAATCGGATGAACGGTTTAGTAAAGCATTTTCATGATGCCAGAGCTCGCTATTATAAATAGAAACCATCGCGGGCATGCACACATAAATTCCGCAAAGCATCATCGCAATCGGATGAACAGTTAGCAACGCATAATTTCATGATGCCAGAACAATCGGATGTAGTGCAATGCAATACATTCCGTATTACGAAATAGTACAAAAATGGACAAAATAACAATGCATTCATATATTAGTTTCAATATCCCGTAATAGATTTTTCTTGCATTTCTTAATTTTTTCTGTTCGAATTAGTGTCGCTGCTTTTCGTTTTTTCTCCAAGGCGGTTATAATATATTGTGGGTCACGAATGGGCATAGATCTTTTAAATCTTGGATCTATAATTTCTGGTAATAAACAATCCATAAAGAAAGTACTTAATCTGCTTTCCATTTTTTCTCCCCAAAATTTGTCGTCCCTTTTTATTAATTCTATTTTTAATGGAATTGCTTCACCAAACCAGACGGCAAATATACATACAGTCTTATTGGAAATGTGAAGTTGACCCTGTACTTGATAATACCAGTTGTGATTTGTATTTGTAAAAAAATTTTTTTGTTTTTTATCTTGCTTCCAGAACGTTATTTTTTTTTTTGCTATTGCTTCTTCAAATAGCATCCCACTAGCAGAAATCGGACATTTAATTTCTAATATTGTACTGTCATTTACCAAACCATCTGGGGTGGCTCCTAAGAATGGGAAAATGTCATCAATAAATAATCCACAGTCATCGACGACAATATTTTCTTGAATGCAAAGTTGCCTTTTTGCAACTTGCTCATGGTCCCTACCGTATTGAATAGATTTTATATTATCTAGAGAGCGGCCGTATAATATTGTTTTTACTAAATTAGCACAACTTATGGATTGACTTCGTTTACAGATATTACCAAATAAAGAAGCTGTTAACATGTTTCTTCTGCGTTCCAGCCACTCTCCGCTATCTGACTGTAAGACAGTTCGTCTTTCGACTGCCTTCTTTTCACTTTGTGAAATGTCGAGTAGCTTTAAGAATTCTGCCTTAGCACATTCGTATGCATCTTGTTCCATATCCGTTTTTTCACACAATTCGCCATAATGGTTATCAGGTGCTCTTGATTTTGTAAGTAAATTTTTCCCTTGTTTTTTTCTTAAAGATCTTTTATCGTTCGTTTTAGAAGCCATTCTTCTTTTTGTTCTTTTCAATTCTAACCGTTTTAAAAAATTACTAGGACTCCTGTTGAAAATCTGCTTATGTAAAGAATAATAAGGTCGCTTGGAATTGAAAGAAACTACTGCAGCTGCACAACGACCCATATAGGACTGTTTAAAAGAATAATTAATTCTTTTTCCGCCAATAAATTTTGCAATAACTCCATTAAAACTCTCAACAATATTACTGTCTAAACAATATACTAGACTTCGGGCATTACTGACAAGTCGAGAATTAGCATCCATAATTTTTGAAAATATAATATTGCTTTGTAACTGTGGAACGTGATTGTAGTCTAATATTTTATTCAGATCAAGTTTAAATTTGCAGAAGTATGGTAAACAATCTTTATGTTCACCGAAAACATGTTTGGGTCCATTTAATAAATCTTTCCTTAAATCGATAATTTTTTGGTCCAAAGTACTATTTGATTGCATCCTGTAATTTGCAGCTCCGACTACCGCCTTCCTAAGACGAAGTTTGTTGGTTGAAATAATTTTTCTAAACTCCAAAGGAAAGCCGGTATCTTTTGTAATTTTTTCAATTTGATTGCTGTAGTTTCGAATTAAGTGGTTAGAGCATTCAATTTTCTGTACTGTAATATTAGGATACGGGTGACTGTTTCTAATTCTGGCATAAGTACTGGAGTCTCCATCGGCAATGAGGGTTGAATATATAAGACCGTACATACTCATCGATTGTTGGAAGCCGTCTAAAATTGCTTCAGCTTCCATTCCGCTTGAAGAACCAACATAATTTTTAAAGCACATGTGCTCGGGTATAGGAATTTTCAAATTTATAGCTCTTGCGCAGGTTGTACAGTACTTGTTTTTAACTGCCATGTAAATAATTTTTTTTGTGCGGTAACCGATAATCGTAGCAGCTCCTGAGAGGGCAGAATAGTTGGTTTTATAAGATCGCTTGGACCAACACGCATCAGCTACTACAGTGATCATCGGCGTCCCGTTTTCGTCAACATCGCCGCTTTGAATAGCCAGTTTTTTTTCTTCGTCAGCTGCCGCAGCCATACTGGTAAATTTGGTTTTCTCCCACCATTCACAAACCTTCTTATGGCATTTTCCATATCCAGCAATAGATAAGGAAGGAACTTCAAGGGTAGCACATAGCTCTTCCATGCCCGAATAACCCGATCCTATGCTCATTAATCCCGATACAAAAGATTCGTTGATGCCAATGCCTTCTTGTAGGCTTTCGGACGTTTTTAGTTTAAAAGTTTTACCACATAGCACGCATTTTAAATTAAAAGTAGAGTTCAAACCATTTCTATTTTCGGAGTTAATTCGCAAATGCTTTAAATTGCAGTTAAAAAGGGAATCATGTTGACTTATACATTGGAGTTGTTTAAAAAAATAATCAAATTGTACTACTCTCCGCCCTTCTACGCAAATATCATCGCTTTCTTCTATCGCCTCTTCAATAATAAGCTCCTGCTCCGATTCTTCACAGCTCCATCCTTGGTCTTCGGTCACAGGTAATTTGGCCAAAGAATTGCTGTTTTTTTGCTCCTAAACAATGTAGAAATAAAAAACTGATTACTATGTTATTCAATCTGATTTTGAGATTATTAGTATAAATTTTGGTAAAATACGAACCTACTATCACGATGTTGGGAACACGTGTCATCAAAATCATAAAAAGGCAAAAAAATTCTCGCCCTTCGAAAATATATTTTATAAGGGCTGACGCAGGTGCATGAAAAAAGTGTTCCGATATGTTATGGTTATGAATATACGTAAATAGGTTATGATAAATCGTCTTTTCAAACTTTGACACCTCATATCACAGAACAAGTTAAGTGAAGTTAGAACCCTATCCCAATGAGGTGACAAATAGTAAATGCGAGATATTTGAAGTGCAATAAGTATAAAAGTACCTTTTCGACAGTAGTGGCTGATGTACCAATAAGAATATCCTCGTGCTCTAAATCTTCCAAGTTTGGTCCTCTGTGTGCAATATTTACGGTAGGCTCATTTGGTTCTATCGTATGTTGCTGTATTTTTTCCTAAATAAAAAAGCAAAAAAAAAACATTAAGGAATAAAGATTAAAAATCCCCCCCCCCCCCTCCCGGGACTCCAACGCACTCAAATTCATTCGTTACTTGAAGCATACCTTGTTTGGAGTATTTTTTCCGGCTGCCATAGATAAATCATGTTTTGATCTACGAAGAGAAAAATAATATTATTATTTGGAACTTTACAACACAACACATATATTCTTCCATCTGGAAAATCATTACTTCTGGTGTGCCTCAGGGGTCCATTTTGGGTCCTTTGCTTTTCTCTATCTATATAAATGATATTACGACATGTTTTCACAACGCTCAAATTTTAATATTTGCCGACGATATGAAGATATACCTTCCTATAAGCTCCCATGACTGTTCTGTGCGTTTACAAGAAGATCTTGACCGACTGACGGATTACTGTCTCAGAAATAAGCTTTTTATCAATATTTCCAAATGTTGCAAAGTCACATTCACACGTAACCATATAAAAATACTGCATGAATACACCATTTCTGGATCGCTGTTAACAAATAAAGATTATATACGTGACCTCGGGGTTATTTTGGACTCTAAACTTACCTTTGATAAACACGTTGATAATATTGTCACCAAAGCAACAAAGAGTCTAGGCTTTGTACTGAGAACATGCAAATT
This sequence comes from Limnephilus lunatus, assembly GCA_917563855.2. Classification (NCBI taxonomy): domain Eukaryota; kingdom Metazoa; phylum Arthropoda; class Insecta; order Trichoptera; family Limnephilidae; genus Limnephilus; species Limnephilus lunatus. Next base: position 1,423,575 of record CAKJTF020000021.1, read on the forward strand.
TTTCAAAAACACTAAGATTTACAATTACAATTCACATGTTCGTCCTCACCTGGAATACTGTTCACAGGTTTGGAACTCGCGCTATATTGTTTATTTTAACAGGTTAGAAAGAGTTCAGAAGCGATTTCTCAAATTCCTCAATTTTAAATCATTCAACATATACAATTCTTACGACGAAATCGAGAAACATTTTCGAATCTCGAAACTGCTCGTTAGGAGGCTTGTCGCTGATCAGATGCTCCTGTACAAAATTATTAACTCAAAAGTTGACTGCCCGGAGCTGCTAAATAAAATAAATTTCCACACGCCGACTCGATATAGCAGACAAAATACCCTTTTCTACATTGATAGATGCAACACTAATTCCAACCAAAATGAATTTTAAATTGCTGCTTAGTTCTGTTTTTATTTTTTCTGTTTTTCTTAAATTTTCTAGTTTACATTCAGATACTTTTATGTTTCTAAATACCTATCTGTGAACATTAATAATTGGTCTGTTTTTTTGCCATCCTCTTATGTATATTTTATTACTAAGACTGTTTATGTTCCTTAAATAAATAAATATAGAATATCTTTGATTTGACAATGTGTGAATGATTACGTGTACGCAGAAAGGCGATATTTTTGTTAATTTCCTTTCAAAGTTTTTTTTGTCCGTTTCTCCAACACCATTTACACATTATTGACTTCATTTGAAATTTTAGATTAAAATATATAAACGGCAATAAACTTTTTATACATGATCCTTATACTAATCCTATCCTCAGAGCACGTGTTCCACTCCTAACAAACAGTGCCCCCTGGTGTACCGGTCTCACCGGGACAGGAGTGCTTCTGGCTGGGGTGATATAATCGTATCGTATCGTATCGTATGATCCTTATACTGATAATAATGTAACTAATTTCTACTAAGTAAAAAAAGTAAAACAAAAAAAAAAACTAAGTAAAAAAACATCCCATTAATTAAGAAATGTATTGCCATGGCCAATCAGAACTCAAGAAATTAAAACCAAAATTTTGTATTTTTACATAATTCTACCCCATAACTCCCCTTTAGCAATGTAGGGTAATTATTGTATTAATTACCAAACACTGTGTACATAAAAACCGATTACACTCTCAGATTAGCGTTGATTTGTACAAACACAGTTATAATATATGTGGCTTGACGTATTTCAGCCTATTGCTCGCCATATATTCCAATAAGGAATGTACGGCGAGCGATATGCCGAAATACCCCACGCCACGTATATTGTAGCTATGTGTGTGTACACAGCTTAAAGACAATGAATTCTCACACATACTTGTAAAACGTGCACCTGCCACATGAAGTTTGTCCTAACGGTTTCGGAATTGGAATGCATACGCAAGTTAAATGTTATATTTTAAGTGTCTGGAACAAAATGGCAGTTGAAAAAATACAGTTTGTCAAAATTTACACCAAAAAAGAGAATTTTCGAGTACTTACTGTTTTTGTAGCTTCCTGAGATTATTGCAGTGCTTCAAGTGATTGGGTATTCTATTTTTAGAGCCATTAACAATGCGTTTTGATGGCATTTTTTAAATATATACGCTAACAAACAAGGAGCGTATAGTTTCGTTACTTGCCGACGGGAGATTCTAGCCCGGAATGAATGACGAGCTGTGAAATGTGTTAGAATTTCGTAAAAAAGGAAGTATTTATTTAATTGTTAAATCCACAGATATCATAACGAGAATAAGAGGCCGTACTTTTATAGATGTATGTATTATGTATATATTTTAAATTAAAAATATTGTATAAAATCATTATTAAGGCGATAAACATAGACTGAAGTTTTAAAAGCGGGTTGTATGGTGTATCAATGTTTTTATTTTTCATGGTCGAATGCCTACATCAATTACAAAAAAAAATAAGCAGATTGAAAAATAAAAGTCCATTATTTGGTAACAAAAAATATCAAGTCTGAGAATGACACACGAAAGGTAGTATTAAGCCGTTTTAGAGAGCCGTTTTTCAGCAAATTACAATTCTGCCCCTATAATATGCTCTTAATGCAGAATGAATGTGAAACACTAAGACAGGTTTTTTTGGGAAATTGATACTCTCTATAAAATGCTATGGGGAGTCCATTTTTTTAATGTGATGACCATACAAAAGTTTCAACTGTTCTATCCTTATCATTCTTGCTTAACCTTTGTAATTGCTTACATGTTTTGATATTATCTATACTATAAATTATAAATTAAAGTCCTCCGCCGCGTCTTCACCAATATATTGAGTTATTCATGAGGAAGGTTTAGGTATAATAACTTATCAAGGTTTTGTGTCAATTGGTAGAAATATATAATTAAGGCGATCCACTAGTACAGGAAAAAATCGAAATCGGAATTCACGCCCTTTTATGGGAGGAGTTTAAAAATACTTGAGAAAAAGCTTTTGGAAAGGTTGGAAAAGATATTTGAGAATTTTTTTTACATGTTGATTTTGTAAAGGCCTGTAAAAAACATTAATTCCTTTTTTATGCATTGTTTATTGTAATAAAACGGAATTTTTAAATTGATTTCACGAAAACAAGCAGTGCGGACGCTAGCACGTTGTTTCTCCGCTCCGGCCGGAGGAGTAATGACGGAAGACAGGGGGGCGGCTGCCAGTCGTTCTTCGGTGGACGGTATAAGGTTCACTTTGATATAACAAATTCGTTGACTGCCGTATTGTCGCCGTGATGTCAAAAATACCAACGCGAAAATGCATATTATATTTTATTTTGTGAGGTTCGGGCGTAAATATAATTTTTTTTCGCGATAATTATATAAGAAACTGAATTTGCCACATTATGCAATAAAATCATATCCGAAAAAGTGTTTATAAGTAGGATAGTTTTCAGTTGAAAATATTTTTTATAGACCTAATACTTTATTTTTTTCTAAGCTTATTAAAAGACTTATTAAAAAAAATGACCGATATTTTTAAGGGCCAAGGTATGTTGTACAGGCAGTATTTAATTGAAGCATCTATAATACTTCTAAGCGGTCAAATTTTCAAAACAAAAACATACGATTTTGTATGATTTTGCATTATTTAGTATGGCTTCATCTTAAAGGAGATGTCTGTATGTGGTGGACGAGCGGGCTGGCAAGCGGCGGTGTGGATTTGATTTGTATGCAAATTAAAAGATGTTGGTGTGAGTTGATAACACTTGGTTATAAAGGTTGGGTAATCATTCAATAGATGGCCACAGCAATGCGTTGCTGGGTCAGCTAGTAATATATGTAATCCAAGCTGACCCGGCCACACGTTGCTGTGGCTAACAAAACACAACGCCATCTACTGACAATGCCGTTAGCCAACCTTTATAACCAACGCCATTCGTTAATTTGCATACATACCAAATCCACACCACCCCCTCGCCAGCCCGCTGCCCGCTTGTCAGCCTGCTCCCTTTATATATTATATATTTCACTTTACATTATTATATATTTCAATTTACACAAAACCTTGATAAATTATATACCTAAACCTTCATCATGAATCACTCTATCTATTGGTGAAAACCACATGAAAATCCGTTTTGTATTTCTAAAGATCTAAGCATACAGACAGGGGGAGCAACTTTGTTTTATACTACTACTAGCAGACCCGGCCACATATTGCTGTGGCTAACAAAACACAACGCCATTACCCAACTTTATAAAATCCACACCACCCGCTTGCCAGCTGCGCGCTGCCCGCTGCCTGAATTGAATATTTGAATTTCTCGGCTTTTCTCTACTATAATAAGCATGTATTATACATATAAACCTTCCTCTTGAATCACTCTATCTATTGGTGAAAAGCGCATGAAAATCTGTTGCGTAGTTTAAAAGATCTATGCGCACAAACATTTTGAGCAACTTCATTTTATACTATGTAATGATGTAAACATACCCACCGTGAAAACTTCACAATATTTGTTATTTTGTACATATTGATAACATTTCCTTCCAGTCGTCCTTAACAATATCAAAATATGCCAAGAAGAATAAGGAGTCTTCCTGCAACATTGTGGAAGATGAAAATGTGGCGGAGTTTAATGTGGATTCAGATGACTCTGTAGACCAGCTGCCTCTTGAGATAAGATTCGTCGCTGTGTCCGCCACCATACCTAATGTTGAGGATATTGCAGAATGGCTGGGAACCAAGGAATGCCCGGCTGCATCTTACAAGTAACTAACTAACTGACTAACCATCAAGCTGTTTCACCGCAGGGGTAGGCAGAGAGGACGGACCTCGAAATTCAGTCTTGGCACACATTATTTGCCTCAATCACATTCATATATTGTCTCATACATACTCTTCTATTATTCTGACTTTTGACATGGCCTGACTCAAGTATCTGATTCACTTGATCGTGCCAAATCTTCCTCGGGCGTCCCCGACTTCTTCTTCCATTCACATTTTCATATTATATTCTTATATTCTTCTATATTCTTCACCTATATTCTTCTGACACTATTTTCTTCTTTCATTCGCTCTACATGCCCAAACCATCTAAGGGTCCCATTCTTAATCTTACTCATTATGCTTACATCAGCCTTACATTCTTTGCGTATATCCACATTTCTCACACGATCCTACATGGTTTTATCACACATCCTTCCGCTGCCAGTTCCATGCCTCACTGCCATAAATCAGGGTAGATACCAGGACTCCATTGTGGACTGCTAGCTTCGCTTCTTTTGACAGTTTTTTATTAGCGCCAACGGCATTCAGTCCTTCATTAATGGAGTTACCTGCATTTACCCTTCTTTCAATATCTCAGCCTTTTCATCTCTTGTAAACTTACTACCCTGATACACAAACTCACCCACCTGCTCCAAGTATTCATCATTCACAACTATATTGCACACTGTTTTCATACTCTCTCTCTTTCAAACACCATGACTTTAGATTTACTTACATTCATCATTAACTCATTCTTCATACACACTTCGTTCATCCTAGACACGAGAGACTGCAGATCTTCCATGGTGTTCGAAATCAGCACCGCATCATCAGCATACAACAGGCAACAAACTTTCAGATCACTCAATTTTTCGCCCAATCCCATCTCTTTCAATTCTTGCATACTATTAACCATGTATAAATCCATGTTACAAGTAACTATGTTTATTTTCTTAATTTCGTCAGATTGTCGCTATTGTCAAATACTTTTTGGAACCAGTAACCATATTTATTTTATAAAGGCACTCCTAAATAATTTTTGTTTGTAGTAAAAATAAACATTATTTTCCTTGTACTGTTGGAAAGATAGGGGGTTGTCGGGATGAACTTACGGAAGTGTGGGTTTCACGTGGGCCGTGGGCACCAATAATACACTGGCAGAATTACACATGGATGGAATTACATGTGGATGAAATCACACATGGAGAGAATAATATACTAGAATCTTAATATATAAAAATGAATGTTTCTTTGTTTGTCTCTTATGCGGTCCCTAAACCATTCATCATTGCGATGAAACTTTGGTGAGTTGTTGTGCGCACGCCCGTTATGGTTTCTATAAATATATAGTGGTGAGCTCTGGCATTATCAAATTATTTCCTATACTATTCATCCGATTGCCATGAATCTTTGGTGAGTTGTTGTGCGCATGCCCGCAAATTTTTCTATATATACTGGTGAGCTCTGGTATTATGAAATTAGTATAAAAAATTGCAATCGGTGGCGTGCGAGCTGTTTAAAAACTGAATGTACAGGGATTGAATGTACGGAACGCGGGAGAGAGGGGGGAGAAGGAAGATGGGATAGGTGGAAAAGGTTGGGAAGGGGAGGCGGAAGGGGAACGGGACAAATGGGAAAGGACACGCAGGTAGAAACAAATTATTAAGTGGCATTACAACACATACCAGGAACTCGCTAGTATACTATAAAAAATCAACTTTTTTTAATTTAAATTTTGGAGTATCTCATTTCCCTTTCAAGTCCCTTTTTATCCTAGGGAGCAGAAAGACATTACAGGGAGACAGGTCGGGTGAATAGGGTGGGTGAACAATCGGGGTCATTCCATGCTTGCTTAAATACTGCTTCACAGACAACAGGTGTGAGCAAGTGCTTTGTCCTGGTTGAAGGACCGTTCCCCTTCCGCCAAGGATTCGACCTTTTTTGACGATTTTTCATGATGCTCTCTCGCAACCTCTTTAGTACCTTCATGTAGAACTGTCGGTTAACTGTTAGGCCTGGAGGAAAAAACTCTGTGTGCACAACATATCTGAAAGAAACCAATGAGCATTAACTTGATGTTCGATTTCACCTGACTTTATTCCTGAAGAGGAGAGAGAGCACTCTTCCATTAGCTTGACTGTTTCGGGATCGTACCCATAACACCATGACTCATCACTCATCACCAATAATAACCTTGGAAAAAAATCTGGGTCCTCTTCCAGCTGATTTTTCAATTCGTGGCAGGCTTGAAGACGAAGGCTCTCTTTGATCCTCAGAGAGGAAATTTTCGCATTTTCGCCGAAAGAAGAAAACTTGATTTACTTAAAATTAAACATTGTACGAACGCGTGGACCCACAGCGCCGCGGCTTCGCACAATGACCGAGAAAGAGTTACCGTACAACAGCCGACCACACAAAACCCGTTACTCCTCCACTTCTCCACTCTACCGCCCGATTCTCATTACTTTTGGGTCCCCCTACGTATGTGTGATAATTAAGTTACAACATTTGGTTAGGTTAACTTAGATAAGTTTTTTTGACGTGTAAAATTCCAGTAGGTGTTATTTTCTCCTTGCACAATTTCGTCTAAGTGTAATTCCATCCATGTGTAATTCAGGCAGTGTGTAATATTGGTGTCTGTAATTCACTCCGGTGTAATTTCGTTGTGTAGCCAGCTGGGAGAAATGTTTTGTGAGGTGTCACATAAAATTTCAACGTACTTATGTTATTTTGCTTTGCAGGATAGGTGAAGAATACCGCCCAGTAAAACTAAAGAAAGTTGTGGAAGGGTTTCCATTCAAAGATGGTCAAGGTCTTTTCAAGTTTGATATGTATCTGAGCTACAAGCTACGACCCATAATAGAGCGCTACTGCGATGGAAAACCTACCCTAGTAAGTCAAATCACCTTATGATTTTCTGGCTACCAATTTTTTTATTCAAGAAGTTCTGTTAATAGTCCTAAGTGTCCCCTCAGTTGTATTGGCAAAACTATTCGATATTCATTGGATAACCAACACCTCTGCCATAGGTTACCCAAGTTGTTCACTACGTTTTGGTGACCTAGTATGGTGCCCGGGTTCAAGGGATGAGATTTGTCTTGGTCTTGGCTTGGCTTGTTGGCTTCGTCTGCCCATCAGCTGCATAGTATACTAGATTGGATGAAACCGGTTGAGGGAAACCCTTTCACCTCTCCAGCCTGACCCTCTCAACCCATCTCTTTTTTTAAATATTAAATCCACACAGGAGGCCCTATGTCATCTGAGATGCTGTGTGGAGGGTCTTTTTAAGGAGAGAATGGAATGAACATTGATCTTGAAGTGACCCATGTTGTAGGAAGGAGAAAACACAGAGCCAGTAAATCGTTCCACAGCCGAGCTGTTGAACACAAGAACGAGTCGAAGAAACGACCCATTCCCATGTAACAAATTTCAACAGTGTACATATGTTGGGCACGCGTTTGGCGTGTTTCCCGACTATGCACCGGTGCCGAAGGGATCAATGACGCTAGTTCCTCGGAGCATCTTATATTTAATACCGGTAGAACAAGGATAGCATTCCCACCCGACGCCTGTGCTCTAAAGATTGCAATCCGTCTGTTAAGATGGGAGAATCTATCAAACGGACCGCCCGTTTTTGCACAGAGTCGAAGGTTTTTCAGATATTTTGGAGCTCCAGACCAGAGGTGGCTGCCAAATTCAACCGTGGGGCGCACTTGCGATTTGTACAGGGTTAGCAGTTGTGTACTATTAAAGTATCTGCGGGCCCTGTACAGTACGCCCAGTTTTTGAGAGGCTAACTTTACTCTGGCGTCGATGGAGCCCCCACATCTGAGCTGGTCACTTAGGGTTACACCAAGCATATCAATGGAGGGCCTTTTCGGCAGATTGCTTCCATTGAAGGAGACTAGATTTTCATTTTGATCCCTTTTAGACGTAATCAGACAAGATTGGGTCTTTGAAACATTAAATTCAATGAGATTATACCACAGTGGGAAGGAGGGATTCATATGTCCGTAACTCCTGGTCATAATGACCCCGAAATTGTACTTGTTCCTTCTCAGCACTTCCTCTCCTTCCTTTCTTTCCTTTTCTTTAAAAGACCCTCCACACAGAGCCCTCAAAAAGTTTCAATAGATCCTGTAGGATATTATTTTCCTTGAGGCCTCTTGTGTGGAGTTGATGTACCTACACGCGGTAGTAGTGAAGCCTTCAGAAAATTAAAGTAAACAAGAGTGGAGAGGCTACTAAGCACCGCATAAAGAGGAGACCAATAAGCTACGAAACACCACACAAAGAGGAGACCGATTTTACTATCTCATTCTCGTGTCGCTATTTTTCGTTTATCAAATCACAACGGTGCTTAAGAAGTTTCACTTCAAAAAGTATGATTTATTAGTAAATTGTATCAAAGCAAAATATTTTTGTTTTCAAAATCAGTTCATAAAACGTATATATATTATGTATTATTATATTTTTTACAGATTTTTTGTAACACCAGGAAAAGCGTAGTGATGACAGCTGAAGTTCTGTCCAAAGAACTTATGTTTCAGTTTTCACAGAAACAATCATCTGCCTTCGCACAGATGGCTAGTCGACTGTCGGAGAAAAAGCTGCAGGTAAATAATATTTACATCAATTTAAAACTAATGTTTTTAAAATAACAAAAAAATATTGAATTTTAAAGTTACACATCTTTCTTTTCCAATATACCAAAAAAATATTTTTATTTTTTATTTTCAACATAGATAATATAAGCGAGTTCAATGGCATAGTAACTTACCTACTAAATCATTCATTACTCTTTGATGCCTTCATATTATTATAAAAACAAAGCCATTATGTAATATATCTGTAAACCGTGAATCCTTAAAGTAATTGAATGAGTTTGTGAAGTTAGTCAATGTTTGTGTGGGTGACCCGACAATTCATCCTGCGACAATTCATCCTGCGACAGTTCATCCTGGCGACAGTTCATCCTGCCGACAGTTCATCCTGCCGACAGTTCATCCTGCCGACAATTCATCCGGCGACAATTCATCCTGGCGACAGTTCATCCTGCCGACAGTTCATCCTGCCGACAGTTCATCCTGCCGACAATTCATCCGGCGACAATTCATCCTGGCGACAGTTCATCCTGCCGACAGTTCATCCTGCCGACAGTTCATCCTGCCGACAGTTCATCCTGCCGACAATTCATCCGGCGACAATTCATCCTGCGACAGTTCATCCTGGCGACAGTTCATCCTGCCGACAGTTCATCCTGCCGACAATTCATCCTGCGACAATTCATCCTGCGACAGTTCATCCTGGCGACAGTTCATCCTGCCGACAGTTCATCCTGCCGACAGTTCATCCTGCCGACAATTCATCCGGCGACAATTCATCCTGGCGACAGTTCATCCTGCCGACAGTTCATCCTGCCGACAGTTCATCCTGCCGACAATTCATCCGGCGACAATTCATCCTGCGACAGTTCATCCTGGCGACAGTTCATCCTGCCGACAGTTCATCCTGCCGACAATTCATCCTGCGACAATTCATCCTGCGACAGTTCATCCTGGCGACAGTTCATCCGGCCGACAGTTCATCCTGCCGACAGTTCATCCTGCCGACAATTCATCCGGCGACAATTCATCCTGGCGACAGTTCATCCTGCCGACAGTTCATCCTGCCGACAGTTCATCCTGCCGACAATTCATCCGGCGACAATTCATCCTGCGACAGTTCATCCTGGCGACAGTTCATCCTGCCGACAGTTCATCCTGCCGACAGTTCATCCTGCCGACAATTCATCCGGCGACAATTCATCCTGGCGACAGTTCATCCTGCCGACAGTTCATCCTGCCGACAGTTCATCCTGCCGACAATTCATCCGGCGACAATTCATCCTGCGACAGTTCATCCTGGCGACAGTTCATCCTGCCGACAGTTCATCCTGCCGACAATTCATCCTGCGACAATTCATCCTGCGACAGTTCATCCTGGCGACAGTTCATCCTGCCGACAGTTCATCCTGCCGACAGTTCATCCTGCCGACAATTCATCCGGCGACAATTCATCCGGCCTGATCATTTAGAAGATTTTTTCTTCAAGTAAGTATGCAAAGAGGATATACGGCCGTACAACCAAAATCGATATACTTATATCTGAAGGCATCTTGAGTGGAAATCCGCTGTAAAAATATTTTTACTAACAATAATTTCGACTCTCCGAAGGAGCATGCGTTAATAACAAAATACGACATACTTATACGTGCAGTCGGCTTAGCAAAAACCGTAAAGATTCCTACTTGCATATAATATAACTTTTTTTATCTGAAATTAAAACCATCTTTTTAGGGTGAATTGACTAATTAAAAAAAAACACAAGAGTCCCAACCGTCTCGAGCCAGTGAGTGCCAATGGCATCCCCAATTTCGGTATGGTGTGATGCTGAAGGTAGTGGGGAGGGGAAGGAGATGTGGAAAACATATCTTCCTGGCTATTCAGATCTAGTCACCAAACATGGCTTAAGCCATTTCAAGTGATTAGACTAAACCAATATACACTGCACAACAGTGAAAAAATTTAAACAAATCATATAAGTGGGGAGGGGAAGGAGATGTGAAAAATTCTGCTGATTTGAAAAAATGCTATTCAGATATAGTCACCAAACACGCCTAAAGCCATTTCAAGTAACGTTTCAATTCTGAATGAATAGGTACTGACGAATAGCAAAATACGATATACTTATATGTGCATCTACTTAAGACTTAGGAGGCGGACATGTTTACCGTCGCCCCGGGAACCATTTATTGGATAACCAACACCCCTGCCATAGGTCATCCCAAGTGGTTCGCTACGTTTGGTGAATTATAAGGGTTCTTTTTTAATTTTTTCTTTATTCATTACTTACAAAATATGGTTACATAATTAGTGGATTTTTCGACCACCATGCTAGGCTGATGTCCGAGTTATAGTGGTCGATTATATGCCCGTGTTATGGTTGCCCGGGTTCTTGGAGTGATGTTTGTCAAGGTCTTGTTGGCGAATACTTTTCCTCACCTACTGCGTGGCGGTCCGGATCGGGAGAGATTACTTGAGGCTGACGTAATCAGGACATCTCTAGCCGTACTCTCTCGACCTTGCACCGCAAACACGCCTAAAGCCATTTCAAGTAACTTTTCAATTCTGAATGAATACTGACGAATTGTAAAATACGACATACTTATATGTGCATCTACTTAAGATTTAGGAGGTGGACATGTTAACCGTCGCCCCGGGAACCATTTATTGGATAACCAACACCCCTGCCATAGGTCATCCCAAGTGGTTCGCTACGTTAGGTAAATTATAAGGGTTGCCCGGGTTCTTGGAGTGATGTTTTCCAGGTCTTGGTGGCGAATGCTAGAGAGTAAATTATCTTTCTCATTGGAACCGCCCTGTACGATCGTAAGAACATATTTCAACGAAATGTGGATTTTCAGTCGCTGGCTGGTTAAACGCTCTTAAGATCGGAAATATATTTTTTAGGAGAGGAAGCATCTGATGGATGCACGGTGAATATTAATTAATTTTTAAGTGGATGACTTATGAGAAGTGATACTTATTTAAAAAAATTCAAAACTGTCCACGACAGTGCCCAGTTCGTATGGAAGATAACGACTCCACCACGCCACCCTTCCCCTATTCTTTATTTGTGAAACCAAAGATAATAATCCGTTCCGGGCAGGTATAATTTTATTACCTGAGACTCTGATAAGGGTCTTAGAAGTAAGTACTACTAGCTTTTCAAGAAGTACGTATAACCGTGCTTTTTTGTTACAAATTAAAAAAAATATTACATTTTTGCATTACTTTTCAATTATAGAATATAGTGTACCTAAGTTTAGATATACAGATATCTATAAGTGTGTCGTTTGCTATTCGTCAGTATTCATTCAGAATTGAAACGTTACTTGAAATGGTGTAAGGCGTGTTTGGTGACTATATCTGAATAGCCAGATGAATTGCGGTGCAAGGCGATGGGTCGAGAGAGTACGGAAAACATCACTTTAAGAACCCAGGCAACCCTTATAATTCACCAAACGTAGCGAACCACTTGGGATGACCTATGGCAGGGGTGTTGGTTATCCAATAAATGGTTCCCGGGGCGACGGTAAACATGTCCGCCTCCTAAGTCTTAAGTAGATGCACATATAAGTATATCGTATTTTGCTATTCGTCAGTACCTATTCATTCAGAATTGAAACGTTACTTGAAATGGCTTTAGGCGTGTTTGGTGACTATATCTGAATAGCATTTTTTCAAATCAGCAGAATTTTTCACATCTCCTTCCCCTCCCCACTTATATGATTTGTTTAAATTTTTTCACTGTTGTGCAGTGTATATTGGTTTAGTCTAATCACTTGAAATGGCTTAAGCCATGTTTGGTGACTAGATCTGAATAGCCAGGAAGATATGTTTTCCACATCTCCTTCCCCTCCCCACTACCTTCAGCATCACACCATACCGAAATTGGGGATGCCATTGGCACTCACTGGCTCGAGACGGTTGGGACTCTTGTGTTTTTTTTTAATTAGTCAATTCACCCTAAAAAGATGGTTTTAATTTCAGATAAAAAAAGTTATATTATATGCAAGTAGGAATCTTTACGGTTTTTGCTAAGCCGACTGCACGTATAAGTATGTCGTATTTTGTTATTAACGCATGCTCCTTCGGAGAGTCGAAATTATTGTTAGTAAAAATATTTTTACAGCGGATTTCCACTCAAGATGCCTTCAGATATAAGTATATCGATTTTGGTTGTACGGCCGTATATCCTCTTTGCATACTTACTTGAAGAAAAAATCTTCTAAATTTTATTTATTTATTTTTATTTATTTATAAAACACATGATACATAATTAAAACATTTACATAGAGTAGATATATAAGATCACCATACTAGGCGGCTGCCTGTTTCATGGTGACCAATGGAGTACTGTTACTTTGTGTTAAATATGAAGTCTAGTGTAAATATATAAATTTAGTATAAATTATGCTAAAAATGGAAAACATTATAATAAAAAAGTAGAAAATAGAAGGGGAAAAGAAGTAAATTAGCATTAGTTTATAAAAATGTACATAACTTTTTTTTTCATTATGTGTGCATGTAAGCACACACTATATACGTAGGTGCACATCTATACAGATATAACATATGTGCATAACTTTTTTTTCAATATGTGTGCATGCAAGCACAACGAATGCGGTGCACACATATATTATACAAACGTGCACATATCTATACTCGTACAGGTATAAACATACATAAACATATCATAACATATAACATTTCGTTTTATGAAAATTATATAAAAAATGAAAACTTAAGAGTGTATTACCAGAGAAATCAGAAATATGTCATTTTTAAATCAGTGGTTAGACGTATTGACTCTTTTCCACAAAAAACTATAAATGGATTTCAAAAGATTGTTCTTTTATCTAGTAAACGTATATTTAAGATTTTGAGAAAAAATGTTTATTTTTAGAATAATAAGGTTATACCATAGGTCGTTCGCAGATTTGTTCAATTTTCAAAAAAGTACATTTATTATACAACACCCATTTCAAATCATATAATCATGCAGTAAAATAAATCAATACATTATCTGGTAAACGTATGTTTCAGAATTTTAATTTTAGTTTAAATAAAATTATTAAAAAATATATACGGACATGTGTTTCTTGACGAAAATTGGTCGGTTTGTGCATTTATTTGTGCACTTACAAACAAATATATTTAGGATTTTTTTACATACTTATTTTGCTAAGACGTTATTGACAAACCATAAATAATTTGATCGTAAAATAATTTCAGGAAGTATTTAATTTTAAATAATTTTGAACATCGCATTTCACCATTTTTATCGCAGCCCGTAAACACAAATTTCAGATTTCATTACGGGCCCAAACGCGGCCAGGAGAGCACGTCTTCGCGACGCTTTGAATAATAATATTTGGAAATGAAATTTGAAAACGAAATTTGAAATAAACACGAATTCCTTGATTCATGTTTGTTAAATCTACAGGGTTGCCCGAACGTAATTTTTCATGTTCATTGAATATTTTTTTTTCAAAAATTTTTATAATTTCGAATATTTTTTTTTTATTTTAAATTATTCTTGTGTAAATACCGCACAAGAGTCCCAACTGCTCCGAAATATGTTTTGGGGTAAATCTTTTTTACGCACGCTCGACACTTGGGGGTAAACTGGTGAATGGGTTACGAAAAGTGGTGATTGTTACGAAAAATGACATGCGAACGGTAATCAATGCGAACGGTGATCGATTGCTCGGCGGGTCGGGCCTTTACGCACGCTTGTTTTTCGTGGTATTGTTATATTGTTAATGGACTATTTGTCCATAAATAAATAAATAAATTATAAACAGCGGGTACCCGGCATGCGTTTCAAGGGCACTGTAACCTCGCGGTCAACTAAACTGGTTCCATCACAAGTCCCGGGAATTATAATGCAAGCGCCTGCACTATATAACATTATACACAGCGGGTACCCGGCATGCGTTGCAAGGCCACTCAAAGAAAGAAAGGGTTTGTGCGCTTTAATTCTGTTTGTTGAAGTGCTTATTATTAATTATGCACACAAATAAATATTTCAAAATGCGACATTTTTTACAATCCAACTGAATATTACTCGTTTTTTTTCATGAATACCGCACAAGAGTCCCAACTGCTCTCGTCTGGAGCCAGTGGGACTATTGCATCCCCAATTTGGGGTATGTTGTAAGGTGGGGAAGTACCTGGCTTTTCAGATCTGGCCAATAAACACGGCTAAAGCCATTTCAAGCAACGTTTCAATTCTTAATGGTGTTCTTACACCAGGGCGATACTGAGAGTATCTTCCACTCTAATGGCCGTAAAATACAATTAAAAAACAAAAAACCAAAATATTAAAAAGAATATAACAAATTGTTTATTCATGTAGGTATCTACTTAATACCTACTGTGTTTACGCATTTCACTTGTATCTATTTATGTTTATGCACTTCGATATACAAATTACAAATAACTACTACTAATTAAAATTCTGGAAGCGAGAATAGTAATATAAAGTAGTAATAGTAGCGGGTAGCCCTAGCTCGCGTGAACAAAACCCTCAAAACTCGGATTGCCGCGGAACGAAATTTAGTTCTGAAAACGCCCGCTCGCGAACCCTGATGTGTTAGCGCTAGTGTCGGAATCGAAGTTGTCATGTGCTGGTTATTCACTCTTAAGTAATAAGACATGACATTACAATTTGTGAAAGTAATTATGTTAAAACTAGAGTAATCTGTTAAAAAAAGTATGAATACATTATGTTGGGTACATACATCGTTAATGGTAGTGTAAATTATGTAATAACATGCGAGTGAAAAAATATGTATGGAATGATCTACCGATTTCTTAAGGAATATTAAAAAGGCTTTGGCCAAAAAAGGTAAACTACGGTATGAATAATTAGAAATTGGATTAGAAATTATTATAAAAATTATCCTGATACAAGAAAGTAAGAATACATTATTTTGAGTATATAAATGGTTAATAGTTGTATGACTCATACAAAAATATGCAAGGAAAAAAATGTTTACAGAATGTTCTACTTTTTTCTTAAATAATATTAAAAGAGCGTTTGTGTGGATAATATGAGGTAGAGTATGGTAATAATGTTTAAAAATAATATTAGCAGTTATTATAATAATTATGCTGGTACAAGAGAAATATACTAAATAAGGTAAGAACTCATTATTTTGAATATATACATTGTTAAGAGTGATACGATTCAAACAAAAACTTGCAAGGAAAATAATGTTTGCGGAATGAACAATTTTTTTCTTAAAGAGTATTGAAAAAACTTAAGCTCCATCTAAAGGAGATAAAATATAGTAAGAATAATAAGTAGTGAGATTAGCAATTATCACAACAATTGTGTTGATACAAGAAAAAACTAATAAGGTGAGTAAAAATGCATTATTTTGGGTACATATATTGTTGTTAGTGGTACTACCGGTACAAAAAATTGCAGTGAAAATGATATTAGCTGAATGATTATTGTTTGCAGCACAGTAGAGGTTGATATACCTTTTATCATCTGTCATAGTGATTGACGCTTTTCTCGATAAATGATCGGGAAGGATGAATTGTCGCCGGATGAATTGTCGGCAGGATGAACTGTCGGCAGGATGAACTGTCGGCAGGATGAACTGTCGGCAGGATGAACTGTCGACAGGATGAACTGTCGGCAGGATGAACTGTCGCCGGATGAATTGTCGCAGGATGAACTGTCATGGAACCGTTTGTGTGAGACGGGAGGGCTAGTAAACGCAGAGCAAATGGACAGAGACAAGAGTCTCAAGATAAAATAATAATGTGACACGCACGTGGATAGAAGACACATTCGCACATCCATTTGAAAAGTGTCGTAAGTCAAAAAAGTTAATTTTACAGGAGAGTGAAAACAAATGATGATTGATGAAACAAACGGACCTGTCGAAGAGAGACACTAGCGACATCTCGCGGAGATAGAGTGATCTAACTTAAATACTTTATTCGTGGGGCTTAGATAACCACAATTACTTTACTTTTCAGTATTAAAATGTTAAATAAAAAAATTGACATACACTCTGCTGTGGGATGTGTGAAATGTTTAAAGAAGAATCGTTTCACGTCAAGAGTCAGAATCGAAAAGAGTTTTTAAATGTGTGGAGTATAGAGTTGTGTGATGTTCATTTGCTATACTTGCCGATGTGATGATTTGCATAGAAGTATCAAAACATTTTGAAACATATGTTATATCTTTATTTTTCAGGTATTAGTGAGAAGTGGAATAGGCTGCCATCATGCAGGATTCATTCAGTCGGATAGAAATATTATTGAGCAAATGTTTCGACAAGGCGATCTCCCATTGCTTATAACTACCTCCACCTTATGTAAGTTTTTACATTTTAGTAATTTAATTAGATATTCTATATTTTGTGTGTCATGTTAACATATCTCCTAACATACGGCCTCTGTGATTGAGGGATAAGGTTCTCTACTAGCAATCCAAAGGTCGCGGGTTCGAATCCCAGCGTGTGCAAATAAATTTAGTTAGTTATTTTGCAATTTATTCATTTAAATAATATGTAGTATATTTGAGGCACGCTCCAGAGTGGAAGATACTCTCAGTATCGCCCTTGTGTAAGATTACCATTCAGAATTGAAACATTGCTTGAATTGGCTTAAGCCGTGTTTCTTATCTGAATAGACCAGATCTGAATGGCCAAGTACTTCCTCACCTCCCTCTTACCCATCTCCTGCCCCTCCCCACTACCTTCAGCCTCACAACATAGATTGAGGATGCCATAGTCTCATTGGCTCCAGGCGTCAACCAGTTAGGACTATTATTTAATTTTTTTTTTTTTTTTAAAGAGAGACAAACATTCCCTGTTTATGAATAACCCAACAATGATTGAAAAATCTACTACTACCACCACACTAAGCATAAAATATTGCTTGTGTCGTGATGGAGGACTTAGGCAGTCGAGGAATCGAACAGGCGACGCCCGGGTGGGATCCAAACGCGATACCCACTCAGCCACTGACCGGTCAGAATACTTTTTTTTTTAATTTGTCAATTAATTTTAAAATTGGGTATGCAGTGAGGCTGAAGAGAGTGGGGAGGGGAAGGATATGTTGAAGAGTAAGGTTAGGAAGTACCTTCTGATCATTCAAAAATACAATTAAAGCTATTTCAAGCAACATTTTTATTCTGGTTGGTGATTTTTTATCAATGTGATACTCAGAGTATCTAGCAATCTGAACCTATTTTCCATGTTATAAGTTCATTTCGATTATGTATTAGATTTCAATGAATATATTTTTCCAGCGATGGGAGTGAATTTGCCGGCCCACCTCGTTATTATCAAGACAACTCAATTTTACAACAACGGAGCATATCAGGTTTGTTGTGATCTTTTTCTGTTTTTAGTTGTTAGGTATGTGTTAGTAAAATTGGTTGTAATATTTAATGTATGTATTTTGTGTAATTCCAGGAATATGAGGAGAGTACCGTTCTGCAAATGATGGGACGAGCCGGAAGACCACAGTTTGATACAGAAGGAGTGGCAGTCATTCTGACCAAGCTTCAAGATAAGGTAAGTCTGCACTGCTTCTAAACTAGCTGATCATTGCACCATTTGCAACAGTGATAGGCAGATACATTTCTGAAGGCTGGTGAAATAAAAAAAAAATAAAATGAACACTTTATTATACAGGTATTTCAAAAATGTTGTTTATGACATAAACCGGGCTTTGTAGGTTCATGGTTTATGACACCAATAACTGGCATGTCCAAATTCGCTCCCAGATTCACTCAATTTCCAGATTTGTACAATATTTGACAAAAACCCATTGCTCTTTTACAAAACCTGCTGCAATATTGAATTAAATGCTTGGATCATCAAAGTGTATGTGTAGATGGCGCAACTAGGTCCACCTTACGAATAAGGACTGTGTTATGAAACATATATTGTAACGTGTAGGCGTATTAGAGGGTTTATATCGATGCCCTGCCAGGTATTGGAGCCTGCCCAGGTTTTCGATACGTTACCCCTTACATTCTTCGATCATGTTCATACATTGTCTCGAATACAGGGCTGTATTTAGCCATTGGAGCATTCCGATAAATAATCAGTTTCACCCCTGCCGAGCGATTCTGCATTTTTTGTGGGATCGTTATTAGGTAGGTACATAAATATACCAATCCCTAGATCGATATCTTCGGGCCTTTTCTATGGGAAAAATTTCAACATCAACTTCACCACGGAAAAACAAACCCGATATACGTAGATGGGTGTTCAAGGCCATTTGTCATAGACAATGGCACAAGATCCACCATAGACAATATACTCGAATTGCTTTATTAGCCCAATAAATTATTAAAAAAAAAATTGTAAAGCAGAAAAATGCAAAAATTCTTCCCCAGGACAACAAGGTTCCATGTGACAAAGCTTGTTCTGAGGAAATGAGATTTACATAGTTTTTTACAACTCATTTTCTCAGGAAGGAGCTTTGTCATACGGAAACCTGTTATCCCGAGGAGATGAAAAATGAAAAAGTCACAGGTGCATGTTTTAAATACTTTTTTTAATTTTCAAAAGAACAAAGGATAAACAACACATTAAAACACAGAGTCGGTTCAACCAGTAGATTGAGCATGAGTCAGAAACTAACGTATTCACGCCTGTATTACAGTTTATCCTCGAGGTACATTGTACTTGTCATATAATTAACAGTAATAATATGACAAGAACAATGTACGTCGAGGGCTTGTCATATTATTACTGTTAATATAATTAACAGTATTAATATGACAAGTATTACAGTCGAACCCTGTTAAGAAGTTCTTCAAGGGACCGGTCAATAAAAACTTCTTAAGCGGGAAAACATCTTAAGAGGGTTTTCAATTTTGTATTAAATTTGACTGTCAAGTTAACATCCAATCAACGGTTTTATAAATATTGTAGTTGTCAGCTTGCTACAAAAAGTTCACTTTAAAAGTTTTTAAAGTTCCTTTTACTTAAGAGTATATTATAGGGGCAGAATTGTAATTTGCTGAAAAACGGCTCTCTAAAACGGCTTAATACTACCTTTCGTGTGTCATTCTCAGACTTGATATTTTTTGTTACCAAATAATGGACTTTTATTTTTCAATCTGCTTATTTTTTTTTGTAATTGATATAGGCATTCGACCATGAAAAATAAAAACATCGATACACCATACAACCCACTTTTAAAACTTCAGTCTATGATTATAGCACTAATAATGATTTTACACAATATTTTAAATTAAAAATATATACATAATACATACATCTGTAGAAGTACGGCCTCTTATTATCGTTATGATATCTGTGGATATTGATAATTAAATAAATACTTAATTTTTTCACTAAATTTGAACACGTTTCTTAGCTTCTACTCATTCCGGGCTGGAATCTCCCGTTGGCAGGTGGCGAAGCTGTACGCTCCTCGTTTGACAGCGTATATATTTTGAAAATACGGTCGAAGTGTTTCATTAATAGCTGTAAACATAGAATACCGACTCACTTGAAGCACTTCAATAATCTCAGGAAGCTACAAAAACAGAAAGTACTCGAAAATTCTCTTTTTTGGTATAAATTTTTCGAACTGTGACTTTTCAACGGCCATATTGTATAAATCGTTGAAAATATAACATTACATGTGCGTTCTTGGTTCTCGTTCCGAAACGGCGTTAGCGCGATGTTCACACGTGTGTGCGCACATACTTGCAAAACGTGCTACGCGCACGTTTTGCAAGTATGTGTGAGAATTAATTGTGCTGCGTACACACACACAGCTATAATATATGTAGCATGGATTATTTCGGAATGTCAGTATGTTCATTTGTGAGCATTTGCTCGCCGTCGGTAAATTATGTACGCTGTGTTTGGTAATAGATACAAAAATTACCTTATATTATTAGTATTTAATTACTATCAAGTATAATGGACTAGAAGACGAGATAGGTAAACCATACGTCATCAAGTACACGGATGAAACTACTTTGTAGTGATAATGGGTAAAGCCGCGCAGTCATGGAAATAGTGAGCGATTTTTTTCGAAAAAATTACGACATCGAGTACGCGAACGGAAATGGTTTCATATGATAAAGGGGGATTAGAAAATGAGAAAAAGCAGGTCTGCCCACCGGCAGCCTAGCACGTTCCCAGGCAGCCGGCGTCAAAGTGGGGTAAAAAATAGTAAATTTTACGTCATCGAGTACACGAATGAAACCAATGAATAACATAGTCCAGATCGTTCTATTTAAGAATTTCTTGGTCTGCCGACCAGCAGCCTGATAGCTTTTAGTGTACGACTTTTTAATTATTATTATTTTTATTTTTTTTTCGTTTATCTGAATTATTATTTTTATTTCATTATAGTTTTAAATTAGATTGCCATATTTTAAAAAAATAAGCCATAATGATAAAAAAAAAGTATTTGAGAGTTCCGAGTGTACCCATCCGTCGGGCGAGCCTTTCAACGCCAAACCACTTACGAAACCTGCCGCGGTGCCCCTCACCGCTGTCGCGTGTCCATATTATTGTACAAATTTATAATAATAATAGTCATTTTAAGATTGCCAAATAGTCCATAGTAGTTGGAAGTTCGAACAACTAACGCATCGTCGCCGTAAGAGCTGCGTTCGTTCGTAAAACGACGGAAATTTCCGAACCTCGCCCGTTTCATATCGGTTTTGCTTCCCCTGCTGCATCGATTACATCGAATACAAGATCGAAACTAACGAAAAACTGTAATATAGATCATCCCATTCATGACTTCCTTGGTCTGCCGACCAGCAGCCTGGCAGTTTTTTGTGTACGATTTGTTTTAATTAAAAAAAAATCAATATCTTTATTATTATTTTTATTTCAATATGGTTTTAAAAACTTAGAATGCCAGATATTAAATTAAATAAGTGGTAATGGCAGGCGCTTGCATTATAATGTAGTTTCCCTGTTACATACTGTTTTTATACAATACATAACTACGAAATCCATAATGATGAAGCAGAACTTGTTTATAATTAACTGTTTTTATACAATAAATAATAATATTATTGAACATATAAAATAAATAAAAAATCGAGTGTGCAAGACCACACGACTGAAGCAAAATTTCACTAACTTATAAAAGAACACATGATATTGGGGTGACATTGACATTGACATTCCAGACAATATTGTTTGTTGCATTTCACACAGTAGTACACACTCATGCGTCTTTTTTTCGCTGGGCAAAAGTTGCTCCGTTTTCTTTGGCATGCTCCGTTTCCTTTTTTAATGACATTGATCACCGTTCGCATCGATGATCACCGTTCGCATCGATGATCACCGTTCGCATCGATCACCGTTCGCATCACACTTTTCGTAACAATCAGACCTTTCGTAACGCATTCACCAGTTTACCCCCAAGTGTCGATCGTGCGTAAAGAAGTTTTACTTGAAAAAAACGAGTGTGCTTTAGACCACACGACTGAAGTTAAACTTCACTAACTTATAAAAGAACATATGACATTGAAACACGTTAAAAAAGGAAACGAAGCATGTTCAAAAGTTGCACATGCTCCGTTTCCTTTTTTAATTTTTCGTAACAATCACACTTTTCGTAACGCATTCACCAGTTTACCCCCAAGTGTCAAGCGTGTGTAAAGAAGTTTTACTTAAAAAAAAATAATTATATAATACATAAATACGAAATACATAATTACGAAGCAGAACTTGTTTATAATTAACTGTTTTTGGCTTGTTTATAATAAACTGTTTGTTTGTATAATAACTTGTTTATAATAAACTGGGCATGTAGAGCGAATGAACGAAGAAAGTAGTGTAAGAAGAATATACAACGCAAATGTGAATGGTAGAAGAAGTCGGGGACGTCCGAGGAAGACATGGCACGATCAAGTGAATCAGATACTTGAGTCGGGCCATGTCAAAAGTCAGAATAATAGAAGAGAATGAAAGAGACGATGTATGAATGTGAGTGAGGCAAAGAGTGTGTGCCAAGACCGAGTTGTTTGGCGGTCCGTCCTCTCTGCCTACCCCTGCGGGGAAACGTCGTGATGGTTAGTTAGTTAGTTAGTTAGTTTTTATACATAAAATAATAATATTATTGAACATATAAAAGAAATAAAAAATTAAAATGGAGTTCTACAAAATAAACTTAATAACAATAAATGAACCACGAGATTCCAAACGTCGTTTATAATGGAAGTCCTGCGAGTATGAACGACCATGAACTATGGGAAAAAACCATCAACAAGCAAATTATGAAACATTTGTAAAAAGGATCATATTAAATATTCTACCAAAATAATAAGTTCCATAAGTTGAACACACTTTGTTATTGGTTTTGTTTTTACTTCGATATTTAAAAATATTGTGCTCGTCATATCATACACATGTTGAATGTTGAAGTTTTAAAATTCGCGAAGGCATCACTACCGCCACCTAGCGATCTAATAATGAATACATTTTGACAGTTTTAGAATTCGGCCGTGGCTATTACATCCCTTTAAAATTAGAAGTCAAGGGAAAAAATTCGGTTTACTGGCCAAATTCCTAAAAATACAAACTAGTTATTTTTATACTAACTATGGGCCGGGGAATACGAATCTGAAAGAATTAGGCGGCGGCAAGCAATATTAACTGAATTATACGACTTTAAAAATTTTTTTGACACACATAGGAAAATTGCCATTTTGGAAGCATTCTGATTCCTAGAAAATCAAACTAGTTATTTTTATACTAACTTTGGGCCGGGGAATCCGAATCTGAAAGAATTAGGCGGCGGCAAGCAATATTAACAGAATTACACGACTTTTAAATTTTCAATAAACACAAGCCATCTTCAAAGCATTTTAACACATGAAAACCATAGAAAAACAACAATTTGAGTGTGGCCATCCCTAAAACAAAATCAAAAACTAATTATATCAATAACGTAAAACTTTCCGACGCGATAATTCTTCACATGATAATTCATCACATAACACATTAACCTGATGAATTATGACTATCTCAACGGCCGTATTCTTAAACCAAAAGTATGAAAATTCGTAGTCTTAAAAAGTTGTTACCTAGACCGGTCACCAATATCAATGTTATTATATAAAACCTAACCTAACCTAACCTAACCTAACCTAACCTAATCTAACCTAACCTAACCCAACATGGTTTGTGCC
The DNA here is from genome assembly GCA_917563855.2 of Limnephilus lunatus. Classification (NCBI taxonomy): domain Eukaryota; kingdom Metazoa; phylum Arthropoda; class Insecta; order Trichoptera; family Limnephilidae; genus Limnephilus; species Limnephilus lunatus. Next base: position 1,447,522 of record CAKJTF020000021.1, read on the forward strand.
CCTTTATACCGCCTGCTCGCGTCAATTTAAAAAAACATCCCAGTTTTCAAGTAGTTTAGCGGCTACGCTAGGTTTGTATAACATGGTTTGTGCCCCTTTATACCGCCTGCTCGCGTCAATTTAAAAAAACATCCCAGTTTTCAAGTAGTTTAGCTGCTACGCTAGGTTTGTGTAACATGGTTTGTGCCCCTTTATACCGCCTGCTCGCGTCAATTTAAAAAAACATCCCAGTTTTCAAGTAGTTTAGCGGCTACGCTAGGTTTGTATAACATGGTTTGTGCCCCTTTATACCGCCTGCTCGCGTCAATTTAAAAAAACATCCCAGTTTTCAAGTAGTTTAGCTGCTACGCTAGGTTTGTGTAACATGGTTTGTGCCCCTTTATACCGCCTGCTCGCGTCAATTTAAAAAAACATCCCAGTTTTCAAGTAGTTTAGCGGCTACGCTAGGTTTAGGTAGCATGGTTTGTGATACAAAAGTGAGTAAAATTTATAAAAAGTAAGTACTTAAATTATAAACATGTCATTTTACGTTATTGATATTACTGCTTAATGGCAACACTTAATTTTATGTGATGTAACATCTTTATTCTTTTTCTATGGTTTTCATGTGTTAAAATGCTTGTGTTTATTGAAAATTTAAAAGTCGTGTAATTCTGTTAATATTGCTTGCCGCCGCCTAATTCTTTCAGATTCGGATTCCCCGGCCCAAAGTTAGTATAAAAATAACTAGTTTGATTTTCTAGGAATCAGAATGCTTCCAAAATGGCAATTTTCCTATGTGTGTCAAAAAAATTTTTAAAGTCGTATAATTCAGTTAATATTGCTTGCCGCCGCCTAATTCTTTCAGATTCGTATTCCCCGGCCCATAGTTAGTATAAAAATAACTAGTTTGTATTTTTAGGAATTTGGCCAGTAAACCGAACTTTAGCCGAAGTCAAGAATTACTTTATTCATAACAAAAAAATATGTTTTTGAAAAAAAAAAATAATAACATACTGGGTTTGGGGTATCGACCTTACTAAAAACATAGCAACCATGAAACGTTATCCGAAACTAACATTTTGTTTTTATTTTCATGGTAAGGAAGGCTAGCCAAGATACAAATCAAAAGGGCGGGAAAAGTTCACAAAAGTCAAATGTTTCGTCCAAATGCTAGGTTTCATTTAATGTAGTGGCAGGATAAGCCATTTTCCCAAAGTGTTCAAAATTTACACCAGTCAAAAATACAATCACAAAATTAGATTAATATTTCAACCTCTTAGAGATTCATCCGACAAAGCAAAGTTTATGGGATAATGGGCTCTAAGGGAAGATAATTTAGAGTTTATTATTTGAAACACTCTGAATTCGTAAAATTTCCTTTTACCTGTTAGGTATCATGCACCTAACCCAAAAGTTGAATAGGTGAAGATGATTTGTTTACTCAGTATTGACTGGCAGGTCGGATAGTAAAATTCCGTAAATGTTCTGATAAAATTTACGTACATATTTGAAAAAGGTATCCACCAACGAGTTCATTTCAAATTTTGGCAAAAGCAATGATTTGACCCTCTGCTGAGTTCACGGTTAACTTGGCATAGCTCTTTATTTCAAACACTCTGAATTTGGAAATTCCAAAGGCATTTATTTTGCCAACATGTTAGGTGATAACAAAAATGTAAACACATGCGGGTTAGCGGTACTTTTATGGGCACATTATTTTAAATGCCGATTTACAAAGGAATACTAGGTTTTCCCGCCTAAATTTTCGGACGACTGTTGACTTCTAAGAAAATCAAATTAAAGTACTGTTAAAATTTACGTATTTGAAAAGATATTCACCAACTAGCTCATTTCAAATTTTGGTGAAGGCAATTTGACTCTCTGTCGACTTCACAACCTGCTACCTTACACTACTTGTCAGCTGGGCACAGATACCATCTGTTATGATTTATGATTGACTAAAAGTAAAAAGCGTTTCTCCAAAATATTAATATTGCATTAAAAAATGTTAAAAAAATTTAAAACCTTAAAAAATATTTTTTTTAATGTGAAAACCTCACAAGAGCCCCAGCTGCTCCCGTCTGGAGCAAGTGAGACTATGGCATCATGATATGACATATGGCCAATTGGGGTATGATGATGTGAGGCTGAAGGTAGTGGGGAAGGGAAGGAGATGGGGAAGAGTAAGGTTGGAAAGTACCTGGCATTCAGATCTGGTCACCAAACACGGCTAAAGACATTTCAAGCAACGTTTCAATTCTGAATGGTGGTCTTACACCAGGGCGATACTGAGAGTATCTTCCACTCTGGAACGTACCGCAAATATACTAGTAGAACCCCGTCAATTCAAAATACACGGGACATCAAAAATAAAATTTCGAATTAACGAATTCCCACATAACTTGAAATTTCACGAAAAAAAAAATCGCCGAAAATTAAATTTCTTAGCGGCAAATTCAAATTCGGGTAGGTTCTTCGGAATAAATTCGTAATAATACGACTTATTCCCTGGGTAAATCTAGTTAACGCAGTCGTGTAGCGCCGCGGACTGCGCCCTATTCGAAGTATAATTACAGAAAAATACGATATTTTCTGAGTAAATCAAATTTTCGGGGCCGATTACCGTTACGGCCATCCCTTTAAACTCAAAAAAATGTGATATAAGTATTACCGCGTAAATCGAAATTTCGCAGCCTATTTCCGATGCAGCTGGCCCTTTGAATTCAGGTACTCGAAGTAAATTCGTAAAAATACGATAAATTTCGCTAAAATCGAAATTTCACGACCGAATACCGTCGCGGCCGGCCATAATGCAGATACGTATTCGGAACAAATTCATGAAAATACGATGTATTTCGCGTAAATTGAGTTTTCGTGGCTGATACCCATCGCGGCCGGCTGTAATTCAGATACGTATTCGGAAAAAATCATAAAAAATCGGTATATTTCGCGTATATCGAAATTTCACCACTGAATCCCGTCGCTGCCGGCCATAATGCAGATACCTATTTGGAATAAATTAAGAAAAATACGATATATTTCGCGCAAATCGAATTTTCGCGGCCGAATTCCATCGCGGCCGGCACTTGTTCAGATACCTATTCGGAAAAATTCGATATATTTCGCGTAAATTGAGTTTTCGTGGCCGATACCCATCGCGGCCGGCTGTAATTCAGATACATATTCGGAATAAATTCATAAAAATACGATATATTTCGCGTAAATTGAATTATCGCGGCCGAATCCCGTCACGGCCGGCCATAATGCAGATACCTATTCGGAATAAATTCATCAAATTAAGAAATATTTCGCGTAAATCGAATTTTCGCGGCCGAATTCCATCGCGGCCGGCCCTTGTTCAAATACCTATTCGGAAAAAATCATAAAAATTGGTGAAATCGAAAAAAATGGTAAAAGACGGGCTTGTCAGATGCAGATTTGCCAGATTTTGTTTGAGATAAGATGACATATTAAATAAATAAATAATACCCCCAACATTATTAAAATAAATAATGATTTGTGTAGATGCCACCTTTTTCTATAAGCCACATCGATTCCAGCTGTCAGAAAGCTTTGGCTTCTATCTCTATCACATCCATTGTGATTTATGTGAAAGTGGAGAGAGGCAAGAGGATTAAAATTTTCGAATGAAAAGGGTTCCATTTTGTAGTAAATTTTAGAGCTCATTATCTCATGTTTATGTCTCGGGTTATTCCAGTGCATTGATAATGATCATTTTTCAAATAGGTGAAATGGGTTTTATTTGTTTATTGGACCTTTTAGAGGCAGAACAAAGGACAAAGCCGGCGCGCCGGCATGACTAATATAACACGAAATGGGTTGTTTTATTGGGCAAGTTAAATGCTTTCAATTGTATTTTGTGCTGTAAAAACTTTTTAAGAGGGTAATTATTTTGTTGGGGGATTATATTTTTGAACTTCTTAGGCGGGAAATCCTTTCTTGCGGGAAACATATTAAACGGGAACAAAATGCGTGTTTTGTATGGGAATTTTTCGGGGTTGAAAAAACTGCACTTTTTAGGCGGGAAAACATATTAAACGGGAACTTCTTAAGCGGGTTTGACTGTATATAATTTTTCATATATCCAATGGAATATCCATGAATACATTATTTGGCTTAATACGATAACTCTGTAATCTTTTATATAAAACGTACAATAAATACAAATTCACAAAAATAATAGCACAAATTATAAGCACAAACACAGCAGATAAAAAAAATTAAAAACACAAAAACATGTAAGCACAAAAAGCTTTATACAAAAATATGTAAACATTGGAGGTTGCCCACCACTTTCCCACAGGGCTCTAAGGAAACAGATGGTTTCCTCCTTCACCGTACACCTCAGGACTTTCATTTTTGTTTAGAAAGAAGCTACTTTTTATTAAAATGACCCTAGACCTCCGATGTCCAGGCATACATTGTTAGCAGGCAGTATGCGAGTGCGTACATGTTGATAATATCACGTCTCATCTCCGCCACTTGATGTGGCTGAAATAAAAGTTTATTAATATAAAGGAAGAAGAGTTAAGGCAGTCCCGCCGAGGATGAGCGGAGCCATCAGTCCAGTTGCTACAATCGGTAAGATTTTGGTCCTCCCTTGTAAACAGCAAGTGCCAGTGACTTGTCTTCTCTGCTGTATTCTCTGTCCTTTTTTGTGACGTGGGCTAAGTTTAGCTTGTGCTAAAATGAATCATAGAGAATGGGGTTTGAACTTGAAAGAGAATCTTCCAAGCTGTTTCTTACTGTATATCGAGTTACTATCATCAAACGTTTCTTCAACGAGCAATTTTTACACTGGACATATTGCAGCCGACGCCTGGTCTTCAAAATTTCCATATTCACCTTCTTCTTCCTGGGAGTCAGGGCTGCGTTCTGTCCAACATAAGTTAAAATACTCTTCTTATTACCTAGAAAGACAATATTTATTACATTTTTAATAACAAAATATACCAAACCATGATCTACAATCAAAAAGCTATACAAATGCTTACGTTTAAAATGTTCATTTTGGTGTGTTGTGTGATAATCCCCCCCCCCTACGAAGTAAAACCTTTCTCTTGGTTTCCAAATGCTACTACAGTGCTACAGCTACCCTGTTACAGCTACAGGCGCAACCCCGCCCGGCCTTTAAAACCTCGTAGCTCGCCCGTTCTCGCGACTCTCCCCTGCATTCCTTTTGCAGCGCCTTTTCAACCCCATCACGTAATACTTTTATGCAAACGTGACGAGATGTTCTCAATTAATCAATTGTAATTAACCCCACAACGTTGTGTACTTTTTTGTTTTAGTGGTTTGGTATAGTTAATCCAATTTAATTAATAATTTATTTGTGGTAAACCCTTGTTCTTTTAGGTATGGCGTGTTACAATTTGCAAGGCTTCGAATAACAATGACTGAGTCTGACTAGCTTGAAAATTAACTAATTATCTATCTATATTCATCCAGCTTCCTCCCCTAGCACCTGTTATACACCTACGCTCATCGACGACTAATTTTATTGAAGTAATCTGCATTTTCCCTCCTAGCATCTAGTATATAAATTTACATTCAAACGGCGAATTGAGAAGATCCTACCTTTCGATGCGATGTCGCGTACTCTCTGCGGCCCTATAAAATGCTATCATGAAAATAATTTGACATTTATGTATATTCTAACAAAAGATTTACACTCAAAGCAGTACGGAGTGCAATAATTCTACACTTACAGTGCTAGATGCAGTTTGTTAGTTAGCTAGCTTGTTTTATTTTGTTAATTTGATTCTACGGGTAGGTATTTTGGATTAACATGAGACAGAACATGTGCTGTTTAAATAATTGGACTCCTCCATAGCCCAACTGATAAGGTGATGGTCATAGACCGCCAAATCAGCTTCCAATTCCAACTCCTCCGGAGAATGTTAAGGTCGCAAGCGACGAATGAAAATCGACATGTTTTGCCTTCTGTCGGGAAAGGGTTTGATGTGTGTTTCTGGATCATAGAGTGGTAATGGGAATATTATCGACCAATACGCCGCCAAATTATAAATGTGTTGATGATGATGATGAAAGGTCATCTCATACCGTTTGATATGAGGGTCTGCTCCGATTAAAGGCGCGATAGCCGATGTCAGGAACTGTTCAGGAAATGTGTGGGTGGCACGAGGTTTTGGAACGTGACATCCTACTCTGGATTGATGACGATGTTGAATTTAAGGTTAACTGCTGTAAAGTTTTAAAATGTCATAAAAATTAAAACACCTTTTGACTGAGTATTAGACCTTCCTTCCAAGAGACTGATTAAAATGAGTGAACACCGTTTACACTTAAGCCATATACTAATTGGATGGTACCGATATTTATTTCTTAGATTAACTACTGTAAATTTTTAAATACAATGTCATCCAACATCAGAAAAATCATGATGGAGTGACTGTCTTTTGTCATAATACTTTAAAAAATGTTGAGGCTGAGTTTATTGATTTTAAGACGGCTAATGTAATAAAATTAACTCTTTGTCAAAATAACTATAAATATCTCATAGTAGCCGTATACAGATCCCCTTCTTCAAATGATTTTCTATTTGTAGATGAACTAAAAACATTTGTTAGAAATCTTGACAGACATAACTTTACTTTCTCGATAGGTACTAACGGGGGACATCAATATAAATATTAATGATAATACAAAAAAATATTAATTGTCAAAACGAATATCTAGATTGTTTATCAATTTATGGATACCTTTCATATATTAACTCACCAACAAGAGTAACCTTAATAAACTCCGCGTGTTTAGACCACATTTTTGTCAAGACACACAAAGATGTTAATATTATCTCCTCAATTCTAGAAACAAACATCACTGATCATTTTCCAACACTATATGGGCATAATTTCAAATATTCATCTATAAAACAAAATTGTGAAACTCTTGAAAAAATAGACATTAATTATCATACATTAAATTCTTTACTTCATTTAGAAGGTTGGGAAAATGTTCTATCTTTAGTTAATCCACATTCAGCATTAGAAAATTTCTATAAAACTCTACAAGATAATATTCGAAAAAGTGAAAGTAAAATTGTTGTAACAAACAGGAAATATAAAAAAATCAAACCATGGATTACTGTTGGCTTAATTGTCTCAATTAAGCAAAGAGACAAATTATACAGAGAAATGTTAAAATATCAAATAGCTTGCCAAAATAATAATGTCAGAATAATGTCTTTTATGAAAACAAAATATTTAATGTACCGAAACTTACTCAATAGGCTGATTCGAAATCGTAAAACGAAATACTACTGTGAATAAATTGAAAACGCTAAAAATGATAGTAAAAAAACATGGAATATTATGAATGAAATTATGAACAAAAAAAATATTTCTTCAAGTGTTGTAAATGAGGTTAAAATCAAAAAAAAAATAATAACTGACAAATCTACCATTGCCGAAAACTTCAATTACTTCTTTACGAATATAGTAGATGAGGTACTTGAATCATCCAGTATGAATGATTCAAGTACCACAGTGATACAGTTAAAAAGTGACCGAATTGGAAATGGGTTCCATAGCCCAATCGGTAGAGCAGTTGGCCATGAATGCTGAGGTATCTGGGTTCGAGTCCCAGTGGAACCAATATCTTTTTCTGATTTTTCTGTCTTCAGATTTTGATTTGAGTTTCGCTAATATTGTCTTCATTTAATTAAATATTATAATTTGAGTTTTTACTCATAAAGTTAAAAATAAAAATAAAAAAAATTAATTGATAGAGGGAGGGATTAATTTGTTCGCTGTTGGGAACAACTTATAAAGGTCTCATAGAAATCGTTGTGTCTCCCTTACTATCATGGTGATAAATATAATCTAAAAAGTGTTAAAAAGAAAAAACTTAACGCTTTTATTCACATCAAAAGTGAATCACGTAATAATTAAAATGTACACTTTTATAAAACCAAAGTTTCCGACAACAATTTGAAAAAAATTTTATAAAACTGCGAATTTTTTACGTCTTGCATCCGGTATTTTATGAAAATATCTATGACAAATCGGATGTTTAGGTACCTATAATCAAATCTTAGAAATGATAACTCATTAGATTCAAATGCGATTCGGTAGATAAGAATTTCAATAAAAATTTATTTCTACTTGGCTGCTTAGCTGTTGCATTTTCTCACACCGAAAATGGCATTGTTAAGCCAATATTGCAGAGATTTATTGTTTCCCTCGCGAGATTACTGTGAAACAAAGGTAACCGGTGCGGTGTATTTGTTGCGGTAATATTGTTCAGCACTTGGATAATTAAATCATTTCTAAAAGGCTTTATTTTTAAGTTACTAAATTTATAATCATGATAATTTTATATATATATACCTATTTACATATTGGTGAAAAAAAGCAATGAAAACAACTATTTTTATTATAAGTCACAAAAATTGCCAAAGTTGCCTTTAACCTTCCACCAGGCACGATGCAAATCTTAAAAGGATCGGGCGCAAATCATCTGTGAGATTGATAATATTAAGACCCTCCACACAGCATCTCAGATGACATCCTGTGTGGAGTTAATGTAAAAAAAAAACAATATTATCTTCAATTTTTTTTTTCCACATTATTGGTAGTAACTGAGCTGGTGAACTGGCTTGTAAACTAAACATTGTCTCGGATAAGTAGGTACATCAGATTTTATTTATATGGAACATCTATTGACGTTTTTTGTGAGTGCCACATTTTTATTTTTCGGTGTATTTTTCTCTTCATATTTTCGTTTATATTATTAGTGTTATCTTATTCTTTATTTATTACATTGATAGGAATAACCTTCAAAAGTTATAAAAAGAAAGTTGTTCTAATAAAAATTGAAAAAAAGATTTATTCAATTTAATTGGGTATTTTGGCCTCAAATCCAAAATTAAGTTTTTAATGAAAATGGCCGCTTATTATTATTTTTAACGTCAACAAGTTTCGCTTGAATCCATCATCAAGACAATTTTAAAAAATATATAATAATACAGAGTTATCGTATTTTAGATGAGCCTTGATCCAAGTGAAACCGGTTGACGTTAAATAAAGGTTTCTAACAAATTTCCTGGTAAATACAAAGTGATGATTTTATTTAATTAAAACGAAAAGCAAAAAAACAAGAAAATGCATTTCACTCAATAACCATTGAATCAGATATATTATGTGGTGGTTTATTTTTATCAAAGATATTGAAATATTAATTTTTATGGTGTTTCAGAATCGCTACGTCAGTATGTGCGGCGGCACCCGCTGCGTGGAGAGTGCCCTGCACCGCCATCTGTCGGAGCACCTGAACGCCGAGGCCGCCCTGGGCACCCTGGCTGACCTGCTGCAGGCCATGGACTGGATCCGCTCAACCTTCCTGTACGTGCGTGCCGTGCGAAACCCCGCGCACTACGGCTACCCCGCCACCACCAAGAGAGACACCATCGAGAAGCGGCTGGAAGGTAATAAAGCCGTGCTTCTATATATATATATATATATATACATCCCGCTATCATTTCTGCGTCCTTTCATTAGATCGACATTACTGCGTCCATCTGAAGGACTTGATTTTACATAGTTTTAACTGAAGTATAAACTAGCTTTTAAGCGTTTGATTGTTGCTAGGTATTTACATTTTTGAAAAGAATTAATTTAAAAATATACAAAACGAAAAAAACGCCCTTTAATGTTCCACCAATCTGAACTCCTTTTATATTCAATGCAGTGAGGCATCCTGGGTATATTTACTTTAATTTGGTCGACAATGCAGCGTCCAATTATATATTCGTTTTTATGTTGACGACAAACCAACGTCTTGCGACGTTGCCCCTTATTCGTTCAAGTTTGAGTAGATGACTGTATAGGTATTTATAGAATATGATGGCGCCAATATGACTGGCCCATACGTCGCGGACTCTAATCAACCCGGCGGCGATGCGCACGTAAAATTAATTGAATTGGAATGGGATTTTTTGAATTGGAGTGTGACTAGTTATTTTTAGTGACTAGATCTGTATTGCTGGGACCTTCCAATACTTCACTCTTCTCCCCGGTTTGATTTCGCATCACGACAGTGATTACTACATTAGTATTGCAGTTTACTCCGGTGTGGTTTTTTCATAAAAAACATTAAGTCCTTTCATGTTAATTTTAAAGATTGAACTTTAGATATAAATGGCTAATTATTATTACAACACGATTATCAGTTGAAATATTATGTGACCTATTAATTACAAAGAAACCGTAGACTTCGGAAAGAGTCAATTTTGGAGGCGGGTATGGGTACCGCTGCCTCAGGAACCATTAATTGGATAACCAACACATCTTCCATAGGTCACCACAAGTGGTTCGCTACGTTTGGTGACTTAGCAAGGGTGCCCTATAATATGCTATGCTCATGTGATGAGATTTGTCTGGGTCTTCGTGGCGGATGTCTCTGCCCACCAGCTGCATAGCAGGCCGGATAGGGAGATAATGGTTGAGGGAGTTGCTTTGATTTTCCTGTTGTACTTTCTCGGAATATTGCCTTACACACCACAGAGGGAGGGATGGATTCATACGTCTGTCACTCCTGGACACACTGACCCCCAGATTCCTACCCATCTTCCTATTCCTTCCCAAAACACCCTCTCCTTCTTCACCTAAAAATTCCCTCCATACAGCATCCCGAAAGATGAAATAGGCCCTGAGGGGAATTATATGAATAATTAATGAAAAATTAAATTAGAATTATATAAATGCTTATCGAGTCTATTATGATTGACGCTAGGTACAAGTATCTTGTCGAATTAACTAACGAATTTTCATTCACGGGATAAACAATTTTGAGGGTCTTTCGCAAACTTTACAACTAAATTATATGTTAAATCCTTTGAAAGGAAAAAGGGAAAAAATAATGGCGAAAGCATAAAACTGTCTAAACAAATAAATTAATATGCCTTTATTAATAAATAGTATTATTTAACAATCACGCTGTTCCCGCAGAGGTTTGCAGACAGGATCTTCAAGCAACTCGATCTTGGCACACACTTCTTGCCTCATTCACATTCATACATCACTCTGTCATTCGGCATGCCTGAAGAATTTGGTTCACCAATCACGCCGTGTCTTCTTCGGGCGTCCCCGACTCATCGACTTCTATTAATCGAGTTCACGTCGTATATTCTCCCTACAACCTTTTCTTAGATCATTGGCTCTACACTTTACGTGATGTACAAACCACCTAAGCGTCCCATTCTTATCTTACTCATTACACTCACATCAGCCTTGCATTTTTTAACATTATGGGTACCGCTGCCCCGGGAACCATTTATTGGATAACCAACAATTCTGCCATAGATCACTTGAATTCACCTATTATAAAAGACGACTATTTGCGTACGGTTACGAATAACCAGAAAATATTGGAAAATATCTTAATTTTTTTACATTACAGGAGGCCCTGAGGAAAAAAGAGTTCCATCAGGGCCTATTTCATCTTTGGAGATGCTGTATGGAGGGTCTTTTTAGGTAAAGGAAGGAATATAAGTTTTGGGAAGGAAATGGGTGTCAGGGGTGGGTAGGAATCTAAGGGTTAGTGCGTCCATGAGTAACGGACATAGGAATCCATCCCTCCCACTGCGGTGTAAAGCGATGTTCCAAGAGAGAACAGCTGGAGTAGTCAGAAGTAAGAGAGAATTGTTCCCTCAACCATTCTGTCCCGTTCCGGCCTGCCATGCACTTGGTGGGCAGACGCATCCAACGCCAAGACCCGGACAAACCTCAGCCCGTAAACGCGGGCACCCCTGCAAAGTCACCAAATGTAGCGAACCACTTGGGTTGACCTACGGCAAAGGTGTTGGTTATCCAATAATTAGTTCCCGGAGTGGCGGTAACCATGCCCACATCCCAAATTGAAATTGAAAAGTCAAAAGAACTAAACGAATCTAAAAGAATAATACCACTTCTAGTAAATTAGTTTAGGCGATTTCATCTTTATTTTTAGAAATAAGCATGGATGCCGTGATTTAATATTAGTTTCAGAATGAATTTTAATTGATTTTTCGATTAAGAAGTAAAATCATGGCTCTCAAAAAAACGCAGCTTCGGCAAGTTTAATATCAGCAGAAAAACTATTATTTAATGCGTAAACATCGACAATATTGTTGCAACATTGTCTTGGTGATATTGAAATATTAATTACATACGTTTGGCAAAGATCCATCCTTATTGTAGTCATATTTAGCGCCAATTTTGAATAATCCAGCTGATTTTTAATTAATCTTGTGCAATGTGCGATATTTAAGTATGATTGCTTTGTTTTCGCAGAGAACAGAAGACACGCTATTAAAAAGCGACGTTGTCAAATGTAGGAGTTGCGATACGCGAGTCAATGAAACATATATTATGCTAAAAATATACGCTCATCTACTGCAGCGCCGCGGCTCGCCGCTCGGTGGCAAAACACTGAACTAAAATAGTTGATTTAGGTACCAAAACCGCGTCTGGCCTATTTTCGTTTTTATTTATTTATTTATTTATTTATTTGGAATTTCACGCCCGGCTGGGCTTTTACATACATTATTTTTAAAACAAAGAACATCTAAATCTAAATGTGCATAACAAAATAAAAAACAAAATCATAAACAAAACAAAAACAAAATCAAAATCAAAATCGAAATCCAAATCAAAATCAAGATCGAAATCAAAATCAAAATTAAAACCAAAATCAAAATCAAAATAAAAATCAGAATCAATATCAAAATCATAACCAAATCTAAAACAAAAATAGAGTAAAAAAGCAAATTGAAATAAAAACAAAATACTCCACCATGCAAGATGGAAAAACTGTAGACTGGGAAAAGTGCAATACATGTGAAATAATTCGAAGCAGAGCTATGCAGTTGGAATTATTAAATTTGTGGTTCTTCTTTCAGATATAAATTTAACTATGACTTGTTTATATTTAGTGAATGATGTGTTAAATATGTCAACAACATCTTTATAGTCATTAGCCAAATTTTGTATACGGCGAACAGGGGTATACAATTGTGATTCTGTGTTGGAGTTGTCACAATAGAATGGTAGATAGTGCCTCGATGTTGAATTGCGAGGTATATGGAAAGAAATCTACTAAGATGGCTAGACTCATATATCAGAAACCGTTCGCAAGCTGTTGTGCTAAGTGGTTTCAAATCAAATTGGGTCAATATTACATCAGGAGTTCCACAAGGATCAATTTTGGGTCCTCTCCTGTTTAATATCTATATTAATGACATTACGAGTTGTTTTAAACACTGCAAGGCAATTTTATATGCAGATGATATGAAACTATACCTTCCAATCGATGATATCGCGTGCTGCTTAAAAATACAGGAGGACCTTAATAATCTCAGCGAATATTGCAAAATTAACTGCTTGTTCCTAAACATAGATAAATGTTACTCAATATCATTTACGAGAAATAGGACCAAAATAATATTTAAATATTCAATAAACAATGTCGATATTAAAAGAAAAGAATCAGTTCGGGACCTGGGTGTTACCTTAGATTCCAAACTTACATTCCAATTACATATTAATAACATTGTCACTAAAGCCACCCAAATGTTAGGATTTATACTACGAACATCAAAACTATTTTATTTTCTCGATACATTTATTTTGCTTTATTATACCTATGTTCGTCCGCACCTAGAACACGCCTCACAAATTTGGAATCCAAGATATATAACATATGTTCATAGAATCGAACGTGTTCAGGAAAAATTTCTCTCCTACATAAATTTTCGGTCGTTTTATGCATTCCAATCAAATGAAGATATTCGTCAATTCTTTAAAATCCCGAAATTAAATTGTAGGAGAATTATTTCTGATCAATTGTTTTTGTACAGAATCCTAAATAATACGATATCTTCCCCGTATCTTTTACAAAAAATAGATATTAGAGTTCCTGGTCGCAATGGCAGAAACGTATCCCTTTTTTATAACAGCCGCTCCAACACCAACTACTTACAAAATGAATTCATACATCGAGCCTGCCACTATCATAACACACACCTCACATATACAGACATCTTCAATATAACTTTCAACAAATTCAAAGCAACACTATCAGATAAATGTAATGCATCACAACACACCACTTAACATCCATATTTATATTTATTTATTATATTATTAATCAGATTCCTTTTCCTAATTTGCAATATATTTTCATATTCCCTAATTACATAAAAATCATCCATATACTCCTATAAGATCATAAGCTTACCCTTTATTGTGTTTTTCTATATTTTATCATGCATTATTTAAGTATTTAGCTTCTCCTTACTATTTTTTTTTCTTAGTTTTTCTTTATGTTTAATTTAGCTTCTCTTAACTATTTTTTTCTTAGTTTTTCTTTATGTTTTTCTTGTCAGTGAAAAAAAAAACAAATTTTATCAGCGAAAACATGTTTTTAGGCTTACTGTTTTATTTTAGCACTCTTTATTTTTATGCATCTTTGTAAAGCTGTTTGTTTTCCAAATAAAGATTATTATTATTATTATTATTATTAAATCAAGTATAATAGTTCTGGGCTGTCAATTATTGAATTTATGATTTTATGTAAACATGTTAGGTCATATACTATTCTACGTTCGGATAATTTTAATAAATTAAGTTGACATAGGAGATAATCATAGTTGATACATTCCCTTGTAATACCCATTCTGAAATTAATATATCTTAAGAATTTATTTTGAATTCTTTCTATCGTGAGTGAATGACTAGCATAACTAGGTGCCCATACTGTCGAGTTGTACTCGATTTGACTCCTAACCAATGACATGTACAATTTTTTAATGGTTTGAATATTTTTAAATTGGCTGCAAATTCTTATCACAAAACCCAACATTTTCAAAGCTTTATTTGATGTAATTTCAATATGATTTATAAATTTCAGTTTTTGATCAAAGTTTACGCCTAAATCATTCACCTCGGTTACAGTTGTTAGAACTACATCATTAACGGAGTATTCATAAATTATTGGATTTTTTATTCTATGAAATCTCATAATAAAACATTTACTTAAGTTTAGTTGTAGATGGTTCTCTTGGCACCAAACAAAAAGTTTAAACAAGTTATTAGACAATGTTTGACAGTCATTAATACTTTTTATAGCTTTATATATTTTCATATCGTCTGCAAACATTAAGACTTGGACATCGTTGAAAATAGAAAGAACATCATTCACAAATAACAAAAATAAAATTGGTCCCAAATGTGACCCTTGTGGAACGCCGCTGGTAGCGATAAATATATATGAAGTAAAGCCGTCAATTTTAACGGCTAATTTCCTGTTACTTAAATAACTTTTAAACCACTCGTATAAATACCCCACTATTCCTAATTTGAGAAGTTTTTTTAACAAGAGCTCATGATTAACTCTGTCGAATGCTTTGCTGAAATCGGTATAGACTGAATCAACTTGTAACTTCTTAGAAAAGGATTCGGATATATAGTTTTGGTAAATTAAAAGATTAGACAAGGTAGATTTTCCTGAAGTGAAACCATGTTGGTTAGGTAATATTAATGGCTTGATACAGTGAATGATTGTATTTAAAATAAGTTTCTCAAACAATTTTGGGATGGTTGATAACAGACAAATCGGTCTATAATTGCTCACCTCGTTTTTGTCACCCTTTTTAAATATAGGGGTGAGGAAACTGTATTTCCATTTTTCAGGAAAATGTCCCGTTTGTAACGACTGGTTGAAAAGAAAATGTAGTGGATATGAAAGAGTGGTGGCGCAATTCTTTAAGAAAACAGGTGGGATATTATCAGGACCACCGCTCTTACTTTGGTCCAGTTGTTTTAGCTGAGTCAGTACATCGTTATATTCAATTGTTACATTAGATAAATTTAAATAATGATCTGAGGAGAAACTGGGCGAGCAATCATTGACTGCTGTTGAGTCACGGACATAAACACTTTTAAAAAAGTCTGCAAATAGGTGAGTTATGTTTTGAGTGTCGTTGGCTCCTTTTCCTTCGTAGAACATGTTAGAGGGTATACTAACGTCATCATTTTTCATTGACTTTGTAAAATTCCAAAAATGTTTTATGTCACCATTAATTGAATTTTCTACTTTATTTATATAATTGTTGTAACAGATTTTTGACAAATGTTTGCATTCTTTTCTTATTTTATTAAACTCTACATAATTTGTAAGGGATCTCTCTTCTTTATATATAAGATTTGTAGACGCACTGCGAAATGCTGCCTCCACCACATTCAATAACCCAAATCGAAAAAATAGAAACATTCCGGGATGGAATCATATGGTTGCAGCCAAATACGCAGAATCCAGACGCGCCTTTCTTTCATGGCTCGAAGCCGGAAAACCGCTCTCAGGGCCGGTTGCCGAAGACAGGAAGAAATACCGAACGATTTTCAAAGTAGCTCTGAAAAAATGTCAACAGACAGAAATACAAAAGCGAATGGATGGTATTGCCACCTCACTAATAAATAAAGATTTTCATAAATTTTGGCAAAAAACATCTTCAGAATTGAAAACGAATATGAAAACTCCTCTCTGTGTTAATGGAGTAAGAGGAAAGGAAAATATCGCCAATGAATTTCGTAATTTCCTCTCTATGGCGGGTGAAGAAGCGGCAGAAAAATCTCTGTATATAAATTTTTGCTTGAAAACTGAATGTAGTACCACCACTATCAGTATTACTCCGTGTATGGTTGAAAAAGCTTTAAGAGAAATGGCAGCAGGAAAAGCCACAGGACATGACTCAATAGCTCTTGAACACATTAAGTATGCTGGACCAGCGATTCATTTCATCCTAGCAAAACTATTCTCAAATATTTTGCGTTACAGGCACATCCCGAATGAAATGACAAAAACGGTAATTATTCCCATAATTAAATCAACAAATCTTGATCCATCCGTGATCAATAACTACCGACCAATTTCACTCTCAACCGCCGTGGCGAGATTATTTGAAAAAATTTTATCCGTTGTTGTAACAGACCATCTAAAAACAGAAGATAACCAGTTCGGATTCAAACCTGCACTGTCAACATCTATGGCAATATATTCCCTAAAAGAAACCATCAGCTATTATAAACTAAGGAAAACGCCAATCTATACCTGCTTTCTAGATCTAAGCAAGGCGTTTGACCGTGTACGTCATAATAAACTGTGGGAAAAACTAAGGAAAAGAGCAGTTCCGGAAGATGTAATAGCGATTCTTTCAATTTGGCACACGCAACAAGAAAATATTGTGAAATGGTCTGGGGAGCTGTCTAATCCATTCTATTTAAAAAGTGGCGTAAGGCAAGGAGGAAGCATGTCTCCGGTTCTGTTCAATCTGTATACCGATGATCTTATTAAAAAACTTAATGCCACGAAAATAGGATGCCATATACATGGAGTATGTGTGAACAACATTAATTACGCAGATGACATGGTTCTTCTTGCACCGTCACTAAGCGCATTACAGAAGTTACTAAGAATTTGTGAAAACATTGCAAAAAACCATAACCTGTTATATAATACTACCAAGTCAGTAGTTATGGTTTTTAAAAACAAAAACGAAACCATTCAAACACCCTCAGTATGGTTAGATGACAGGAAAATGAATGTTTATCACAGCGTTAAGTACCTGGGACACATCATCACAGACGACCTTAAGGATATCGAGGATATGGAAAGGCAAAGAAGAGCGATATCTGTTAGAGCGGGTATGCTGTCAAGACGTTTTTACCTATGCAGCCCAAAAGTAAAAAGAATATTGTTCAACGCTTTCTGTACCTCGCTGTATACATCAGAACTGTGGGTTGACTACACTGCATCCCAATGGAACAAGTTAAAGGTTGCTTACAACAACGCATACCGTCAACTTTTCCGCCTACCGAGATACTGCAGTGCTACGGAAATGTTCCTGGAGGGACGAGTGCACACTTTCCGAGCACTTCTCCGCCACCGCATGGGAAGTTTATGGCGCAGACTACGCCAATCGAAGAATGCAATCATCACCGCCATGACTACCTGGTTGGAGTCCCCCCTGATGGCCCTCTGGAGACGGGAGACGATAAAATACCCTCCGTAAACAGCTGCATGAATTAATTTTACTGTTTATTATTATTTTTCTCATGTTCATGCTTATTCGTTTTTTTTTTTTTTTAAATTTATTTATATGTTGTTATTTACTTTATTTTTAACATTAACCCATTTTTTGTTCCAAAATATGGAATGTATTGCATTGCACTACCCCTGCATACATTCTGGAATAAACTTTATTACGGTGCTCCAGATTTCATGTCCGGGTTGAATCTTTCCCAAATGAAAGACTAAACCCTTCCACACACTTTTCCACAAATGAATATCTAGTAAATTAACGCAATGTAATTGCACTATATAAGAATAAAACAATACAAGAACAATACGTCAATCCACCAGAAACATAATGGGAAAATATTTCACCGACTCCAGATATTTTCATATCAGAGGGTTCGGCTCTGATGAAATCCTAACTGGTCCGATAAATCCTACTGATCCCTCAATATAAATATTTAAAAAATCTTTCGTAATCCTACATGTATTTAAAATGACCGACTTTTGCATTTTTATGTACAAATTTTTTGACAAATCATTTTGACAAATAATTTTTTAATAATTTTTTATTATTATTATATGTTTTATGTAATTTTTTTTTTTTAGCTATTAGTTGGATTAATTCCTTACTGAACCATTTTGGATGCTTTGATTCTTTGTATTCAATTAATGGTATGCAGTCTACGATAATGGCATTGATTTTGGAATAAAACGAATCTATGTTACAGCTCATATCGCTTTTCTCGAGAAATGACCAATCCACTTTGCTGAGATGTTCATTGATTTCATTGTAACTGGCATTTTTAAAATTATAACTAGAACTTGTTAGTTTATTACTTCTTTTTACATTGTTTGGAATAATTACTGACAGTGGAGGATGATGATTATCTATGGGAAGGATAGATTCTGATGCTTTACTAACTACTATGTCTTCTTTATTTGAAAAAACAAGATCTAGTAGGCGATTACTCAAATTATGTACATTATTAAATTGGGTGAGATTTAGAAATATTGACATATCTAAGATTTCCCTTTCGCATAATGTTATTGATTGGGAATCAATACAGTTGAAATCACAATTTGGAAGATTGTAATCTCCGAAAATTATGAATTTATGTTTTTTATATTTTGATTTTAAAAGTTCAACATCTTCGGAATGGTTTTTATATATAGATATATTAGCTGAAGGAGGAATGTACACGCAACCAATGACGTAATTTTGATTTTTATCGTTTACCATAATGAAAATTTGTTCAACATCACGATTTTTAGTTTTTAACACTTTTGAGGACATTTTTTTGCGTACTGCTATAAGAACCCCTCCACCTCTGGATCTGGAACTGGTGTTGATATTTCTGTCGAGCCGGTAGACCTGATGAAAGGGTAGACCGAGCTCCGCTGAGTGGATCGACGGTTCTAGCCAGGTTTCCGTAAGAGCGATGACATCGTGAGAAATAATTGGGGCATTTATCCTAAATTCATTCAGCTTTGTCCTTAGGCCTCTGACGTTCTGGTAGTAGAGTCTTCCCGATGACGGCTTGGCGAGTTTTTTGGGAGTGAATTAACTATTTTGGGTGTTGAATTTATGTATTTTATAGTCAAATTTGTTTCACCATTGTTTTGTCTATTTTCCAACTCATTCCACAAGCTTGTAATTTGTTGACGTTGCAGAACGGTTAGGTCGTGTTTTATTTTAATAGAATTTTTATCCAGAGGTATAGTTTTTTTCAGTAGTATAAGTTTGGCTTGGTTCGAATCTGGTAGTACAATCTTGATAGGGCGAGTTTTTTCAGCAGTTTTTCGTCCTAACCTATACATTTGGATATGGGTGGTGTCAATATTGTCAACTTTTTGGAGTATACTGGAAACTTGATTGCGATCTTCGTTTATGCAGTCCGATTGTATTGTTGCTGTGCTCTCAGGAACGTTGAACATTATTATATTATTGGCGCGTTTTTGAACTGTATGAGGGTACAGGAGTGGGGAAAACTTGAAATTACACGTGTTCAATCCTGCGTCCGTATACCGGACGCAGAATGACGGTCGGACGCAGGATTGAATGAAAGTGGACCATTAGAAGACGCAGCAATGATAGCGGGATATATATATTTTAATTTCACTCAGGGACTACGCCATCATTACCGACCTAGCCAAACCTCACCCCCATGGAACCCTTAATAAGTCACCAAAATGATCCATTTGGGGTGACCTATAGTGTTGGTTATCTAATAAATGATTTCCGGGGCGGCGGTACCCATTCCTGCCTCCCAAATTGTAAATGTAGTCCGGTCAGTGACAGAGTTGGCATCGCGTTTGAGTCCCACCCAGGCATTGCGTGTTCAATTCCTCGGCTGGCTAAGTCCTCCATCACAAAAGAAGCAACATTTTCTGCTTACAGTGGTGGTAGTAGGAGATTTTCAAATATTGTCAGGTTATTCGTAACCAGGGAATGTTTATCTTTCTTTTTTATTTATTTTTTTGTTAAAATGACACTGATGGGATATTAACACTTGACATCAGATTTTGAAGGACAGGAATAGACTGTAATGAACTGCGCTGTCTGTTTCTTTTTTAATTTACGTCATCCAATATTTGTTCCAGAACTCTGCCTGAAATGTGTGAATGCTTTGGCCCGAGCTGGAATGCTGACAATGGATTCCAATACTGTCATCACTTCCACGGAGGCTGGAGTGCTTATGGCTGCACACTGTCTGGATTTTGAAACAATGAGACTCATCATAAAGGTCGCTAACAAATATATGTTTCACACCTGTATTTTCCCGGACAACGCCTAACAATGCCCCCTAGTTTAAATATAAATAGCACAATGCCTTTTATTTAACTCCTCTATTTTTTTTTACAACTAAGGTCATCCGCTCATGGAAAATTTTAAAATAGTTGGCGACTCAATCGCAATCAACCTCCTGAACAAAATTGATATTTTTCTGATCTGACACGTCAAAACATGACAAAACTTGACAAAACTGCAACTAGCACTGCTGGTCGTCGCGAAAGTCGTGTTTCAGTTGCCTTGTTGACAGGTTGCCATGGTAGGGGCTCATGACCTGTCAAGTTTTCGAGTAATCTGCGATCAGATTACTGATCGCAGAATACCGATTTTGTTCAGGAGGTTGTTTGCAATTGCGTCGCCAACTGGTTTTTGTTCAGTTTTTCCATGAGTGGTTGGCCTTATTCTAACCATTGCCGAGTAAGAGTATACCTAAAATAAGTAATGAGCCTCCTTCCTCTCCTTTATAAAAAACTTCCGTTATTCTATTTCCTACTCATATATAGGTACCTTGAATGTGTTTTTGATATATATTTCAGTGATGTAAATATTTAATCATCCTATTTCCTCTATTATTTTCCATAATATTCTTTTATCCAGATAAAGGGCACAGAGAGCCTGAGCGAGTTGTTAGGTGTGCTGAGCATGTGCCACGAGTACAGCGATGTGCCGCTCCGAGCGGGAGAGAAGCGCTGCCTCAACGTGCTCAACAGGCGGCCCCGGGGACAGGCGGCGGAGGGCGCAGCCGGCTCCTGCCGTTTCCCTCTGCCGGGGCGCATTCAGACCAGGGATATGAAGGTCAACTGGTAAAGGAGGTTACGTTTGATAATACGGATTAACCTGTTGAACGTTTGACGTTATATCGAAAAAATGTCTGCAAATTTCATAGAAAATTCTTTTAAAATAATTCAGAGTAGCTACAATAATCAAATAGAACCTAGGTCTAGATTGATATTGGCGCAAGGGATTCTGACCTTGCCCTTCATACAGTTTCTTTAAACATAAGGGTTAAAATCGCATTTAAAAAAAAACAATGATTTTTTTGGGCCCGCCGGTCGGCTTGCTACAGATGAGAGGTTAAGGGTAGAGAATCTGGGTTAGCCTTGTACTTGGCAAGAAAGGCAATCACAAGATATAAAAACAACAACAAAAAGTTGAGTTAAGGTCTCCAAGTGGTCACTAGAAGTCTCTGGAAGGTCTCTGGAAAGTCTCTGGAATATGTCTTTCAAGATCTCCGGAATATCTCTGATAGGTCATTAGAAGTCTATGGAAGGTCTCTGGAAAGTCTCTGGAATATATCTCCCAAGATCTCCGGAATGTCTCTGGTAGGTCACTAGAAGTCTCTGCAAGGTTTCCGGAAAGTCTCTGGAATATATCTTTCAAGATCTCCGAAATGTCTCTGATAGTTCTCTGGAATGTCTCTCTAAAGTCTCTGGAATATCTCTTTCAAGACATCCAGAATGTCTCTCATAGTTCTCTGGAATATCTCTCTAAAGTCTCTGGAATCTCTTTCAAGAACTCCAGAATGTCTGATAATCTCTGGAATGTCTCGGAAAAGTCTCCGAAAAGTTTTGAATATCTACATATGATAGGTCTCAGGAATGTTGCTGGAAAGTGTCTGGGATCTCTTTCAAATTTCAAGATCTCTAGAATGTCTTTGATAGGTCTCTGGGATGCCTCTAGAAAGTCTCTGGGATATCTCCAGATGATTTTTTGGATATTAATGAAAGGTTGTTGGATGTTCCTTGGGTGTGATTGGGATATAATTTTATTTTCATACACATGATTTTTGTATTGATAATTACAGAAAGTAAAATACATAACAATGTTTGTAGGTTTCTAAAATAAATACAACCACAAATAATTATGTACATTGTATTTGAATTGCACCTGATCTTTTGTTGCCTTATTTTCCTTCAGCCTCATCCAAGCCATATTCGGATCTCTTCCCATTCCCGACCCTTCCCTAAATCAGGAGGCTGCAAAACTTTTAAGAATTGGTGATCATATATCAAAATGTAAGAAAACAAATTCGTTTCACACTTCTAAATACAGTGAAACCCTCTTAAGAAGTTCCCTCTTAAAAAGTTTCGTGGTTTAAGAAGTTTGGTTTTTTCAGTCCCTAAGCCCAAAATTGGCCCAACTTTTCCCACATATAAGGTTTTCCTGCTGAAGTTTGTTTTTGCCGGTCCTTTGGAAAACTTCTTAAGAGGGTTTGACTGAATGCTTAAATTTGCTTTTTAATTGTATGTATGTAGTTGTCGATATTTTAGTATTTTTTTTTTAAAGTTTTCTTTATTTATTGAAATTTTTTTTTATTACATAGATTGGGGATTTTTCGACCACCATGCTAGGCACATGCCCGTGTTGTGGTGGTCGATAGTATTTTCTGGGGAAACACTTTTCTTGGAATTGATTTCCTAGAAAGAATAGAAAAAATATTTTTAAATTTGACCACCTTTTCGTTCAGAATTTCGCTAGAAACACCCCCCCTCACCCCTCCCCTGTTAAATAGAAAATTTTCCAAAGAACTGGCTTCCAATTGACATTTTCCTATTATTATCATTTAATTTTGGCACATATTTTGGCATTGTTAGTGTATACTTCACCATTTTGATAGTGTCCCAACATTTTAATATATTATAATCCAATGTATTAATATTCATCACTCATCACTATAAAATAATAAAAATATGTTCTATATTTGTAAATGATTTAAAACTTAGTTATGTTGTAACCCAACTTCGATTTTATCAACACGAACACAACACATAAAATTGCTAGGATTTTACAACCAAATAGATGTGACCCCTAATTGTCACCATCAAAATTTGACTTTTCCAGGCATTGTCAACTATACTACCAGACCTAGTGCCCTAGCAGAAAACATTGACAAGCCTATATACCAATCCGTGTTGAACTCCGTGATTCTGGCAAAGTGTTTTTCTGCCCGGCTATGGGAGAACAGCTGTTTCATGGTGCGACAGCTCAGCAGGATAGGACCCATCTCAGCAACCTTGCTTGTATCCGCTGGGAAAACCACCTTTGACAACATCCGCCACAGTAATCCAAGAGATTTAGAGAGGGTAAAAATATCATCTATTTGTTACCGTATCATGCATGATAATAAAAATATGCTCTATACATATCTGTAAATTATGTAAAACCCTTACATCTTTAGCAAACGTTTTACGTGGTCTACAATTTGGGAGGCGGGTATGGGTAGCGCCGCCCAGGGAACCATTTATTGGATAACCAACACCTCTACCACAGTTCACCCCAAGTGGTTTGCTGAGTTTGGTGGCTTAGCAGAGATACCCGGGATGATGGGGTGAGGTTTATCCAGGTATTGGTGGCGGATGCTTCTGACCACCAACTGCGTGGCAGGCCAGTTCGGGATAGGCTGGTTGAGGGAGACTTTTTGATCTCTTCAGCAGGACTGTCTCCGAACATCGCCTTGCACGAGAGTGGGAGGGTTGGATTCATACGTCCATTACTCCTGGGCACACTAACCCCCAGATTCCTATGCACCCCTCATAACTTTTTCCTTCACAGAACTTCCCTTTCTAAAAAGACACTCTTCACAGCATCCCAAAAGATGATATATGCCCTGATTGGAATTATTTTCCTCAGGGCCGCCTGTATAGAGATATTGTAAAAAAAAATAACGAACATTATCTCCTGTCAGATTTGTGAGATTTATTTCGTTTTTCTATGCACGACGTACATTAAATAAATAAATAATCATGCATACTAACTAGCATGGGTTCATGTTTAAAATTTAAAACCATCTAAACTAAAATATGTGACAGTAAATATGTAAAAAATCACACAAATCTGACAGGAGACCACATCCGTTATCTCGATAACGATCCCACAAAAGATATAGAATAGCTCGGCTGATCTGAATACAGTTATATGTGAGGTTTTGGGTTCGAGTCCCAGTTGCGACCATTATCTTTTTGTGTGTCTTGTTCTCTTTCATATTTTCGTTTAGATTATTATTGTTATCTTCTTCTTCAATGATACGAATAGTTAGTTTATTATTATTTTAGTGTTCTTTCTCGTTCCTAGCCAGTGTAAACGGCGCGCGGGTGCAACGTTTTTGCTGTATTATACATATATCTACAATATTTCGTCGTTAGTCACGTTTTAGTAACATTTAGTATGTTATTAATTGCAATTTTTAAGATTTTTAAAAATTTTTGCTTAATTTTATAATTAAAAAACATTAAGTAAGATTACGATGAGCTGTAAATTGTTGTTCAATTTTGTTGGCGGTTCATTGCACGAGTGCACTAATGCACCAGCCGCGCCTGCCTAATAATGTTATATTATAGTGAAAACAAGCTTATGGGTTCGAGTGATTAGGAAGTTATATGTATTAATTAAATAATTGTGGACCAATTTTGACATACCTTACAACATTGCATTCGGTGTTGTAATGAACTTACTCTAACTAATTAACTCTAAAATTTTTTGTAGAATTCCTATAGAATTCCTAGGTTAGATTTACCTGCGGATCACCTAATGATCAACTAATGATAGCATCTTGTAGAGTCGATTGAACCAAAACAAAGTTTACCGAGCGTGGCCAAGTCCTGTTTCATCTCAACCATTTTGCATTTAGTCTGTCTGTAGATTTGTTTGTAAGTTCCGACAGTAAAGATTTTTTTCAAATATGAAATCGTTGTATTTATTTGGACTTTCTAATTCACATTTGTTTTCAATATTATAGTACCTACCTGATAATATATTCATTATGATTAAGTAGGTAGGTATATTTAATTCTTATGATTTTGGAGGAAATTTGGGTTTTGATTTACAGTGAAACCCTCTTAAGAAGTTTTGTGGCTTAAGAAATTTGGTTTTTTCAGTCCCTCGGCCCAAGATTGGCCCAATTTTTCCCACTTAAAAGGTTTTCCTGCTTAAGAGCGCATAACCAGCCAATTTAAATTCAAATTCCGACGTCAGCACTCCACACATCAGAATTCGCTAGCGGGTGTTTTTAGAACTAGAGTTCGTTCCGCTCCAAGCTTGGTTTCGAGTATCACGCACAGCTAGGACTATAGACGCTACAGTATGGGTCAGATGAAGATGTTAAATTCTCGCTTCCAGAATTTTAATTAGTAGTAGTTATTTGTAATTTGTATATCGAAGTGCATAAACATAAATAGATACAAGTAAAATGCGTAAACCCAGTAGGTATTAAGTAGATACCTACATGAATAAACAATTTGTTATATTCTTTTTAAAATTTCCTTAGAGTGGAAGATATCTCAGTATCGCCCTGATGTTAGACCACCATTAAGCATTGAAACGTTGCTTGAAATGGCTTTAGCCGTGTTTAGTGACCAGATCTGAATAGTTAGGTACTTCCCCACCTTCCTCTTCCCTATATCCTTCCCCTCCCCACTACCTTCAGTCTTACAACATACCCCAATTGGGGATGCCATAGTCCAACTGGCTCCAGACGGGAGCAGTTGGGACTCTTGTGCGGTATTGATGAAAAAAAAAACAGCAATATTCAGTTGGATTGTAAAAAATGTGTCATTTTGAAATATTTATTCGTGTGCATAATTTTTTATTTTATATTTATGTGAATACCGCACAAGAGACCCAAATGCTCCCGTCTGGAGCCGGTGAGACTATGACGTGACTATGGGGTATATTATGAGGCTGAAGGTGGTGGGGAGGGGAAGGAGATGGGGAAGAGGAAGGTGAGGAATTACCTGGCTATTCAGATCGGTGGTCTTACACCACCCAGGGTGATACTGAAAGTATCTTCCACTCTGGAACGTGACGCAAATATATTATTTTTAATTTAAATAATTGTGAAATAACCCAAATTATTCAAATAAAATTTAATTGCCCACGCCGGGATTCGATCCCATGACCTTCGGATTGCGAGTCAAGAGCCTTACCCCTTGACCACGCCGGCCGTCAATAGGTAGTATCAGTAATTTGGAAGGCGGGTATGGGTACCGCCGCCCCGGGAACCATGTATTGGATTATCAACACCCCTGCCATAGGTCACCTCGAGTGACTTAGCAGGGGAGCCCGGGTTCATGGGGCGAGGTTTATCAGGATCTCGCCGGCTCGGCAGTTGCGTCTGCCCACCAACTACGTGGAAGGTCGGATCAGGAGAGACCGTTTTTTTACAATCGTTCGACACACTGCCTATCTCTACTTTGGGAATGCTGTGTGGAGGGTCGTTTTAGGGAAAGGAAGGAGAGGAACTTCGGAGAAGGAAAAGGGTATTAGGGGTGGGTAGAAATCTGGGGTTCAGCGTGTCCAGGAGTGCGGATGTATGAGGCTATCCCTCCCACTACGGTGCAAGGTGATGTTCCGAGAGGGTAAGGCTGGAGAAGTCAAAGGGACTCCCTTAACCACTTTCTTTAGATCCGACCTGCCATGCAGCTGGTGGGCAGACGCATCCGCCGCCAAGACCTGAACAAACCTCACCCCTGCTGGTCACCAAACGTTGCGAACCACTTGGGATGACCTACGGCAGAAGTGTTGGTTATCTAATAAATGGTTCCCGGGGCAGTGGTACCCATACCCGATTCTCGTGTTTGTAATTTTTGTAATACGAAAAATGGATATAAAAAAGGCCTACCCTCCCACCCCATCTCAACCCCCCCCAATCTCAACCCCCCCCTCTCACCCCCTCCTATCCACCCCCCGGCTCCTTTACCCCTCTCCCCCTCCCCCCCCCACCCCATCCCCCAGCCACCCCTTATGCGGTATTACATAACAATATTTTTTTGGAGCATTTGGGACTCTCGTGCGGTATTCACATAGCAATAATTTACAATGAATTTTTTTTTAAAACTAATGTGCTTTAGAGTCTTTAGACCACACGATTGAAGTAAAACTTAACTAACTTATAACGGTAAATTTAAAAAAAAATCGTGCTTCTCAAATGGACAGCTGTATGCGACCTGCGGATGTGTCGGCCGAAAACACAAAAATATATGTGAACCTATCCAAAAGCACTTCAACAAACAGAATTAAAGCGCACAACCCCTTTCTTTCTTTGAGTGGCCTTGCAACGCCCGCCGGATGTCCGCTATATATAATGTTATATAGTGCAGGCGCTTGCAATATAATGTAGTTTCTCGGGACTTGGGATGGAACCATTACAGTTTAGTTAACCCCGAGGTTACATTGGACTTGCAAACGCATGCCGGGTACCCACTGTATATAATTTATTTATTTATATACGGAAAAATAGTCCATTAACAATAATACGAATAACATACTTTCGTTAAGGCCCGACTCGCCTAGCAATCGATCACCGTTCGCATCGATTACCGTTCGCAGGACATTTTTCGTAACAATCATCACTTTTCGTAACGCATTTACCAGCTTACCCCCCATGTGTCGAGCGTGCGCAAAGAAGTTTTACTTCAAAAGAATTATTTTATATGTTGGAACTCTTGTGCAGTATTCACATAAGAATAATTTACAATAAAAAAAAATTTCAAAATTATAAAAAAATTTGCATAAAAATATTCAATGAACATGAATTTTTGCGTTCGGTAAACCCTGTAGTATTTACAAACACGAAACAATGAAATCTTATTATTTGGTTTCGTTTTAAATTCCTTATTTCAAAATATTACGATATAGAGCGCTGCGGAGACAACCGCCGGCTGCCACGTTTGCGGGCAGAGTGAATTCTCAATTCTCGAGTCGTCGAGCTATAAGAAAAATGGTAAAACGTGAGCTGTAAATTAATTAATATTAATTACTTCTTATGATTATTTTTCAATCAAAATTTTTATTACTTGTCAATAATGGTCTTAGCAAAATAAGTATTTAAAAAAATCTTGAAATATATTACTTTGTAAGTACGCAAATAAATACACAAATTGGCCAATTTACGTCAAGAAACACATGTACGTATATATTTTTTAATGATTTTATTTAAACTAAAATTAAAATTCTAAAACATACGTTTACCAGATAATGTATTGATTTATTTAACTGCATGATTATATGATTTGAAATTGGTGTTGTATAATACATGTACTTTTTTGAAAATATAACAAATCTGCCAACGACCTATGGTATAACCTTATTATACTTAAAATAAACATTTTTTCTCAAACTTAATCCATACGTTTGCTAGATAAAAGAACAATCTTTCAAAATCAATTTATAATTTTTTGCGGAAACGAGTCAATACGTCTAAACACTGTTTTAAAAATGACATTTTTTTTTTTTTTTTTTTTTTTATTTAGAAAAAAAAGTAAATATTCACAATAAATACATATTACATTTCATATCAGACATCACTTTTTTTGGTTACCCAATTAGTAGAGAAATATTCTCGGGTCTAACTGGGGAGCTAGTCTATGTAATTATATATATATAGATAATAATATGTATAGTTACAAAAATGGAAAAATAATATTTTCAAAAATACTGCAGAATATTACAAAATATTGTACAGTAAGAAAATTACATATAATTATAGAAACAGAATATCAACAAAAATTAACAAAAAATCAACAAAAATCATCAAAAATAATAACAACAGAATATATCTGAAAATCATCGATAAAAGTAAGTCAATCTTCTCTGTAAAAATACAACGATAGTTAAGAGGACATTACCAGAGAAACCAGAAATATGTCATTTTTAAATCAGTATTTAGACTTATTGACTCGTTTCCACAAAAAATTATAAATTGATTTTGAAAGATTGTTCTTTTATCTAGTAAAGTTATGGATAAAATTTTGAGAAAAAATGTTTATTTTAAGTATAATAAGGTTATACCATAGGTCGTTGGCAGATTTGTTATATTTTCAAAAAAGTACATGTATTATACAACACCAATTTCAAATCATATAATCATGCAGTAAAATAAATCAATATATTATCTGGTAAAATTATTTGTCAGAATTTTAATTTAAGTTTAAATAAAATTATTAAAAAATAAATACGTACATGTGTTTCTTGACGAAAATTGGTCCGTTTGTTTATTTATTTGCGCACTTACTAACTAATATATTTCAGATTTTTTTACATACTTATTTTGCTAAGACATTATTGACAAATCATAAATAATTTTAAAGGAAAAATAATTTTAGGGTGTATTTAATATTAATTAATTTACAGCTTCGCGTTTCACAATTTTTCTTATCGACGACAACACGAATCGAGAGCGCTCATTCAGACCGCAACTGCGGCCACTGGCGGTTGTCTTCGCGGCGCTCTACATCGCAACATTTTCAAACGAATAACGAAGCAAAATAAATAGGATTTCATGTTTGTAAAATTTATAGGGTTGCCCCAACGCAAAATTTCATGTTCATTGAATATTTTTATGATAAAATTTTTATAATTTTGAAATTTTTTTTATTGTAAATTATTCTTATGTGAATACCGCACAAGAGTCCCAACTGCTCCAAAATATTTATTTTCAAGTAAAACTTCTTTACGCACGCTCGACACTTGGGGGGTAAGCTGGTAAATGTGTTACGAAAAGTGGTGATTGTTACGAAAAATTTCCTTCGAACGGTAATCGATGCGAACGGTGATCGATTGCTAGGTGGGTCGTGCCTTTACGCACGCTTGTTATTCGTGTTATTGTTTTATTGTTAATAGACTATTTTTGCGTAAATAAATAGATAAATTAAATTATTTAAAAATATATACGTACATGTGTTTCTTGACGAAAATTGGTCCGTTTGTTTATTTATTTGCACACTTACAAACTAATATATTTCAGATTTTATTACATACTTATTTTACTAAGACATTATTGACAAATCATAAATAATTTTGATGGAAAAATAATAAACACGAGAATCGGGTATGGGTACCACCGCCCCGGGAACCAATTATTAGATAACCAACACGTCTGCCATAGGTCATCCCAAGTGGTTCGTAACATTTGGTGACTAGCAGGGGTGCCTAGGTTTAAGGGGGTGAGGTTTGTTTAGGTCTTGGCAGCGGATGCGTCTGCCCACCAGCTGCATGGCAGGTCGGATCTGGAAAAGTTAAGGGAGTCCCTTTGACTTCTCCAGCCTTACTCTCTCGGAACATCGCCTTGCACCGCAGTGGGAGGGATGGATTCATACATCCGCACTCCTGGACACGCTGACCCCCAGATTTCTACTCACCCCTAATATCCCTTTCCTTCTCCGAATTTCCTCTTCTTCCTTTCCCTAAAACGACCCTCCACACAGCATTCCCAAAGAAGAGATAAGCAGTGTGTCGAGCGAGTGTAAAAAAAACGGTCTCTCCCGATCCGGCCTTCCATGTAGTTGGTGGATGTACCTTCCAAATTACTGATACCACCTATTGACGGCCGGCGTGGTCAAGGGGTAAGGCTCTTGACTAGCAATCTGAAGGTCGTGGGATCGAATCCCGGCATAGGCAAATAAATTTTATTTGACTAATTTGGGTTATTTCACAATTATTTAATTTAAAAATAATATATTTGCGTCACGTTTTAGAGTAAAAGATACTTTCAGTATCGCCCCGGTGTAAGACCACCATTCAGAATTGAAACGTTGTTTATTGACCAGATCTGAATAGCCAGGTAATTCCTCGCCTTCCCCTTCCCCCACCACCTTCAGCCTCGCAATATACCCCATAGTCACGTCATAGTCTCACTGGCTCCAGTAGGAGCATTTGGGTCTCTTGTGTGGTATTCAGATAAATATAAAATAAAAAATTGTGCATACGAATAAATATTTCAAAATGAGACATTTTTTACAATCCAACTGAATATTACACTTTTTTCATAAATATACCGCACAAGAGTCCCAACTGCTCCTGTCTGGAGCCAGTGGGACTATGGCATCCCCAATTGGGATATGTTGTAAGACTGAAGGTAGTGGGGAGGGTAAAAATATAGGGAAGAGGAAGGTGGGGAAGTACCTGGCTATTCAGATCTGGTCACCAAACACGGCTAAAGACATTTCAAGCAACGTTTCAAATCTTAATGGTGGTCTTACACCAGGGCGATACTGAGATATCTTTCGCTCTAATGGCCGTAAAATAAAATTAAAAAACAAAAAACCAAAATATTAAAAAGAATATAACAAATTGTTTATTCATGTAGGTATCTACTTAATACCTACTGTGTTTACGCATTTCACTTGTATCTATTTATGTTTATGCACTTCAATATACAAATTACAAATAACTACTACTAATTAAAATTCTGGAAGCGAGAATAGTAATATAAAGTAGTAATAGTAGCGGGTAGCCCTAGCTCGCGTGAACAAAACCCTCAAAACTCGGATTGCCGCGGAACGAAATTTAGTTCTGAAAACGCCCGCTCGCGAGCCCTGATGTGTTAGCATTAGTGTCGGAATCGAAGTTGTCATGTGCTGGTTATTCACTCTTAATAGATTATAATAAAACAAATAAAAAACTTTATTCCACTTAATTTTATTTGACCGTAACCGGTTTCAGCTCGTCAGAGCCATCTTCAGACTGGTACAAATAATTCTTAGCCTACGGTTTATATACACAACATATGGGGGAGGGGGAGAGGGATAGTCTACAAGGATTTTAATGAATTATTTTTGTTACTGAGTCGTTTTAGACTGTCGAATTTCAAAGTATTTTGGTAATTCCAGTGGGCTAATTACTTTGGGTTTGTAGCTCACTTCAATATCTATTGATTAGGGAAAAACCTTACAAGTAATTTGAATTATTAATGGACTAATTTTATTGTCAAATCGTTATTATACATATCAATGATCAATGGGATTTTTTAATTGCTTTTTGACGGGATGCATGTTTACATTGGAGTGGGAATGGTCAAACCTAAATACATATTTTAATTTCAAAATTATTATGAAAATTATTCCGGATAAAAACCTGGTGTTTCAGTAAATGATTCTAATAGCTTATTAATTACAAAGTTACTTTTTGAAGGGATGCATGATTACATTAGATTAGGAATGGTTTTAAACTAAATACATATTTTAAATTTCGAAATTATTATGAAAATTACAATGGATACAAAAGCGGAGACTTAGCAAATGACTCTAATTGTTTATTCATTACAAAGTTAGGGTCTATTTTTTTAGTTAAGCGAGTAATTTCTAAAGATTCTAGTCTATCTAGTTTATGACCTTTATTGCAAGTATGAAGAACTTTAACATCTCTGTCTTTATCAAACGAGTGTTTATTTTCTAATAAATGTGATGCTACATTCGACAATTCTCCTTTGTCATTCACCCAGTTTGTAAAGTGTTCTTTAATTCGGGTTTTGAATGATCTCCCTGTTTGACCAACGTAATACGATGGGCAGTCAGCGCAGTTTACTTGGTAAACGACTGAGTTTTCAAGTTTTTCTCTCTTATCTTTATTATTGATTAAAATTCTACCTAGAGAATTCACATTATAAAAAGCGGTTTTGCATTTATCATTATTAGTTAATCTGGATATTTTTGTTGATATTTCGCCAATATAAGGGATTTTAACCCATTGTTTAGTGATATCTTTTTCATTTTTAAGGCCTTGTGAAATAATTGTTAATGTAAGTTTTTTGTCCTTTTTCTTTAATAAGTTATCAATAGTTTCGCTTTTGTATCCATTGTTCTTTGCTATGGTTTTTATTATATTTAATTCATTATTATAATTTATATAATTCAAAGGCACATGTAAAAGTCTGTGAATGAGTGAATAGAATACTGATAATTTATGTGAAATATGGTGTCTAGATGTATTGTGTATGATATTATCACTATATGTTGGTTTTCTATAGATTGAAAATTCTAATTTTTTATTAATGATTTCAATACCTATGTCGAGAAAGTTAATCTTATTTCCCCCCATTTCCATTGTAAACTGGATCGATTTGTTAATTTTATTAATTTCTTTTAGAAAAATATCTAATTGTCTGTTTGTGCCTGTCCAGATGATTAGAACGTCATCTACATATCTCCGATAGAAGGCAACTTTTTTAAACGATTTTAATTTTTCGATGGATTCTTCGATATAATCCATGAAGAACTCAGCTAACACCGGTGAAATCGGGCTGCCCATAGCTAACCCACTAGATTGGATGTAATAGTTATTATTGAATCTAAAGAAATTTTGTTCTATGCATGTATTTAGTACTCTTGTTATTTCTTTACGTTTAATTAAATTAATGTTTATTTTTTCCATGTAATTATTAATAATTATTTTTAATTCGTTTGTTGGTATATTTGAGAACAAACTAACAACATCAAATGAAACTAGGGTAGCATTATTAGGTACTGTGATGTCTTTAACCCGTCTGCTTGTTTAGGAATAAATACATCCCAAAACAAGTAATCGCGTTATACTTTCATAAGACCAAAAACGTCCCAGAGCGACCTTACATTTTAAAAGCTATATATCTCTCTTCCTCTAATCCAAACATATTTATTTTCTTTTAACCAGAAAGAGAACGAAATAATGCTTCTTATTGTCTTTGAAATATGAAAGCTATCTTGCATAGATATTTTACAATCTCGATCCAAAGTGACGGTTTGACCGGTTTGGCGCGAAAC
Source organism: Limnephilus lunatus (assembly GCA_917563855.2). Classification (NCBI taxonomy): domain Eukaryota; kingdom Metazoa; phylum Arthropoda; class Insecta; order Trichoptera; family Limnephilidae; genus Limnephilus; species Limnephilus lunatus. Next base: position 1,481,902 of record CAKJTF020000021.1, read on the forward strand.
CGAGGCTTCCGGATTGTGAGGTGCAAATATATTGAACCAAGCAGACGGGTTAATGAGGTCTATAAGTTGTAGGGAATTTATTATTCCGTATTTAGGTTTAAAATTAAGAGTATTTTTTATGATATTATTTCCAAATTTTGCTAATTTATAGGCAGGAGCTGAGTTATATGACACTACTGGTCGTACTGGCATATTATTTTTATGTACTTTTGGCTGTCCATATAGACGTGGACATTGGGGGTTCATAACAGAAAGGCTATTTTTATGGTACTACCCTTATGGTTAACAACAAAATACATATAACTTTCCAAAAACAACTTAAAAAACTAACACACTGGACACAAATACAATTAAAATCAACGCCAAGGGAAAAAACTGTCAGTTCACCCATACCATCCTTTTACGATAAAGTAGTAAACAACACTAATGTAGAATTTAACGATACTGAAATAACAATGCTTGATAAAGGATTAAAATACTGTCCAAACTTACCACTCCAATTAAAAGATCTCGAGAACCTCGCGATAGATACAGATATTGCAACGTCAGATTACGGTAAAAAATACCTATGCACTAAAATAATTAAAAACGCAACGACTGAGGGGAAATTTTCTAGCGAAGCACATACCGTAAAATCAATAAAAAATAAAATCAAACAAAACAATCTGATTATCTCTAAAGCAGATAAAGGAAATAGTACAGTTATCTTAAATAAATCCGATTATTTAGAAAAAGTCCAAGATGTGCTGGACACCAGTAATGTAACCTTATTGAAAAAGGACCCCACCCCTACATTTGCAGCAGACGTAAACACAATCCTAAATTCGTGCCAAACCTTGATTAAAAATAAATACCATAAAATTAGCCTTTCTGTTATGAACCCCCAATGTCCACGTCTATATGGACAGCCAAAAGTACATAAAAATAATATGCCAGTACGACCAGTAGTGTCATATAACTCAGCTCCTGCCTATAAATTAGCAAAATTTGGAAATAATATCATAAAAAATACTCTTAATTTTAAACCAAAATACGGAATAATAAATTCCCTACAACTTATAGACCTCATTAAAGACATCACAGTACCTAATAATGCTACCCTAGTTTCATTTGATGTTGTTAGTTTGTTCTCAAATATACCAACAAACGAATTAAAAATAATTATTAATAATTACATGGAAAAAATAAACATTAATTTAATTAAACGTAAAGAAATAACAAGAGTACTAAATACATGCATAGAACAAAATTTCTTTAGATTCAATAATAACTATTACATCCAATCTAGTGGGTTAGCTATGGGCAGCCCGATTTCACCGGTGTTAGCTGAGTTCTTCATGGATTATATCGAAGAATCCATCGAAAAATTAAAATCGTTTAAAAAAGTTGCCTTCTATCGGAGATATGTAGATGACGTTCTAATCATCTGGACAGGCACAAACAGACAATTAGATATTTTTCTAAAAGAAATTAATAAAATTAACAAATCGATCCAGTTTACAATGGAAATGGGGGGAAATAAGATTAACTTTCTCGACATAGGTATTGAAATCATTAATAAAAAATTAGAATTTTCAATCTATAGAAAACCAACATATAGTGATAATATCATACACAATACATCTAGACACCATATTTCACATAAATTATCAGTATTCTATTCACTCATTCACAGACTTTTACATGTGCCTTTGAATTATATAAATTATAATAATGAATTAAATATAATAAAAACCATAGCAAAGAACAATGGATACAAAAGCGAAACTATTGATAACTTATTAAAGAAAAAGGACAAAAAACTTACATTAACAATTATTTCACAAGGCCTTAAAAATGAAAAAGATATCACTAAACAATGGGTTAAAATCCCTTATATTGGCGAAATATCAACAAAAATATCCAGATTAACTAATAATGATAAATGCAAAACCGCTTTTTATAATGTGAATTCTCTAGGGAGAATTTTAATCAATAATAAAGATAAGAGAGAAAAACTTGAAAACTCAGTCGTTTACCAAGTAAACTGCGCTGACTGCCCATCGTATTACGTTGGTCAAACAGGGAGATCATTCAAAACCCGAATTAAAGAACACTTTACAAACTGGGTGAATGACAAAGGAGAATTGTCGAATGTAGCATCACATTTATTAGAAAATAAACACTCGTTTGATAAAGACAGAGATGTTAAAGTTCTTCATACTTGCAATAAAGGTCATAAACTAGATAGACTAGAATCTTTAGAAATTACTCGCTTAACTAAAAAAATAGACCCTAACTTTGTAATGAATAAACAATTAGAGTCATTTGCTAAGTCTCCGCTTTTGTATCCATTGTAATTTTCATAATAATTTCGAAATTTAAAATATGTATTTAGTTTAAACCATTCCTAATCTAATGTAAACATGCATCCCTTCAAAAAGTAACTTTGTAATTAATAAGCTATTAGAATCATTTACTGAAACACCAGGTTTTTATCCGGAATAATTTTCATAATAATTTTGAAATTAAAATATGTATTTAGGTTTGACCATTCCCACTCCAATGTAAACATGCATCCCGTCAAAAAGCAATTAAAAAATCCCATTGATCATTGATATGTATAATAACGATTTGACAATAAAATTAGTCCATTAATAATTCAAATTACTTGTAAGGTTTTTCCCTAATCAATAGATATTGAAGTGAGCTACAAACCCAAAGTAATTAGCCCACTGGAATTACCAAAATACTTTGAAATTCGACAGTCTAAAACGACTCAGTAACAAAAATAATTCATTAAAATCCTTGTAGACTATCCCTCTCCCCCTCCCCCATATGTTGTGTATATAAACCGTAGGCTAAGAATTATTTGTACCAGTCTGAAGATGGCTCTGACGAGCTGAAACCGGTTACGGTCAAATAAAATTAAGTGGAATAAAGTTTTTTATTTGTTTTATTATAATCTATTATAATGGACTTCCACCACGAATTAACAGTTTCAAAAATAGAAATATTACAACGGTAGTTTTTTTTAAAATTTAATATAGTTTTTCTCACTTTTTATTTTATCTGGTAAATCGTTAAATAACTTTGGGCCTACATATTCATAATGGTGTTGTGCAGCTGTCGTGTTGCATCTAGGTACATATATGTTCCCAGAAGTTCTAGGTCTTATACTTCGCGTTGAGGACATTTCAGATTCTTTAAAAACTTTTAAAATAGCATTTCTTTGAAATAGTTTTGGAACTGGTAGGACCTTAAATTTTTCAAAAAGTTCTTTGGTTGGAAAAATTCTTGGTTTTTTAATAATAACTTTGATGATCATTTTTTGTGTTGTTACTATCGAATACAAATTATTCTTATAAATGCCTCCCCATGCGATTATTCCGTACTGCAAGACTGACTGCACAAGAGCAAAGTAAACCATTTTAATATTTGAAAGATTTAGGATATTTCTTAATCGTAAAAAAATGTAAGTAAGTTTTCTAATTCTTTTTACACAGTTTTCGATATGTTTCTTAAATTTCATGTTACTTTCTATAGTGATCCCTAGATATTTGAACATATCCCTACATATTTCTGGTTTCTCTGGTAATGTCCTCTTAAGAAGTTTGTTTTTTCCGGTCTTTCACTGTATTTAAATATAAGGGAACATTTTTGAAACACACTTTTTGGATGCAAGATCTACTTTTCACAGAACTTACCAGTTAAAATCATTCAACAGTTTTTAAAATAAAATCATTCAACAGAATTTGTGATGAAGTTTTAATAATTAGGGTGACTTTTTATCAGATAATGAATAAATTACCCCCAACGGGAAACATTCTCAAGAGGCAAGTTGCACTCCTTCCCCTCTACAACCTGGACATCAAATGTGAGACTAACAGGGTGGTCCAAGTCACTCTGTCCATAGCCAACTCTGATCAGCTGATGGGCAAGAAATCTACAGCCGGAGAAAACCACAGGGTGACACTGATCGTAGGAGATTCCGAAAATAATCTTCTACTTTTTGAGAAAATATTGTAAATATTAAATCAATATATTTATTACCTACTCAAAATATTGCTCCGACATAATTATTTGGATTAATCAGCGTTTATAATTTCTTTCAGAGATACGACAATACTGGAAACTGATAATGAAGTAAAGAGAGAAGTCACGCCTAAATGCTCATTAGCTCACACTGTAAATGCTCACTGTATCAGCAATACTTGGGGTACTCTTTATTATGATAATAACACTTTTATGTTGCTTAGTCTACATCGGTGTTTCTTAACCGTATTAAAAGAATCGCCCCCTTTACCACAATAAAATTATCCAGCGCCCCCCCTTCTCTCTCGCACTGATACTACTAATCTTGCTCCGTATCAACGAATGAACACGTACGTAATAGGTGTCGAGCCTCAGATGGTACAAAACTTTTCTTCATAGGTGATATTTTGAACCTTTTTAAATGGGCCTTTATTTTATATGAATCACAATGACATTATTACAAATGAATCACAAAGTATTATGCCTCTGTTAAAATTTTTGTGCGTGAAAGTGTAGTTTATTTAGCAGAACTTAAAAAATCAAAGCGCCTAAAGAAACTGTAAAAAGTGCATAGCTCGTGAATTAGCTATTTTCTTTATTGACACAATGACCACTCAAACTTCTGCAGCGCCTCCTAAATGTTAAAAATTGAAAACGCCCTGCCACACCTCTAAAACGCCCACAAAGGGTTGCTGAAGCCCCGGTTAAGAATCACTGGTCTACATAAATCCAATAACCTTACCTGTTTTTTTTTTAAACGTGCATTTGTTATTTGCATTTTTTGTTTTGTTAAAAGCACCCGAAAACAGTATGAATTACTTTTAACACATTTGTTTTGACATGTTAATAATGAGTGGGAGACTAGTAAGCACGTTTTTGCATTTATTTTTACATTAACTCCCCACTTTTATATTTTATTTTTCAAAATTATATTATTTTTATTGGATATGCATAATATTTATGAGATTTTTTAATGAGATTTTACTTAGTATTATTTTTTTGTTTTATATTGTATCTACATGATCTGCATACAAACATTCAAAATATTTTTAGTTGGATTGGATGTGAAAAAGAGTATCAATGTGAAGAAAACACTCTTCAGCAGCCTTTCGGGAATACTTCAACAAAACATTCAGCAATATGTCGGGGAAAACATCAGGGGTTCCATCAAATTCAAAGACAAACATCAAATAATCCAGGAAGAAATGATGGAAGCGATTGCAGACTTTTCCCCACAAATACAAACAGATTTCTTGAATGAGGAAAATAATTTCTTTGAATCAAATGATGACCAACAGAGCAAGAAAGATGATCAGGATAGTTCTAGTGCAAAGAAGAAACCGAGGAATGCAACGAAATTAAATAAACTCACCAAATCTCCACTACAGAAAATCCATGATATTGCAAAGGGTGGAAAAAATATAATGGAAAAGATAAATAAATATATTAAGTCTATTCCAGAACCATCTTCCCTCAATACTCTGTCTGCAAATGTCACTTATTATGTAAGTATTACATGTTATCAAAGAATCTTTTTTTAATACATAATTATAATAAATTTAAAATGGTAGGCGTAGGCAGTCTAAATATGAGATCGAAATATTGGATAAAAAAAGTAAATTTAGTGAATTGAAAATTTTATGGTTTTTATTTATACTGGGTTTTACGTAATAAATTCTCACTGTAAGGCTTTTGACTCGAAATCCGAAGGTCGCGGGAATAAATTCCGGCGTGTGTAAATAAACATTATAATTTGTGTTATTTCACAATTAATTCATTTCATAGCTGTTTGTCGCTTAGAAATAAAAAATACTTGCAGCTTGCTCCAGAGTGGATGATACTCTCAGTATCGCCCTGGTGTAAGACCACCATTTAGAATTGAAACATTGCTTGAAATGGCTTTAGCCGTGTTTGTGACCAAATCTGAATAGCCAGGAACTTTCCTACCCTTCTTCTTCCCGATCTCCTTCCCCTCCCATATATCTTCAGCCACACAACATATCCCAATAGGCCACTTGCATCACATTTAAAAAAAAATCTGGTTTAGGCAAATATTCTAAGACATTCTGTATTTTTTTTTTTTTAATCGTTATTTTGAAACCCTTGTGATTTTTTTAAAATTTCAATCTGAAAAATCAGACCATTTTTTATAAACCGGAAAGACGGGACATAATTTTATGGGTGCGAAAAAACGATAATTACATAGCCTAAAATCATTTTAAAAAAATAACATTTTCCACACGAATAGCAATAAATTGTACGGGGTTCTCTTCATAACATCTGTAAAAACACCGCCATCTTTATTAAAAAATCAAACCAAAGAATACGTTCGCATAGAACAAACAATAAATCTAGTGAACGTTAAACGCAAATTCAAAAATTCGCGAGAAATCAAAGTGTGCCATATAAAAAAAAATTAATCATGGTGGAATTTTACAAAATTAAGGGAACATACATAATCAGAGATGGGACATTTTCATGTAGTGAGGTCACGAGCTCAAATAATGGATTTATTTATTTAAAAATAAAAATAAACTATACATTTCCAAATATTTTCACTTACATTTTCGTAACCTTAGTAAATAAATCTATCCACACGATTTTTTCCAAGTCGTTATGAAATCTATGCAAGTGGTCTATTGTGGATACCATAGTCTCACTGGCTCACTTCAGAAGGGAGCGGCTGGGACTCTTGTGAGGTATTCACATAAAAAAGAACAATCTAGTTATAAAAACTCTGGATACATATTATGTAATACATACTATATGAAAGTACAACAATACCTAGGTACATAAAAGGATACAATATTTTCTAGCCTTCAAAGCATAAAATTACTTTCTTTTCTTTCAAGATAAAAAATTATAACTCAATCATTTCAAACTCTGCAATAAAATCCCACTCTCACTCAAAAACTTTTAAATCTCTAATAAAAAGTTGGATATGAGATATAGGATGATCAGAAATAGAAAATATACTGACACCAAAATGCAGACAGACACCTAAACCACTCAACTGCAGTAAAAAAACACTATCTTATTTATTTTATAATTATTTCGTAAAAAACACTAAATACATTTATAATTACTTCATATTATTCATATAATTACCTTTTATGTAATATGTAAATGAAATCCTCAGCATGAATCATTATGTATCTCCACTTGTAACAATAAAAAGGAAGATAATAAAACATTTGTTATTATTTCTATGAATGAAATAGTAAACAAATGATTTGTTAGAAAAACATTACTGCATGAAATTAAATTATTACATTTTTTTCTAGAGACCTTTGCCCAAAAGTATGCCTCAAGACTATTCTGTGGACTTTAAAGGAAATAGTTTATCACCAAATGAATCAAGTGAAATAAGTGGTAACAGAAATTATTTTGCAAATACCTCCACTATTTGTGCAAGTAATCCGAACATACTGAGGGTTCAAAATAATTCTTCATACGACAACAGGACACAGCAACAAAACGCAGTAAAAAAATTTCACCCCCAAACTGATATTTACAAACCAGAAAATGCGCTTTCCCTTCCCACAAATTCGTATTATGATGAAGAAAACATGAAATTATTAAGGAGCAATGAAGATTTTCCTTTGGATATTAAAGAAAAAATTTCTTCACATAACTTCGACAGGGAAAAATGTAGCTCAAGGCAGAATTTTTATGAATATGAGCAAATTCCACTTGTTAATGAAATTTTCAATGGCAGTGAAGATGAAACTTATGAAGACTGGTACAAAATGTTAGATACACAAAACGCCAGAGATTCGTTTGTATCAAAGGTGCAAAGTTTCTATTCTTTTCCATCTCAAATTGATGACATTTTTACTAATCATTCAATCACTGAAAGGGACGTTAACGATGCGGACATTCATAGTGGGGATTATAATTATTTGACCTACAGTAAGTCACAGTTGTCATCTCAACAGAATAATTTACAGCCTGTGATACCAAGCCCATTTTCCAAAAGAGATTATTCATTTAAGCAGAGGACTGAAGATTATCAAAATACTCAGCAATCTAACATAACTAATGATCCCAATAAACATGTAGAAAATAATAATAGAGAAGTGCAAAACCATGAGAATCGCCAATTTGAAATATTTCACGTCTCTACTTTAGAATACCCTAGAGTTGATTTTCTACAAAATAGACCTGCTTTTAAAGAAAATGCTAAAAGAATTGCGCCGCAAACTGAAACATTTCAAAGCCCTAATAAAAAAAGTAAAAAAATCTCAACAAATAATACCAATCATTTTGATCAAATGAAAGAAAGAGAAATATCTGTGTGTGAAAATAATCAATGGACAGTACCAAAAACTAGTACAAATGTTCATTCAAGTCCTGGGAGCAGTGAAAAGATAAATTTAATGAAACCAAATGATCCTAAAAGATTAATTATTTCGAATATTGATTTAACAGAGGACCTAGAAACAATTCAATGCGAAGAAAACAACTTCATTAAAGTAGATTCTGTCAACAAGGAAACAAAACCTAATAAAGCAACATGCAAAGTTTCATCAGATAATCACAGCAAATATCCTTCTAACACAAGGGCCAAAAAGCTTGAAGATGATTTAAAATTTGAAAATGTATCGCTGAATAAATTAAAAACACCAACTTTAAGTCAACCATTTAACAGTATTGTAAAGGTTGTAAAAAGTGATGAAAATAACTTTGATATACCAAAGAATACTCCTATCGGAAATTTCGAAAAGGGAATCAATAATATTTCTGCATTTAATAACAACCCTGAAAAGAAACCAACTGCAACAAATAATGTATGTGATGAAAAAGTTACAAATCCAATAGACGCCCAGATTCCGTCGATCAATTTTAAACAAAATAAAACCATGATAGGGAATCCAATAAAAAAAACTGAACGAAAGAAAATAATTTGCCAGGCACTGTCGGATTGTGAAATAGTTAACAGTTCAGATGATGAAATCATTTTCGTTAAAGATTTAACACAACCCAAAAATAAAATAGAAATCACTAAAAATTTAGTACAATCCGAAGATGGTGATTGTAAAATAATAAATATGGATAAAATTCAATGCTACAAACCAGAGATCGAATCACCAAAATTTTCCCCAGCTCAAAAACAATCGAAACAAAATTCTGTTCAGAGTTTTGAAAAGTGTGATAGATCTGTCCAACAAAATAATAGTATGGAATTATATTACAAGCCCACTAATGTTAACATACAGTTTGGCAATCAGATTCAAATTACTAACAACTTTCAAAAACTTCACCGCATTACTTTTAGCACCATACCTAGACCATTGACTTTTAATGTATATCCGAGAAGATATAAATGCAAAAAATTCAAGTCAGTTACTTGGAGAGCTCCTCTTGTTGTGCTTCCACCTACAGCTGGCAATGTTCTGACCGAAAAAGTTACAAACGAAATAAAAAGTGAAGAATTTTCCTTGGTCAATAAGAATTTATCAGTCATGTGGAGAAATCCCAAATTTAAAGCAAATGTTATTGCCAAGACACCAATCATGTCAGTAATGAAATCAGTTATGGAATTGCCACTGAAGGAATTAATTTCTTTGTATTCATTCAACACAACCTCCAATAACATCATAGAAATTTCGGTGGATCAAGATATAGCAGAAACAATGTGTAATTCCTCCCAACATAAAATAAGAGAATTAGAAGATGACAAACCAATGTCACCATTAAAAAAACATCTACATAAACCCAATATTGAGCTAGTAAATGACGTAAGCACATTAAAGCAAATTGCAGAAAAAAGGGTTTCCCAAATAATAGAAAGCAATATGATAGATGCGGGTAATGAAGTTGATATCACCCAAGAAGTTTTGTCTTCTTTAGAACATAAAACAGAATTACTTTTTGCCGAACCCAGTAAGAAAATATGCAAAGAAAGTTGTGTTAAAAAATGGTTGAAAAACTCTCCATTCAACTGCATTCCTAACCTGGATCCAGATACAAATGAAATTCACACAGCTTGCAAGGAGATTGAAATGACTAAAGATTCAAAAGAAGATAAAAAAATAGGAATGGTGAATGAAAATCTATTGACAACCGAAAATTTGTTAACTTCAATGATAACTTCGTCATTGCTGAAACACAAACAAAAACAAGATTCTGGAAAAGTGGTGGATAAAAACAATGAGTTTAATAGGTTGGTATTAAATACATTTTCAATCAATCGAAATAATACTTACGTCTTTCCAAAATTAAGCCAATAGCAGTAACCTTTGCTTTGTATTGTCATAATATTAATATGTAGATTTAATTACATAATATAATTTTTTATTGCAGAGTAGAAGACTTGGAATCGACGTGGGAAAAAGATTATAAGCTAACAAATGCAAATAAAGTCAAAAGTTCTGAAGGAAAAAAATCACAGAAACAATCCATTAATTCAGTGATGAATTACAATGCTCAAATTGTTTATGACATTTATGCAGATACTCCTAACAAAAGAGAGAACATTCAAAGAATGGCAATCAAAGAGCCGGAAGTAATCATGCTAGAAAATGATGGTATAACATTGGACTATCAACAGCAACATAGGCTGGGGAATTATGCATCAGTTTGTAACCGTATTTTAAAGAATGACCCTTATATTAAATTTGACAATGAAGACGAGGAAGAAGATTGGATTAAAAAAATTGATGAGGATTTAGCCAGTCAAAATATGTACGATTCCGATAACAATGAAATAATAGATCAAAACCTTTTTAATCCACAAAATTTGATAGCGTCAGCATACTGCAGCTACAGAAATATGGAAGATTCTGAAATAGTTAATATGTCACAAGGCGAATACGAGAAAAATTCAACTTCCGAAGTTTCATTTCAATTATTTCAACACAAAACAATAGAGAATGTTGTTGAATATCGAAAAAATGATATGAAACGTTCACACAATGATAACTCTTTAAAAAATATTCATATTCCTTCAACGAGGATTGAATCAGGAAATTCTGAAAATCCTCCCAAATTCTATGAACAAGGACTATTAGAAGGATCACATTTTAATACTACGCCAAAGAATTTGGAGAGACGATACGAAAATGCTACTCAAAATACTGGACAAAACCAGTATTCTAGTTTTAAAAATGTAACTAATGATTATTCAAGATCATTATTTGGAAATTTTTATGATTATAAGCCTGCTTTGGCTTCACAATTAAATAATGTGATTATGGGTCAAGCCCAAAACACACTGAAAACGCACAGTCAACCCACAGTTAATGTCTCCACCCAAATGTTTCATCCGCAAAACAGCTATAATCAAGGGCAGTTTCAATTTCGCAGTCAAGTCCGCAGGCAAAATGTTTCTGAGAATCCATTATTCTCGCAATTTGAAAAACCAACGAAGAATAAATTTACAGATTAGAAATTTGAAAAAAATATTACAGCTTAAAAGTATTAATAACTTTTAAAAAATTAGCATTAAATATCTCCTAGAATACTATAATTTGTTTGATCAATCTATAATAATATTATAATACATATGTACATACAATGTTCATGATGTATTGTTCAAGATACAAGTCATCACAGTAGGTTCAATTTCAATTTAACACAGTGCCAGTGGTCTGATTATTTTAAGAGCAGCATTTCTTAATGTAAAATTGCTCAACTTAAAATATTGTATGTATATAAATGCATATTAGTATCGATGAATAAATAAAGTCATTTTAATAACATTACCAAAAAAACTGAGTTTTTTTACAAGTGCACCACAATTTATAATTATTTGCCTGAATTATCCAGTGTGAATTGTATTGAGGGATGTAGATTTTCGGGTGTTCGCTTTTCGATTTGGCTATTTGATTATATCATATCTCTATTTTTGATACTGATAATTTGTGGTGGAATTCCATTATACATAATAATAGATTAAAACAGTTTTAAACTTTTTTCTACTTATTTTACAAGAGTAATAATTCAGGATTTTTATTTTATGAAATAGTGGCAAAAAGTTGAAAACTATTTTAATATATTATTCTTCTTCTTTGTGTGCCCTATCAGGTCCCCCGATGTTGGCGATCGCTCTGGAAAATCTCTGTCTTGTGCTGCCCATAATAGCTCCTCTATACTTCTAATGCCGGTCCACTCTCGTACATTTCGCAGCCAAGACATTTGTCTCCTACCAGACCATCTATCTTGCCCACAGATAAGAGAATGGTTTCTAATATCTTTGATCTTGCCTTTCAATATTAAATGGAGCAAGTGATACTTCTCCCCTCGAAGTATATTTTTATTTTATTTTATTTTATTTTGCAGAAACAAACAGTACATAATTACATATTAGAAAGTAGTTACAAGTTATAGAGTTAATACAATAATAGGTACCAATGACATGTCGCTGTTATATAGTATATGTTTTTATATGACAAATGATGCGTTTTACCTATATTTAATTAATAAATTATTGAGGGAGAGGGGTAAGGGTGTGTGTGTGTGTGTGTGTGTGTGGATGTGTGTGTTATGTGTGCAAGTTCAGTGTGCTAGAAATGTTTTTCTTAAATAAAGGAAGGGAATCAAAAAATATATCAATATTTGTACTTGTTTGAATTGAGTTGAATCTTTGAAGGATGCGGGATATGGGGGAGTTGGCTGCAGCGTTCGTATTATTACTGGTTGTGTAAAAAAGGTTGGTGTGGCGAGTTCTTTTAGATGGGATGTTAAAATTTATTTGGGATAGGAGTTCTGGGCAGTCTATTTCGTTATGTATTATTTTATGGAGAAATGTCATGTCGGCTACCGTTCGCCTGGATTTCAGGGATTGGAGAGTGCAGATATAATTATTGTTGTATTTATAACCGAGATACTTAATAAATTTATTTTGTATGCGCTCTATATTATTGACGTATTGGGTGTATTTGGGATTCCAGACAGGCGATGCAAATTCCAGTGTACTTCTGACCAGGCGCGGCCGGTGCCTAAAATTTTTGGTGGTTCACCGATTTCATCAAAAACGTGATGTATGTAATATATATATATAAATGCACGTATCTTACTTATTTATAGAGAAGATCAATTCTTCGATCCCTTTGCCGAGCGAAGACTTCAACCACCCTTAGATACAGATATACTCACCTGATAATATACTGAAACAGATATACTCACCTGATAAACTCGTTATCCGATAAACACACTTATATGAAAGTTTATGCTTGGAAGATATGACTTTGCAAGCGGTGACACTGCATTAAAAAACTTCAGAAATCATAAATTATTTGCTATTTTACACTATGGTTCATTTCTTTTGATATTACATCTATTAGTATTAGAGGATTAGTGGCAAAGAAGAGAAGGTATTTATTTATTATTTAAAAAGACTCAACTTTCGGATATGAATTAATATCACAATAATGTTTTGATTTGTAGCGTAGGATTGCAGACAGTGGCGGGTGTTTACTGACCCACTAAGCGTCGGTGTGAAGTTAGCAATAATTAAAAAAAAACGCACACAAATAAAAGGTTACTTTCTGCAAAAAAAAGCAAATAATAAATTCACTGCCAAGTATGTAAATCCGCAGGAGTTCATCACAAGATAATAATATCGCACGCATAGCTGACCCGTGACCCGTTGACCCGAGGTTGCATTTTACAAGAGAAATGTTATAATTTTACTTCATACTTGTTCAAACCCTTGATCGTTCGAGCCCTTCCTTCGGAATTCTTCGATTCTTCGTTCGTATATCTCCGCTGACCGTGCGGCGTACTGTCAGAGGTATTTTTCTTGATACGTTTTGTCAAAACCACGGTCCAGATATGTTTCGTATGGGCTGCATACAAAATATTATTAGCCAAACAACGCGCATAGCTAAAGCGCGCGGTTTGGTATGTACCTCGGTTTCTCGTTCCTAGCCAATGTAAACGGCGCGCGGGTGCAATGTTTTTGCTGTATTTATCTACAATATTTCGTCGTTAGTCACGTTTTAGTAACATTTAGTATATTAAATTGCAATTTTTAGGATTTTTTTTAAATTTTGCTTAATTTTATAATTAAAAACATTAAGTAAGATTACGATGAGCTGTAAATTGTTGTTCAATTTTTTTGGCGGTTCGTTGCACGAGTGCACTGAGGCACTGGCCGCGCCTGCTTCTGACTAGTGAGGAGTAAAGCATTACTAGCGTATTTGGATTTTTAAATAATTTACTCAGACGTAGTATGAAACCCAACATTTTGTAGGATCTATCAGTGATTGAATCAATGTGCGTATTAAATATAAGTTTACTGTCTAAATATACTCCTAGGTCCTTACATTCATTTTTTGAGATCACGGGTTCATCGCAGAGTGAATAGCGGAAGTTAATTATATGCTTGTTTCTAGTAAAGGACATAGTGTGGCATTTAGAAACATTGAGATCCAAGTAGTTAGCTGTGCAGTAGTTGCAGAGCCTATCTAAGTCACTTTGTAGCTCTTTACAGTCCGATAGAGAGCGAACCGTTTTATAAATTTTCATATCATCTGCATACATTAAAAATTTAGAGCGTTGGAAGCATGAGCCTATGTCATTTATGTATATATTAAAGAGGAGCGGACCAAGATGGGAACCCTGAGGGACACCCGAGGTTGCTTTGATAATTTTGGATAAAACTCCATTTATTGAGATAACTTGACTACGATTGCTGATGTATGATTTGATCCATCTAAACAAGTCACTGTGTATTCCAAGACGAGTGAGTTTATTTAACCCTTCCTTCCCTGCGATGTGTATGAGTTGAATTTTATATGTATTTGATAAACAACTGTGTACGAAAATTTTCACAGAGAACATATCACAGGTGTCCGAGGCTCTCCATGCACACGAGGGACCGTCAGGAACGAGCCGTTCATAAAAAGCAACGAAACGACTCGAGAAGAAGTATATTATAACAAAAATAATGTCTGTATTCCTCATAATCATAATGCTTCTATACTATACATCAAAGGGGAGAATTAAAATTTGCTAGCGGCAATTTTTGTCGGACCTACTTGACATGTCAGTGATGATGCGATGAATGCGGAGGGTTAGATTTAGTTCAAGTTTATCTTTTTATGGTCTGTGGATGATATGGATTCGGAGCAGCTTTTTTATAGACTTGACTTACCGCTAAGAGCTGCATCGTAACTTCTCTTTCGGTTACATGGGCCGTTGAGAAAAATAGAGATGGCCTGCATCATTGAATGACGACTTCACAAAGCAGGGACGTTGTTGTTTTATTTTGTGGATTGAGTTCATTGAGAGAAATATGCATCTAGACATAGCAAGGTAATTATCACTCTATTTTTTAGCAAGGTTAGGCAGAGAGCCATCACACAACTCTGTTTTGACACAAATTTCTTGCTTAATTCACATTCATTATTAAGTACTTAATTTATTAAATGTAAACAATGCAGAAGAGCCCCAAATGGCTATATGAACCCGTGGGACTATGGCATACATCGTTTAGAGTGTTTAGACTGTTTAGAGTTTAGAGTATGCTGTGTTGCGGAAATGAGTAGAGAGGGGAAGGAGATAAGAGTAAGTATGAGTTAGAGGACTAATAAGAGGAAGATAGTTAGGAATGGCAAAGTACAGTAGAACGATAAGTTAAGAACATAAAAATACATTGTTTAATTTGGTAACGAGGTGTGATGCATATTGTTAACAGTAAACAACAAGAGGTAAAGAGGCAGGAGGTGTGTGGTAGGTCGATGGGTACACAGAGACAACGTACCCACCACACAAGGCTGTGAACTGAGCCGAGAATTCTCCGGCGATGAAACAGATTGAATGCGGGTCATTCAAGTTCTACAGATATTATATTATTCAATTACATATCGACGCTGGAAAGGATAAATGGCTAAAGCGCCATTATGCTAAATGTTCAGGAGAGCTGTTTGAAAGTTTAAAAAAATCATAACTCTGAAAACGATTATCTGATTTTGTTGCCGCTTGAAAATTATAAATGCATTTACCAAAACTAATCAATTGTAATACATATATTTTTAATAATATTAACAATTCCGAAGATAATGGCGCTTTAGTCAAAAGTGCCTAAAAATTTAGGCAGGAAAAATGACTAATGTGCATGTTTATGTTATTTTCACACGAGGATAAATAACTAAATTCTTTGTACTACACATTAATAGGAGAGGAAAAATACCTTACGTACAAATGTACCAATAATCTAGTGAGGAATAAAAGCTTATCATTAGAAAAGTAATAGATATTCCAAGCAATAATGGCTAATGATCCACCGTAAGTGATATCTTGACCGACATAAAGACTTACGGACATGACGAATACATATTTAAACTATGGTCATAGGGGTATTATATTGGTTAAAAAAAGAAAAAAAATATAAAAAAACACGGATTTTATTATATTTCGATCGCCAAAACATTTGTATCATAGTTGCTTTCTACAATTTTAACTTTTCAATAATATTAATTTGAAATAAAGAATATAGTATCGTGTTATAATGCGCTACGATGAGCAAATAACGATATATTAAATAATATTTAACCCTTGAAGGGTAAAGCTGGAAAATAAAATGGAAAAAAGGGATTAATGGCCTACAAATTAAACTTTTCAATTAATATTAATTTGAAATTAAGAAGCCTTATTAAAAAAAAAAACAATACGCTACGATGAGCAAATAACGATATAGTATAATATTCAACCCTTGGAGGGTGAAAGCCATTAAAATATGAAAAAATTAAAATGAATGGCCTACACTCTGCAGGCCTACAATTTTAATATAAATTAAAACAAGCTAGAAAGGTGCAGCTATTAATTGCAAATAATACAAAAATAAATAAAGACACTTTGATCGACTGTTAATTGTCATGATCTGGGTCTTCAATGTCTGATTCCAAAAGCATGTCTTTAAAGTCATTAATTTTGAATTGTTTATATTCATTGTGATAAAGAGATGGAATGGTGTTATTTGTGCACAATTTAATTAAATCGGAATATTTCTTTCAGGATATCGGTAACATATCTGTGTAAATTGGCTCCGGTTTAAATGTTTTGTTTTTAGTAAAATTTCAAATTCTTCCACTGGAGCGTCGTCGGCCATGGAATATTTTACGAAATTTTTGTTTAAATTCTTTTTAAATGTGGCAATTCTTATTTTGTTAATTTTTCCAGCAATACCTTTGAAATACCTATCACTTATCTTGTCCCATCCAATAAAGTTTGAGTAGGATACCACTCTTGTACAATAACGAGATGGCACTGCCGGTAAGTTTTTTTTATGTAATCTCTTGCGGACTGTAATAGAATAGATCGGCTTTTGTTTTATTAGCTGCAATTGTTTTGCCTCTCATATCCAACTTTGAAACGCCAAAGTCAGCATTGGACAGGGTATAGTGTAAGAATTTTTGGCTAATATCTAAAGTATTCAGTTAGAATTTCAGGTAAACTTGACGTCGCCCTTCCCCTTCGTTTATAAAATAAAAAGTACGTATGATTACGTTGGCTTAGCTCTTTGACTCTTTTTCTTTTGACTTCTTGTTTTTGCGCCATCGCAATGAGCCAATCACGCCTCCTGGTTGAAATCAAGCTCCAAAAAAATTGAATATGCGTTGTCTTTTCTCGTCTGTAATTTCACTACAACTTTTACCACAGGGTTTGTCTTTGCAGGTATTATTTTTCATTTTTTCTGGTACTTCAGAACCATCTTTTCGCTCATATTTTTTACCACTTTGAATTAAAATGGACCTTTCCTTTTTTTTATTGATGCGTTTTCTTTTTTTCGCATTTTCGCCAACCTTTCCATCTACATCGATTTTCTTTTTTTTTAAAGTCTTTTTTTAGTCGATCCTTCTTCAATATTCCCAACTACAGAGTCGGAGCTTGATGAACCACTCCATGACTTGGAATCCCACTGAAAATCTAAGGCATATTCATCATCTGACAAGAAGTCCAAATAATTTTTTTGCATTTTATTTCTGAGGCTTTGGACTGACTGGCTTAGACAATACAGTATAATATTTTATGTATGTTTATTATTACTAAATATTTTAGTATGATTTTATAAATATACCCACCAAAACATAATATTATAAATTGTACATGTGACGTAGGAAGAACTTAATTATACATTATCAATCTTAATTTTGCTACTTACCACACTCGTGACAAAGCTTACACTAAAGAATAAATATATCCGATGCTCGAACTCGTAACCTGTTAACAATGAACCGCGCAGCAACGGACGTTCGTTCACCCGGACTGTTCTTGGAGGACTAAAGCGCCCGTGGAATCCGGATCTATATTTATAGGTGGGTGCTTCCGAATAAATTGATGGTAAAATGGTAGATCTAAGCGACATTAGCAAAATGACGATCAATATATTTAAAATGATTTATTCGCCAAATCAACTGTAAAACGTGGCAAGCATAATTAAATAAAGCGACAAATCTTTTTTTTTTTTGGAAAGGAAAAACAGCTAAAGCGACATTGTTAGTGATTTTCTATATGACCTATTTGACTTAACAACAAATATATTATTAAAACGGGTAGGGAAGAAATACTAATCTGAATTATATACTTTATTATGGTAGGGAACGTGTGCTTAAGTAACTTCAATAGCCATTTCATGGTAAGGAAAAAAAGCTAATTCTACGTGTTATTCTAAAACATAGAAGGTAAAAAAAGCTTACAAACAATTTGAATAAAATTCTGGAAAGGAAGAGTGATGTAACCTTCTACCACACGTAATCTAAGATGACTTAAGTCGCACTCATATTAAAAGACCATATTTGCTGTCGTTTAAGTCAATGAAATTTTTTAAAAGTAGCTATTTTGTGGTGACTAAAGCGCCATCAAAGTGCTCGGATCGCAATGAAACTAGGACCAATCGACGCAGAAAAAAAAACTAAGTTGGACTGCATATATAACTCATATTCACCCGATGTGGCGTTTTAGTCACTCTTCCTTTCCAGCGTCGATATAATAGTAAAACAATATTTATATCGACCAAAAACTTAAGTAATTTTTTTTTTTACTGAAGACTTTTGCAGCCACGGATCTAGGAAGGGGGGGGGGCAAACTGGGGCGCGAGCCCGGGCGGCAGTTTCAGGGGGCGCCAAAATCGTAGTTTATACGTTTGATTGAAAAAAAATTTATTCACAAAGCGCCTTGCATCCAGCGCACGTTGTTCTATCAATTATTCATTTGATTTTAAAACGCCCAGTTGGTTTTTGAACACATCAAGTTGATTTATGAAAGTACCTATTCTAAGTCGTTTTTTAACGCGTTCATAATTAATGTACGTCATAGGTTTTCAACGTGGGCGATAACGCCCCTTGTGGGCGTTTGAGACTTTCAGGGGGGCAGTACGAGACCCAGAGAAATTATGGGTCGTTGAGATGGCACAGTGAGGGCCTTGGCAGGTAAAAAAACATGGTGAAAAAAAGACAAAAAACAGGCTAATCACGTACTCATAAAGCAAAGTAGACTTTAAATACAATATTGGATTGAGTCACCGATACAAAATTGTATTTTTCAGCCGTTCTTGAAAGATTTGGGTTTGTTTATGGACAAAACTATTTATTTATATTCTAATTAAATATGTACGGTCGCGAACAATTAATTTACCTTAATATTTTAAAGCGTAACATGCAAAAATCATTAAAAACCTAAAATAATTTGATTGGTGCCATCTGTGAATGCGTAGATTATAACGTACGTGACGTTTAACCTTAATATTATGTTATTGTATGTATTGTAATCATTTTTACCACGTGTGCGAAAATTCACATATTTCAATAGTGGATGAAAATTGAACTGAAAGATTCCATTACATTGAGATCTACATTAAATTAATTATTATAATTTTTTTATTATATAATATTCATCATACGTGTATTATTATTATCAAGAATTGAAACTATATCAAATACAAGAAGGAATGAGATAGCAACCCGGTACTTATAATACAAAAGAACTGTTTTTTTAACTTGCTAAATAAACAAAAAGTTACAACAAATATTTTAATATTGAATTATTGATTCCGTGTTAAAAGTTATAGCCATTTTAGGGTCGTGAAAATAGAAGAAATCTAACTAGAATCTAAATAGAACAAAACTTTAAACGCCTTTTTCTCGAATCCACTTTTTTCGAAACGTGTGTCACAAAATCTCAAGTTCTAATAAAAAGGATTTTCTTGAAATTTGACATGAATTTTCTTTATACATTCCGTTATGGTAGGAACCAACAAAAAATCAAAAATTTTAATTTTTACGAGGTTTTTTAAAAAATTCGGGAAAGTTAAAAAATAACAAAAAAATTGAGTAGCCGCCATTTTGCGAGAATTTTTTTTTTGTTACATTATTTTTTTTTCATTTACCATAATGACGTTTGTACTGATAAACAATCTATCTATTTTTTTATTTTTCAAATGACCAGAAGGGTTGGAATCGTGACAAGATGGACACGCTCTTTTTTTCCCCTCTACTTCAACAGCGTGTAACTTCGTGAAATATATATATTTTAATGGTGCTCCAGATTTTATGTCCGGGTTAAATCTTTCCCAAATGAAAGACTAAACCCTTCCACACACTTTTCCACAAATGATTATCTAGTAAATCCACGCAATGTAAGTGCACTATATAAGTATAATAAATACAAGAACAATATGTCAATCCACCAGAAACATAATGGAAAAATAATTCACTGACTCATATTTTCATATCAGAGGGTTCGTCTCTGATGAAATCCTAACTGGTCCGATAAATCCTACTGATCCCTCAATATAAATATTAAAAAAATCTTTCGTAATCCTACATGTATTTAAAATAACTTAAATATATTTTTATTTTTTTGTGAATTCTTCATAGACGACAATAATAATAATAATAATTGGACAATTTGTAGAGCGCCGTTTTTGTGAAAAATCACCTCAAGGGCGCTTATGAATATTACTAGACCTGCCCCAAGTGATAAAATTATCATACCCCATACCGGTTCCATTGGAACCGGCTGAGGGGAGGCGGCAAAAAAATATAATATATGAAATCCAGACAAGCGATTAAGTACCTACCTATAATATATTTTACCAGAAAATTATTATTAATCTATGATTGAAATGTGCGGCCTATTTTACCATTTCCACTTTTATATTCTATGAGAATCTACAGTCAATTTATAGAACGAAAGTTAAATTTGAATCAACTTTGGGTTTCTATTCCAAAGAAAACCCAGTTCTCACTGATTAATTTCATAGATTCTATGAAATACATACAGCTGCCGAGCGATTCGGTATCTTTTGTGAGATCGTTATTGGATAACGGAAATTATCTCCTGTCAGATTTGTGTGATCTTTACATATTTACTGTCACATATTTTAGTTTAGATCGATTTGAAAACGAATTCCTGCAAGTAAGTATGATTATTTATTCATATAATGTACGTTGTACATAGAAAAAGCAAACAACAGCCATAAAAATTTCACAAATCTGACAGGAGATTACTACTAATAATTAGCTACTAAAACGATCCCACAAAAAATACGGAATCGCTCAGCAGGTGTGATTCTGGCTTTATGGCGGGTCCCCACCTCAGCTATTTTTTTATTTTTATTGTTTATTTAGGAAGCATACAATTGTGTATAAAGTAATTGTACATTAAATAGTGAATATAATTTAAACAAGTTAAGTTCCATTTATAATATTTAGTTGTGGTTAGTGATTAGTGATTATGAATCAAGTGGTTATTAAACAATTATAGTAGGTATATGGTGTAAGCAAGTTGTAAAAAATTATCAAAAAGGTGATAATAATCAATACAGAAATAATAGTTTCAAGTAGTTGTTTAAAATAATAGTATAGTGTTAAGTAAAAAATTATTAAAAAGAAATAATAGTTTTCATTTAAGTACATTGTAAGGTTAGTTTGATTTTAAACGATTTCTATGATCTATTTCATAATATCTATTAAATAGATCAGTGTGAACAGAATTTCTATGCCATAGAAAATCTGATAGAAACAGAAACCCAATATTTCAACTTCAACTTGAAATGGAATGATGGTTAGTTAGTTTACAGCATCTTGCTAAAAAATTAGCAAATTTCAATATTTCCCAACTCATTAACTTTCAATAGTATCACATTGTGACAACAATAAATAATGCCGACCTTATCATAACGATCTATCATTGGTTAGAAAACATTGATCAATAATCATGTACCCTGAATTAAATGACACTTTTCATCTCTTTTTGTAAAACTAATTATTTATCTTGAATATTATTATTATTTATACATACTGTTTCTTGATGTGCCTCGGAAATAAGTACTAATTAGGAACTAAATATTTGAGCCAGGCAAATATTTGTAAGGCTGACAGAAATGATATGACAAGGGACTACAGTAACTCAGTAACAGTGAGCCAGGCAAATATTTGTAAGGCTGACAGAAATGATATGACAAAGGACTACAGTAACTCAGCAACAGTGAGCCAGGCAAATATTTGCAAGGCTGACAGAAATTATATGACAAGTAACACTACAGAAACTCAGTAACAGTGAGCCAGGCAAATATTTGTGAGGTTGGCAGTAATGTCAAGGAACTACGGTAACTCAGTAACAGTGAGCCAAGCAAATAAATGACATATGCGTTGCTGTGATTTCATCAATCCAAGGACATGAGTGGTGTTATGTTATGATGATGAAGGTGTTAAATATCCATATTTAACCTAGCACTATCGAAAGTTTCAGATGTGTACATGACCTGTAAACAATTGAAAAACTATTGCCTGGACTTGGTATCTAAGTAATTTCACACAAAAAAAATTACTTCAATAAATTTACTCATAACGGTGATTTTGCATTTTAAACACTTCACTCGCTCATGTCTCCAATTATTTACCCCAGGTACAATTGGTATTTTGGGACATTGTGCTTTGTCTTAATGTTATAAAAGATTACTTACATCAATGTATTTCGAACAAGTAATAATGTAGAAAAAATATTGATGTACAAAAGTACATTGTTGAGGCTTTCTTCAGAGGCAATTAATTCATTCTCACTCATTTGAGAATCTTATACTAATAATTGTGTGTGTATTTCTAGTCAATTGGGTTCTAGTGCAGTGATCATTGAGTTATTAATTGATTAATCTCTGTTAGACCATGCACCATGGGCCTATATCTGCTTTCACATTGGGGCAGTTGCTAATATTAAGCATCTTGACACTGTACTCACTGTACAACAATGGAAGATGCAGGTTCGCATCATTTGCTTTGATAGACTAAATCACTAAATTAAAAAAAAAAAAACAATTCCATTCAAATACTTTTTCATTTTTAGAACATTATAAAATAAATTAATATTTCAGTTCGTTAGCCATGCAAAATCCAAAACATGCCCATCAGCAAAGGGATTAATAAATAAAGACAGATTTTATACAAGCAGCAATAAAGCTTGCGGTCTAAATTCTGCATACATCAATATCCAAAGTGATTCTATTAAAAACAAGATAGCTCTCCCCACCGGCATGACCACTGGCAAGTTAGTCCTGCAGGCCGAGAGATGAAAAGAGTCTACGCTTTCGATGACGAAGATAATCATCGGGAACGTAGAAACTAATGCTCTTAACGATAGTAAAGTTTTCGAATCATCCACATTGCTCTAAAAGGGCTGAATAACATAGATAATATTATGAATTTAATAGTGTCAACTTAACTAGTTTTTCAGGACCTCTTTTTAAAACCTAAATTTATATTTCTAATGCCAGGGCCGCACCTGCGTGTATCATCACGAAGCTTCATGCTATAACACGATACGCGCAAACGTGACCAGCCATTATCGGCTATCGTCGCGAACATTCGGGCTGTTATCTAGCATATTGGCTTAATTTGGACATTACTTCGATGTGTTGGGATCTATCCAACACTCTTATTGCTTTAAGATCCGTCTACATCCATATGCGTGCGCAAAAAGTTTGTGCAACATTTGCACAAACTGATTCTGAACAAAATTAACAAGTAATTCTTGTACATTTATTTGCACAGTGTACCATTTTGCCGTCTCAATGTATATTATTGTACATGCTTACTTGTGCAAATTAGAGTTTGCAATGAAAAC
The DNA here is from genome assembly GCA_917563855.2 of Limnephilus lunatus. NCBI lineage: Eukaryota > Metazoa > Arthropoda > Insecta > Trichoptera > Limnephilidae > Limnephilus > Limnephilus lunatus. The sequence goes on from CAKJTF020000021.1 coordinate 1,505,983, forward strand.
CTACATCCAACATTATCGAAATGCTTCATTCGGCACTGTCACTCATCACTTTCGTTTCATCGTAAGTTCAGACATGTCATTTCACGGGAAAGAGGCGGAATGACGTCAAAAAACAAGTGAATAGTGAATCGTCTGATATATGCTTTATCAAAATAAACTGTAAATTGCTCTCCTGAACAATCGGGATTTTCAAGACAAGATAGTTTACGTAGGAGTTTTCGAAATTCAAATTTAAAAAAAAATCAGTATTGACAAGAAATTAGGTAACAATAAACTACTTTCAATTCAATATAACTTTTGGCCTAAGATCTAGTAAATTGTGAGGGTAGAAGAAAAAATAAATATGAATACCATATTGGATTTTTTTATCCAAATCAGCCATTAAATAAAAATAAACTTAATCTATGAATCAGACAGGAAATGGTTCCTGCATATGTGATTAACTATCCAGCTATGTTACATTGTATATTAAATTCTTTTAAGTTTTGCGCAGTCCCCGTATATGTTCAATTTAACAATCATAATTATCATTTACCAATAACTTGATGAAGAGAATGACAATGTTTTATTTAAAAGTAGGAGCAGATTACAAACTAAACGATAGACCGATAATTCAGTTGTTATCGATCAGGTTGTTTGCTCCCGTTCTACACAAGTGAAACTGTTGGTTTGTGGTGGGAGAACATTGTCAAATATTCGGCCAATGGCAACACAGGCATAAGCTGATCTTGGATTGAACAGTTGTGCCACTGGCACAGGCAGAAATGCAACTCAGTACTCGGCCACAAAGTATTACCATGAACTGCTTTATTGTTATTATAAAATGAAGGAGACAAATGATAAGACTTTGCTTCAATCGGCCAGGACGGAGATGGTGCAGTTATTTGTGAAGGACAATAAACTAGATACTATAAATTTCATATAAAACAGTAAACAATGATTCTAAAAAATTGTTTAATTATTTTTATGTTGTTACGAGGGCGGGTCAATAAGTCTGTGAATTTTTTAATGAAACACAGGTTTTTGGAGAATTTTTTTTTTTTCAACATTGTCACCTTTTAGCTCTATACACTTTGTCCAACGTTTCTCCAATTTTTTTATCTCTTCCAAAAGATAAGATTTGTCGAGGTCATCAAAATAGGTATTTTTTTGTGAGATGACTTCATCGTTGGAGTCAAATCTCTTTCCGCCGAGCCATTTCTTCAGGTTTGGAAACAAGAAATAGTCACTCAGAGCTAAATCCGGAGAATAGGGCGGATGAGGGAGCAATTCGTAGCCTAATTCATAGATTTTTGCCATGGAAACTCGTGCACCCTTGCATTGTCCTGGTGGAAAAGGACTTTTTTCTTGGCCAAATGCGGTAGTTTTTTTTAACAATCCTCATTAAATCGATCCAATAAGTTGGCATAATATTCGCCATTGATTGTGTTACCCCTTCGAATTAAGTCAATGTGGATTGTTCCGCGTACATCCCAAAAAACGATCACCGTGACTTTATTGGCAGACAAACCCACCTTGGCCTTCTTTGGCACCGATTCACCCCGAGAAACCCACTGTTTTGACTGCTGTTTGGTCTCTGGTGTGTTGTGGCGGATCCACGTTTCATCCACGGTTACGAAACGGCGCAAAAACTCGTCCATATTGCGGTTAAACAACGCCAAACACTCCTGCGAATTTGTCACACGATTGCGTTTGTGGTCAATTTTGAGCAAATGCGGCAGCCATCTTGCAGAAAGCTTTCTCATACCCAAGTGATCATTCAAAATTGAAACCACTGAGCCATGTGATATGCCTATGGCTTACACAATCTCTCGCACTTTCAATCTCCGATCGGTCAAACACCATATCATGAATTTTTTCAATTTTTTCGTGTGTAGAGACTTAACTGGGCGCCAGAACGTTCGGCATCTTCCATGCTTGTAAGGCCACGACGGAATTCAGTAAATCATTTTTTAACCATTGAAATTGACGGTGCAGAGTTGCCATAGCATTTATCAAGCTTAGTTTTGGTCTTAGTATTGGTTTTTTCCACAAAATATAATGCTTAATGAGCACACGAAATTCACTCTTTTCCATTCTCTTTTCAAATTATGCGGTAGTCTGCTATCAATGGCTGTCAAACACAAACTAAATGACGTAGCTTGTTTAAATTTTGACAGGAGTCTACTGACGATGCCTGTTGACAGAAGCGGTGTTACCATTCCAGTCAAGAGTCAGGAAATTCAAAAAGTCACGGACTTATTGACCCGCCCTCGTATTTGTACAGTTATGCCGATTGAACAATCGGTAAGTCTACTCGCTCGCACAGCACCCATACTGATTAAGCAGTCAGCCGATAGTTGGCAGTCTATTAATTTGAAAGTGAATCAGGCAGCCCATCAAACTTTAAACTTCTTTATCAGCCGATTTCGAATCGTTGGGTGTGCGCTATCAAGCATATATTCATGCTGGCAGTCTGTGTGTCAAATCGAAAGGCAAAGCTTTCAATGGCCTATCATCTTGGTAGGCAATTATCAAATTGACATAATCTAAGTCTTAGGTCAACTCTAAACTGGTATTGACAACCTTTGACAGTATAAACGAGCTTTGATTTATTAAAAATAAAGCACATATTAAGTATATACGGTTCCAATTCTACGTGAGATTTATCCTATAACAGCGATCACACTAAGATCAAAGAGATTTTCTACCAGTTAAAAATATATCATAATATCTGAACAAAGGATTAAAGCCCGTTCACATTAACGCATCAACCGCGAGCAGATATCTGTTCAGCCGCGAGCGCTTATATTTTATGCCGTTCACACGAGCCTATCAAATATTTCTTCCTGTGGCAGGAGAGGGGGTCAGATGAATTTAGACAGCTCGATAACTGCCGCCAACTACCGCGAGATACCATTTCTTTGTAGATTTTGTACTAGATCTGACAATTTGACAGCTGACATTCGCGCGTTTTCTATACTTTTGCTTTGTAGTTTATCAATTTTCTTAGGAATTCAATAGACGTATGGCCATTGATTATTTTGTAGAAACAATATAGTATTGAAGTAAATAATTTGTTTTAATGACAAGATGTTTAACTCCTTCAACATTTTCTTGACTGAAGTGTACCTATTTTTCTTCAATATACCTACCTAGTTCTCACAGCTGTTTTGTAGAATTGTCATTTGTTTCATTTAGTCCGTCGTTGGCTAAGAATAGAATGCTGCTACAGGAACTTATGAGTGGTACAATGATTGCGTTGTACACATTTTTACAGGAGACTGTGTCAATGAATCTTTTTATTCTTCCCAACAGCGAAATTTTTTTGGCAATCTTTTTAATTTGTTTTGTATTTTGAGCGAAAGTCAATATGGAGTCAATTATTACTCCCAAATATTTATTTTCAAATACTTCTTTCAAAACTTCACCGTCTATCAATATGTCTTTTTTTGTTTGCGTTAGGTACTCGTTTTCCAATGTTCATAAATTTAGTTTTGTTTAGGTACATTCAATTTTAGTTTATTTTTCTTCAACCATATTGATGTATTATGTAGATCTTCATTTAAATGATTCATTAAGAGGCCTCGAGGAAAATAATTTCCCTCAGGACCTATGTCACCTGAGATTCTGTGTGGAGGGTCTTTGAAAGGAGAGGAAGTAATGAACATTGGTCTTGAAGAGACCCATTTTGTAGGAAGGAGGAAACAAGAGGCCGGCAAATCGTTCCACAGCCGAGCTGTTGAACACAAGAACGAGTCAAAGAAGCGACCCATTTTCATGTGACAAATGCCACATGAGAATGGGTCGCTTCTTCCACACGTTTGGCGTCTTTCCCGACTGTGCACCGAAGGGATCAATGACGCTAGTTCCTCGGAGCATCTTCCATTTTTAAGTTTACACTCTTCCAACAGTTTTCTCAGTTTGACTACACTCAAATGGTCTCTTGTATACCCTCCACTCAGCGTTTCCTACAGTCTATAACAGATTTTTTAAAAAATAAACTATGCATACCTACCGTCTGGCAAATCACACTCTTAGTGCCTCCGCCTCTTCTTTCAATTCTATGTTTTTGTAATCCTTTGTATGCATTTTACATAAACAAGGGAATCTTTTAGCACTCATTGTTAGGTGCTCACATGGTGTCAACTGCTGGAATCCAGAGGATTAAAAATAATGTAAGTTCTTTCCAAATGCAAAAACACAGCAGCCGGTAACTTTATCAGATAATATTATACTAAATACTAAGGTAAGTACCAGGGCCAGGGTGACGTGAAAACACAAATGTGCAAGTGGGACATTGTATAAAAAATAAAATTAAGTTTGTTAGTATAAATTTATTTAGTTTAATTGAAATCCAACATTTTAGTACAGCACGCTGCAACACATATTTAAAATTGATCATATTTAATGATGACATCATTAAAATAATATTGAAGTATGTATTAGGGGTTATCCATTAATTACGTGAGCATAAACGGGGGGAGGGGGTCCAGCAAAATCTCACGATACTTGAAAAATAAACGAATTGGCCCAAATTTATCTCACCGAGGGAGGGGTGGGTCTAGATTGGAAGAAAAACTGCTCAAGTAATTAATGGATGCCCCATATGTTTTTGATTATCTTTAACTTTGATGACATTAAGTATTCAAGAAAGACTCGCTGTCTGCTATCGGTATGCGAAATAAAGTAATATTTAAACCTTCTAAAAAGATACACCTCCCAAAATAATAAAAACACAAGAGTTCGTCAAGAATATTATTTATTTAAGTGCTGTTAAATACACAGAATAAATAAACAGAATCAGAAAACATACTATTATAATTTAAATTAACCAATGCTTATAATGGAACTAGAGAAATAAAAATGTACACTAATATAACATAATTTTGAAGGCTCGTGAAGAAAATTTCTGCTTTCAGATCACAAATTCTGTCCAACAATAAATACTAAAAGAAAAATATATCTCTTTCAGTCTTCAGATCAGAGTCCAGCAAAACATATTGTTTATTTACGTACGGTACAATTATTTACATACACACAGAATAAAAGATTAACGTAAACTTACTAATATGATTAAAATTAACCAACACTTATACTGGGACTAGAAAAAACAAAATGTACACTAATATAACATAATGTTGAAGGCTAGAGAAGAAAATTACAGCTTTCAGAAAACAAATTCTGTCCAACAGTAAATACAATAGGAAAAATATATTTATTTTAGTCTTCAGATTTCAAATTCTGTCAAACATTAAATACTAAAAGAAAAGTATATCTATTTCAGTCTTCAGATCAAAGTTCAGCAGAACATCTTGTTTATTTACATACAGTACAAGTATGTACATACTTTTATAGACAGAATAAAAGATTATAAACAATTGTAAACATACTAATATAATTTAAATTAACCAACGCTTATACTGGGACTAGAGAAAACAAAATGTACACTAATATAACATAGTTTTGAAGGCTAGAGAAGAAAAATTCAGCTTAAAAGGTCCGGAGAATTTTGATGAATGGTCGTTCGCAGCTGAACAATTTTTGATGTTGGATGGTGTCGATATTCACAAGCCAGAATCATCCGATTGTACAAGTTTGGATGATAAAAAGGCAAAAGCTAAACTTATTATGACGATTGACCCCTCAATTTATGTTCACATCAAAAACGATCAAACAGTACAAGGTGTATAGAAGCGTTTGAAGGCCTTATATGACGACTCTAGCTTCACTCGTCCCATCAGTTTACTTCGTCAATTAAGACAATGTCTAGGTATGGATGTTAAAATACAGAAAAATAATATTTTCGTTAGTCAAAAGAAATTTATAGAAAAGTTAGTATGTAAATTTGGTTTAGAGAATTCTAAGAAAAATGTAGAGACACCTATGGAGACTAATTTAAAATTTGAAAAAGGAGAAAATGTACATTCCAAGTTTCCTTACCAACAGTTTATAGGCAGTTTAATGTACCTCTCTGTTTTAACCAGACCTGATATTTCTTATTGTATTAGTTACCTAAGCCAATTTAATAACTGTTTCACTGAAACACATTGGAAGCATGCCAAGAGAGTGTTAAAATATTTAAATTTTACCAAGAGTTATGGTCTAATGTATAAAAAAAATAATTTAGACATAGTTGGTTACGCTGATGCAGATTTTGCATCTGATAATTTAGATCGTAAGTCATACACTGGATATTGTTTTATTTATGAAGGTTGTTTAATATCTCATGAAAGTAGGAAGCAACAAACTGTCGCTTTATCAAGTACAGAAGCCGAATACATGGCTACTTGTGAAGCAAGTAAAGAGGCTATATTCTTGAAAAACCTGTCTAATGAACTAATAAATAGAGGTAATAAACCTATTACATTATATAATGACAGCCAAAGTGCTATAAAACTTTCTGAAAATTGTATTCATCATAGACGTAGTAAGCATATCGATGTCAAATTTCATTTCATAAGAGAGGCTGTTGCAAATAAATTAATTAATTTAGAATATTTAAATACCTCTGAAATGCCAGCAGATATGCTAACTAAGAGTTTAAGTAAAATAAAACATTATAAATTTATAAACAAGATGGGTATAGTATTGCATACCTAGTATTTGTTTTTGGTTTATTTGTATTGTTTTGTTAAGGTGAAACAGATGTGACCATTCCCATACAATCTATTTTTCAACCGCATTTGAAAACTACAGATAATATTTTATTTATTTTAATGTCGAAAAATAATACTCGTAATGAAAAATTCGCGAACGAAAATTTCACAGTTCTATCACTTATAATAACCCAGTAATTAAATTAACAAAATTAATTATTTTGTGCAGAAACTGCTAGCCAAAATGCCCTAATCTGCGTTAGAAGGAGACAAACCTATGTGCGAGCCATACGTTTCACGTGCACGCTTTCAACCCATTCCTATGGTGTTAAAGTGGTCAGTATATTTGTAGTAAAAATGTCAATTTGCGTGGCGCGATTTGTTATTCTGATATAATGTTCGTTTTGCTTTTTTATGAATGTTCCAGTATTACTCGGCGCAAGGAACATTTGCGGTTTTGGCACGCAGTAAAAAAGGACAAATTAACTATATAATTATAGTGAGAACGACTGTAATTATTTAGAACTTTCATAAATCTCCAACTATCACTAGACGCCCGCCTAGTTATTTTGTTATTGAGACTTGCTAAACAATAAAATGCATAGATCGAGCTGGGTACCTACATTCTGTCCGATTCTCGTCCGTCTGCCACGAGTTTGAAGCTTTTTTCGACTTTGTACAACGCAATTGTTATTCCATAAAAATGAGGCGTGCTCTTTATAAGAAACAAAAGTATTATTAGAGAGCATACTTGGTCGAAGGTAGAGAGTGAATCCAAGACTAAGTTACAATTTTTTTTACAAATATTTTATCGGTAACTACCTAACTAACCATCACGCCGGTTCTCCGCAGGGGTAGGCAGAGAGGACGGACCGCCAAACAACTCGGTCTTGGCACACACTATTTGCCTCACTCACATTCATACATCGTCTCATACATAGTCTTCTATTATTCTGACTTTTGACATGACCCGACTCAAGTATCTGATTCATTTGATCGTGCCATGTCTACCTCGTGCGTCCCCAACTTCTTCTACCATTCATATTTGCGTCATAATAATAATAACATAGTATTTATATAGCGCAGTTTTGTGATATTTCACTTCAAATGCGCTTAATTATAATAAGCTTAAAATAAATTATATAGTGTTCCTTACGAGTCCTTACAAAATTGATTAGATAATGTGAAACAAAGAATATACAGTACCTACCTATATACAAAGCAATTCCTAAAGAACAATTCATATATTCTTCTTATACTACCTAGGTACTTTCTTCATTAATTCGCTCTATATCCACATTTTCTAGGTACATTCTGTAGTAATTTATATAAAATTAAAATTAAATAATAAATATTTTAATTAATAATAAATATTTTATTTACTAAAAAATATTTTAATTACTATTTTAATTTTAATAATTAAATTATTTTATTCTGCAGTAATTATTACATTCTGTAGTAATTGTGTAATTTTTACTAATTATCTATCCCCGTTTTCTCGCTGAGAGGATGGGTCACAACTAAGAGTTGAAAGAGAATGTGAAGAATGCGATTATTCACATTCATACACATCTCTTCTATTATTCCGACTGACTGTTCCCAAATAATTAATTCGCTTGATTGCGCCGTTTTTTGCGAAAAATTATCTCAGCGAGCTGACACCAAATCACACCACATAGGCATATACTATATTATTATGCATTGTTATGTTGTTATGTGAAGCCATCGTATCCTGACTTGAGCACACGACAAATTTGTTTCTCCATCTGGCAATTCTAACCACTTCGTTGGTTTGATAAATGCACCCCATAGAAATGTAAGAATTAAATGTAACTTTTTGACTTATTCACGAAATATTAACGAACAAGCAACCGAGAGCCAAACCTTTAGCAAAGGCGGCCTCTAAAAAAAGATCCAGTTAACACCAGCTCCCGCCACACATGCCGTTGTTCCCAGCCGGTTCCTTTTATAAATTTATTCAATCTTCCCAGGCGTTGATTTAATTTACTGAATACAACAAACCTCTATCTCGCGTCTCTCTTCCACGCATGCGAGACATCGTAAAATTTTTGAAATACATCTTTTTCGCGAATGTTTTTTGGTTGGGTAAATAAAAATGTTCTTTACCAACACGCGCGGAGCTGTGGAAAATGTCTTTTGTGCATATTTTTTTTGCAATGAAATTGTGTATTTTTCACCCGTTCTCTACGATTATGTAATTATAGGTACCAATTTTTTTTTAAATACAGATTAATATTACTAATAAACGTTCGCGAACCAATAATTCATCTCAATATTAAAAAGCATAACGTGTTAAAAGTGTTTTATTAGACGATATTGAAAATAGCACCATCTATCGGCGTTAAGTTTCTAAAAATATTTTGAGAATACCCTTAAGTGGTGGTATTGAATTTTGATAATAAAATAATAAAGTTACCTACCGCCATCTAGGATCTTATATGGAAGCTCTGTGTACTTTCCTTGCTTTTGTTTTACCTTATTTGTATTATTTTGTTAAGTGGTGGTATTGATTGAACCATGGTAATAAAATAATTCAAATGTTTAAACTACCGACATCTAGGATCTGTAGTGTACCTACACGCTTTTGTTTTACAATAATAAATTGCTTCGGTTCAAGTCTGATTACCGTGTTTCATTAATAATGAGGCTGGAAAAAACAAAATGTTAACTAATATTATGTAGTTATTAAGGCTCGAGAAGAAAATGTACTTAAAATTATCCGGACGCTAGATAAAATTAAATGAAATATTTCCATCTTATGGAATTCCTTTTACCGACGTTGGCAAACAGACCGATAAAGTAATATCAATGCACAACTGGAGCAAAACCTGATAGATACAGATGACGATATAATCGAGCCTCCTGCCAGGAAGCTGCTGAAAGCCTGGAGTATTTTTTCAAAAGTATGTGCTTTCATGCTTGAAGTGAAGTTGGTATTAAGAATTCCATTAAATGAAAACATTTCCATTTTGTTGCAGTTGGTGACGCTGCTTGTCCTGTTGTCGTTTTAGATCTGGCGTTCGCCTGCCGGAAGCCATCTCTTAATTTCTTCCAGAGGCACTTGGCCTCTTTCACTGAAAACAAAAAAAACCTTAAGTAATTTACGGGTACTTGGCAACAGGCGATAGCTTCACGAGAATTGTCTACAATTATAGGATTGGCAGAACAACTGTCTCAGAAATTATAAAAGAGGAATGTGATGCTATCTCCAGCCGATAGTAATTTATTTGACTTTATGCCCAGCTGGGTTTTTACATAGATTATGAGAGAATATATATTGATCATGACTTTATGTAATATAATCAAGTCTGAAATAAATCTCCTGTCAGGCAGAATGAAAATAAATAATTAAAAGTAATTTCAGGTAATGGCAGAACCAACCCAAGATGAGTGGAAAAAAGTCGCTACAGACTTCAAGGAAATTTATCAATTTGACCATTGTGTCGGAGCCATTGATGGCTAGCACGTGGTCATAAAGGCTCCACCTATTTCAGGGCCGGATTTATGTGGAAAATGCTAAATAACATGCTTGTAATTGCTAAAATAAATCGACTTGCATTCAGTGTTAAAAAATATTTAGAAAATAAACTGTGCATACCGTCTGGCAAATCACATTCCTTGATGACCTCCATCCATGCCTCTTCCTTCAATTCTATATTTTTGTAGTCTGCACAATCCATCCTCCATAAACAATGATATTGAAGTATATATTATATGTTTTTGGTTATGTTGTCGCTCAGCTCAGCTGGGTAGGGTTAGGGTGGTCCTGAAAATAAAATAATTTTTAGTAATACATACCAGATATGGCATTAAATTTAAATTAGCCGCATTGGTTTTGAAACGGCTGTCCACACTGTGAAGTAGACGGTAGATATTTTTGTTAATAATTTATATGGATTCAAAAAATGCTGTGCGATTACTGAAAAATATGTGCTAATTTATTATGTATCATTTGTGTCTCTAATCATGTCTCTTGTCTTGCCTCTCTAATTAATTGTCACTTGAGGAAACTATGTATTTTTTAAATTTTCTAGTTCTAACTGTTTTTTTTGTTTTATTTTATCTCATTTGTATTTAAACTGTTTCAAAATTAAACATTGAATAATTTGGTTGATTGATTTTATATAAATTTTTACCTATTTTGTCTTATTTGTATAATGAACTGAGTTGTTCTCAGATGTGTGATAACAATCTGTAAAAACCCAGTATAAATAAATACATTACAATTTTATTGTTTTGTTTACGTATTATTTTATACAGCAAAAAGCTGTCAAAAATGGCTACACTACGGAACTATGCGTTGTACTAGTGCTATAATCTCATTACAGTTGTAAAATCACTGTTTTTAACAAAGATTGAGGTTATGGACAGAAATCCCCAGTATTATTGACATTTGCATAAAAATTGATACTTATTTCATAAGTATTAATATTGAACTTACCTTTGCATATTAGTTGGTGTAAAGCCACGTCGATAATCCATTTTTGACTTCAACATTAGGTTACGTACACAAAAATGCACGCGTAGTATTGAAACATTGTGACTGAACACCGTGTAATATACCATTTCTGCATGATGAATCAAATGCGATGAACACACTAAACATTTCCGCATATTAACTTTATAATTACAAATACTATTTATAAACTTTTTAGATTGTATGCAAGCTGCGGGTCTCGGTCACTCGTTCGTCGAAATTTAGTGGTTTGGCTTAACATGCCGATGGACCTCGCGTCAATTTCCAAAAGTGTCGAAGGTAAAGGAGGTTAGCACCCGGATTCCGCGAAATCCCCACAAAGCAAAAAATTGCCCAAATGAAAACACTAGAAGCTTCTCTCAAGCAACGCCGCTCATGATTTGAGTTTTGATGGGACACGGACACGGAACGACGGAACTGAGTTGGGAGCTCCGTAATTAAAATGACCCCCACTCCTATTTTCGGCGGGAGAGGGGGGTGCTTATCTGCTCGTATATCGCCTCCGGAGCGGTTACGGCGTAAGATGTGCATTGTCTATGGTTGATGTGCACATCAAAGCGCTTAGTGTGAACGGTCTGAAGGGATTGTATGGAGAGCCAGTGGCGGATTTGCAGTCTTGGCCGCCCTAGGCCCCAGGCCATGTAGCCGCCCCTTTCTCAGTACCCATCATATTGACCAGGAGTATCCAAACTTTTCAGTAAGTTCCAGTAAGTTCCTAAGGTCAAAACCGTTTTAATTTTCCTGCTATTATCATTCATAGTTGCTGCGTGGCGGGCCGGATCGAGAGAGACTGGGTGAGGGAGGCCTTTTGACCTTTCCAGCCGAACTATTTTGACCCATCACCTTGCACCGCAGTTGGAGGGATGTATTCATACGTATGTCACTCCTGGACACACTAACCCCCAGATTCCTACCCACCCCTCATACCTTTTCCTTTCCAGAACTTCCTATCCTTCCCTTCCTTAAAAAGACCCTTTACACAGCATCACCTAAGATGACATATATAATTGTCGCAGGCCGGATTGATGAAATTGGCGGACCGTTGTTTAACTGTCGCACCTTATCTTTGTAAATTCGCACACTCTTAGAAAAATTATTTTGAATGTTTTGATTAGCTCCGTTCTTACAAATGTAATCACGCGTGAACTCGTCGATTGTCCATTTGGCTGGATCGTCGCTGATTTCGCACAGTTCCTGATCCGGATAAGGCTGCACTCCTGGTACTAGTGGAACATCTTTGGCTTCTTCCTTTAATCCACTTGCCACAACGATAGAAATATCTGCACTTGAAGACACTAAAGAAAAATCAGTTGATATAACACCGCTACCACTTGGAACGTCGCATGTTGGATCAATGACATATGGTTTTCCAAAGAAATCGTCTAATTTCCGCGTTTTTTTAATTACATCCTGTTGTTTATTATCTTTTTCTTTAGCTCGCTTGCGATACTCAGCCCCACTTAACCTTTTCTTTCCATCCATATCTAATTATGCGAAATAACACTTTTAACGTGAGGTATCGTCCACGTCCTGTAAAATATTTCGATTTTTGATAATATTGCAGTACATACATACACGTCGCGTCGCGAATACCTTTACGAAATTAGAAAAACGCTCATCCCCTCGCTGCAATTGCTGTACGCACACTGAACGACTGAACTGACCACTGACCACTGACTGCTGTCGCCTGTCGCGAGCGGGGGCGTATTTCCAATCCCTACCGCCTTTCAGTCGCGATAGGGTTTGTTACACTGGAACGATTTCGATTGAAAAATGGACCACGGACCACTTTTATTTTTCTGCGATTGATTTTGGTCCAAAAATGGACCACATTTCCTACCATTTTTACACGGAGCTATTGCAATGCTTTATCTATTTTGACCATGATGTCACAAATCCGAAATCCGTAGGCTACTTTAGAACAATGTTAAAAATGAATAAAAATCCTTTGCCTCTTAATCCTATTCCTATGTTCCTCCTCCCCCCCCCCCCCCTCCTTTTTCATATATTTTAACTAAAAATATATTTTTTTAAAGAAAATACCTACCCTTTATAATGTCACACTTTATTATTTATCATCAGTGGAAAGTTCATAATTGGCATAAATAACAGCTTATTATTGTATTATTTTGTAATCTCTGATTTATTTATTTATTATAGCTTTTGTAAGGTGATTTATGCATAACAATACCTAACGCGGTTCAGTCACTAGCGGCACTAGCGCGACTGAATCCCGGTAGGAATTGGAAATACGCGAGCGGGCGAGCGACGGCGCATGATAGGTGTGGCGAGGGCAGCTGCGGGGCGGGGGGGGCGCGCTGTGTGCTGTGTGTGAACACGCTCTTGCATATCGCTAGCCATATATTCCAATTGGGAATATATAGCGAGCGATAGGCCGAAATACGCCATCCCACGCATATTATAGCTGTGTGTGAACACGCTCTTATGAAACTTCCGAGCACGAGCGCGAGACCCTTGCGGCTAGCAATGACGTTCTCGTACGTAGAATATTTAGGTACTTAGAAAGTAATTTCTTGTTATGATCTGTGACTTTTTTGTCGCGATTGGCCGCCCCTAATATCTGGCCGCCCTAGGCCCGGGCCTATTAGGCCTAAGGGGAAATCCGCCACTGTGGAGAGCGATATGTGGCGTGCTATCATCTTTTATGTTTGATACGCTGGTCTGAACGTAGCATCAAGGACTACGTTACGCGGGTAAACCGAGAAAATTGTTCTACATCTTACACCCGTGAAAACCTTAACCATAACATATATATATATATATATATATATATATATATATATATATATTTTTTTTTTTTTTTTTTTTTTTTTAAATTTAAAATTAAAAAAATAAAAAAAAAATTTTAAATTTTTAAAAAATTTTTTATTAATAATTAAAATTATAAATTATAAATTATTTCTTAAAAGAAAGACAAACATTCCCGGGTTACGAATAACCCAACAATGTTTGAAAATCTCCTACTACCACCACAGAAAGCCGAAGATGTTGCTTGTGTTGTGATGGAGGACTTAGCCAGCCGAGGAATCGAACATGCGACGCCCGGGTGAGACCCAAGCGCTATGCCCACTCAACCACTGACCGTTCATAAATAAATACTAGCTGTACTAGCTGACCGTGGGAACTTCGTACCGGCTCAGAATCAATAACAGTTGTGTTAACTTATTAGCTGTATTAAATTGAGTTTTTTTATTAAGTTAAAATTTACTCAATGAAGCAATTATCGATGCGCAACAGTCCGTGTTTTGTTTTTGTCAGTATCAGAGATGACGTTGTGTATGGATTAATAATGTTTGTGATTTTATTTTCCATTTACTTATGGGAATTGCGTTTCATTTTCTTTAAACGTGCTAGGGAGATTTATTAAAATTATTGTATTTTTCCTGTGGAGGGGTGCAGAAATATGTTCACCGTTTGTCCCAATTTCGAATGTTGACATTTACGGCCGCTGTTCCCAACTTTTTAATCGTTATCTAAGTTTTAATCTTAGTTTTTGCTCAGCCAAGCGATTTTTAAGCATTTTGTAGGGAACGTTCGATTCACGTTGTTCCCAATCATTTTATCTTTGAAAATCTTAAGTGGTCCCACACACTACCGCACAATACCATCGACAATAAAATGACATCAAATTAAAAACTTTCTATGTTAAATTAATATTAAAGAGTTAATTATTGTAGCTCTTATTAACAGACACTATTTCTTTTAAATATCGTTATTCGTAAACGGGTGTTTTATATTTTTTTAACAAACGTAGATAATATATTAAAAATAAAGTGACATCTTGAACGTGATGCACAATCGGGACTTCCCATTTGATTTGACAGATCGGCGTAAGTTTTTCTCCGTACGTCGGCAAGTAAACTACTGTAAACAATCTCTTAAAAATGGAAAATAAAGCAAAGCGTGCGAAGAATTTCACACAGAATGATAAAATGAGGCTTGTAGAGCTCATCATAGCATCGCCGATAATCTTGTCAAAATCAACAACGGGCGGTCCGAATTATTTGTTAAATACAAGATTGAAGGATGCTGCCTGGAACCAAATATTATCCCAGTTTAACAGCGGCAGCTCATCTCAACGGTATGTGGTTTATATTTTATAATATTGTGTCATGTTTCGTACTTATCTCGTGTTTTCGTAGCTCAATTCTGTTTCGTATTAGAGCGAATGAGAATATATTATGACGCGAATGTGAATGGTAGAAGTTGGGGATGACCGAAGAAGACATGGCACGATCAAGTGAACCAGATACTTGAGTCGGGCCATGTCAAGAGTCAGAATAACCAAAGTTTGTATGAGAAGATGCTAGAATGTCAATGAGGTCAAATTGCTTCATCTAATCTTTTAAATCATTGCAGATCCCTCGTGGCTCTCAAGAAGGCTTGGGATAATTTAAAAAGAGAAGCCAGAACACAGAGGGCAACCATCCGTTGCCACATATTTGGTACTGGGGGGGGGCCCAGCCAAGATGTTGAAGACCCTGTACTTTTAAAGGTCGAAGCAGCAATCGGAATAAGTTCTTCCGGCCTGGAAAACCAGTAAGTATAATTTTTTTTTTTTAACGCTCTTTTATTGGCCATTACATAAAAATACAATAATAGAAGAGTATGTATGAGACGATGTATGAATGTGGATGGACAAAGAGTGCGTGCCAAGACCGAGTTGTTTGGCAGTCTGTCCTCTCTGCCTACCCCTGCGGATAACGGCGTGACGGTTAGTTAGTTTTGTAGTTTTATGTAGTGGAATCTGAAAGTTTATCATGCATAAAATAGCTGGATTGTGTATGTTACTTCTTGCTTGGTTAATATTATACGAGTCCTTCTATTGTATTTTTAAAGGTTGGATTCAGATGCTCCTGCTGTGAGAGAGCCAACTGCCAACGCAGCCAACTCTTCAACAGGAGAACATCAACCGGAATCAGTAGAGACTGATTACTGGTCATTGGTAATTTTTATTTATTTTATACTGACTTCTCAATCACATTCAAGGATAAGATATATAATACTATATATACATAGATAGCATAGAACATATTTAAACAAATTTATAAAATATCTTACCTTCAAATTCAACAATAACTTTGAATGTGCATTTCAAACTTTGCAACAAAGGCGAGCAATAGCTGATTTATCATATACACAGAATTTTAAATAATAACGTCGACTGTACTGAACTTCTTTCACTAATTAATCTTAACATACCCTTAAGACGTAAGAGCCACACATAACTATTACACACGCTGAATTACAAAACGTTAAATAATATTTGCCTAAACTCTAACATCTCCGATTCACTACCCAAATTTAAAAAGAGCACCATGTCAATAATATAACAGCTCAATACGCATCCATATCCCTTCCCACATCATCACCTCTCACATCTACAAACATACTCACACATACAATACACACCCATTACGCACATCACCCGATAATTTATAAATATACATACCATAAATAAGACACTACAGAGAAACATATCATAGGTACCAACCATGAAATATTATTAATATCTGTAAATTTTCTCACCACTGTAATCAATGTACTGTTTGTTTCTTTATAAATAAATATGTCAGTTGTATTTGAATTTTTTATTATCTTTTGTTTAGGAGGAAAACCCGATTTTCACAATTCCCGAGATGTCATTTCAAGCTGTCCCCACATTAACCCTTCAGAGTCACGCCACTCAAAGTCCCGTGATGTCAGCACCGGCTGTCCCCCCACTGCCATCTGAGAGTCCTGATACTCCAGTGACGTCCGCACTGACTGTCCATCCTTCAGTTCCTAGGAAGGCGTTCAAGAGGCGGCTGTGTTTGACGAAAACAGTGAAGGATTCTCTCTTCACTGATTTACAAAAAATTGCAGCCGCCAAGCTTGAAAAGGAAGAAAAAAGAGTAAAGGACATGCAAGACATGGAGGCAAAGGCAAAGGCCCAGGCAGATGTGGCAACGGAAATACTCACGACGCAAGCCGCCCATTCCAAAGTTGTTTTGGAAATGGTAGAAGAGGAGAGGCTCGCAAAGAAAGAGGAGAGGCTCGCAAAGGCAGCTGAATCGGCAATTCGGCAACAGATACTAAAAGAGCAACTGGCTATTATAAGGTTGGAGAGGGAAGCCAAGGAGATCAGCCTAAAGAAACTACGAAGTGGTAATTGTTTTGTTTACTTATTCTTTTTATTTAAATATTCATCAATCTTAATATTATATCCATTACACCATTAATTTAAAACAATACTTATATTTCATAAAAAGAGAAAACAAGTAACACACATATTGGATCGCAGGGTCAAAAACATACCCATCAGTGCTCATCCATTGTACATATTATTTGCAATAATGTCTCTTTTTAAATTTGCAATGTTCCCCGCATTGTTCAATTCTGCGACATTGTTTGGAACATCGTCAACGCCATTGATCCAATCTTGTGGATGTTCCTCCCCACGATTAATGCATATGTTGTGAAGAACTCCACATGCGACAATAACTGCCATTGTGGTGTTGAGGTTTAGTCGCAGGCCGTTCGATAAGACGGGAAATCTCCTTTTCCATAATCCGTATTGTCTTTCCACAACGTTTCTGGTTTTTATGTGAATTTCATTGTAGTTTTGTTGGACAGCTGTTTCTGGATTCCTGTATGGTGTCATGAGATACGTCTGAAATAAAACATTAATATGTTAGTAATAATATTGTACTGTTTTCTTTTTCAGAATGTCCTTAAAATCGAGGAACTGGAGCACCTGCAAACGGTGCGCGTTGAAATGTGCATTCTTTATTTAATCATTTTATATAACTTATGTTTTTAAACTTTTTCTTACTTTCCACATTACCCAATAACGTTTTTGTAATAATTAAATTAGCGCCATCTGTGAACGCAGAGATTATAACATACGTTCCTTACTGATTTTTTAAGTTATTAGGAAAAATTTTTTGAAAGTCATTTAAACTATGTAAACACTGAAGACAGTATTTTAAAAGTTATGTTATGCAAATGTTTTGTTTAGAAGTCATTAATTAATTTTCTTACATTCCACGTTGCCAAATAACATTTTTGTAATAGTTAAGTTAGCGCCATCTATTAACGCAGATTATTATAACATACATTACTTACTGATTTTTCAAATTATTAGGAAAATCTTGTTTGAAAGTCATTAAAACTATGTAAACACTGAACACAGTATTTTGAAAGTTATTTTATGCAAATGTCTTGTTTAAAAGTCATTAATTAATTTTTTCTTACATTCCACATTGCCAAATAACTTTTTTGTAATAGTTAAATTATGAAAAGAGATTATAACGTACGTTCCTTACTGATTTTTCAAGTTATGTTATGAAAATGTCTTCTTTGAAAGTCATTAATTAACTTTTTCTTACATTCCACGTTGCCAAATAACATTTTTGTAATAATTAAATTAGCGCCATCTATGAACGCAGATTATTATAACGTACATTTCTTACTGATTTTTTTAAATTATTAAGAAAATCTTGTTTTAAAGTCATTAAAACTATGTAAACCCAGAACACAGTATTAAAAGTTATGTTATGCAAATGTCTTGTTTAAAAGTCATTAATTAAATGTTTCTTACATTCCACATTGCCAAATAACTTTTTGTAATAGTTAAATTATGAAAAGAGATTATAACGTACGTTCCTTGCTGATTTTTCAAGTTATGTTATGAAAATGTCTTCTTTGAAAGTCAAAAACTATGTAGACACTGAACACAGTATTTTTAATGTTATTTTATGCAAATGTCTTGTTTAAAAGTCATTAAAACTATATAAACACTGAAACAAGTATTTTTTAATTATTTTTTTCAATTATTTCTGGCTTTACCCTCCAAGGATCTTATAGGCTATCATTTAAAATTACAGAGAAAGGAAAGGAGAATTTAAGTTTATTAATTTTATTTAAATGTGCATAATTCAGAATTGTGTGGAAGATTGGATTCGAGTTCAGACTTTAGATAAACTATAGAATTTACAATCTGGGTAGTCAAGGATGTGAATTTTAAAAAGGTGAGAAGGAACGGAACAATTTACTGATGTTATACAAATATCTTATTTGATTAAAACATTAAAGTTGTGTGTTTAATACCTTCAATGGATATCCGCTGTCTCCTACGAGTACTCCATTTGGGTATTGGTCTGTCTCAAAGACCGCTTTGGCGCGGCAACCTTGGAAAATGAGCGAGTCATGCGTAGCTCCTGGCCATCTGGCTACTATGTCCCTGATTCTCATTTTGGCGTCTGATATGGTCTGGACATTTAAGGAGAAGTACCCCTTCCGATTTCTGAAAGTTTCAGCTTCTGGCCCACCTGTTGGAGAAAGTAGATGGTTAACACAATACATAGGTACTTATTTACTGTACAGAAAACAATGCAGGCACAACCAACACATGTATTGGTTTATTTATGTGTAACATGTTTGGCACTTACCAACGGATTGGATTTTGATATGAGTGCAATCAATCGCACCTATCACGTTAGGGAATCCTGCAACTTCATAAAAGTCCCTCTTCACAATTTCCACCTCCTGTCCTACTGGCAATTGAATGTGAAGTGGTCTCAAGCTTGCCAAGGCATAAGATACTTTTTTTACAATCTTGCTGGTGGCAGATGGACTTATTTTGAAGAAGTCTCCATTCGTGATGTGGAAACTTCCCGTCGCATAAAAGCGTAATGCTATCAATAATTGAGTGCACGGTAAAATTGGACAGTTTCTAAAAAGAAATAAGGTATAATAACATTAATTCATAGAATAGAAAGGTTTTCAGATCTGACAAGAGGTAAGGGCAAAATATTTCGCATATTGATCGCAAAAATGACACTTGCGTAAATAAAAACTTACCTTTCGCTTGCATAAGTTAGCTTCTCCTCAATTTGGTTCAAAATATACAAAAAGCATGTTTTTGTCATACGAAAACGGTCAAAAAAATCATTGTCGTTTAATAATTCAATATAATTAATATCCACATCCTGTCGCCGCCTATATAACCCGATGTTTTCGTCGAGTACCTCGGCCCACTCCGCAATATCTATTATTTCTATAATGTCTAACACTTCTCTATCCATTTTAAAACGATAATTTGACAAATGCAACACAAAAAGACTGAAAAGAGCGCGAACCCGACTGTCGATTGTCAGAGTGACATTTGATCATTCGCGGTATTTTTTCACTCTGTGGACACTTTTTATAACTAGTAATTTCCTTAGATATATGCTTAAACAGCTAATCCAGTAATCGGCTGGCTTAGACTGAGTGGCTTGCTTAAGCGAAGCTTTTGTGTTGGAGAATGTTTTTAGCAGTGATGAACCTAAGTTTCAGCTTAGAAGTTGATTAGTAGGATTGGGAACAGCGGCCGTTAGTGTGCAAGAAAGAGGGACAGCATTATATGCTTAAGAACAAAAGCAAAATAATCAGCGCATTGACATTTGACGTTTTTGAATTTCTGGAATTCACTCAATGCTATATATTATACTTATCACAATATTCCTGCAGCTCTTTCAAAAGATGAGAATTCGTTCCATACAAAATGCATGGGGAAAAGAATTTACTTCATAACTTTTTTTCCGTAAATTTTTACGAAATTTTAATAGCTATTCTGCTATTCGGGGAGAAGACAAATCCAGCAAATTAAAGATCATAAAAATCGGTGCAGCCGCAATGACGTTATATAAATAGACTCGCCATAGTCTCACATACTCACAATATAATGTGAAAAGCAAGCAACACTCTTTTGTTTTCAGCGGTTTTCAGTAGTACATTTATGGTTGTGATGCGGACTTTCAAGTACCTATTTAATAAAATGATCCTGTTTAGAAATAGGATGTGATTAGTGTAAACTATAAACTAACCCCCATGTTCACAATTAGTATCTACTGGAAACAACATAAGCACGAGATTTAAAAAAATATATTTTTAAAAAATGCGATTAGAATTCCCAAGATGCAGCTTTGGGTAACAGAGTCTTTCGACTAATTTTTCGGAAGAATTTTTAATTTTTAACCAGTTTTATTTGTATGACCCACTACAAACACGATAAATTTAAAATTATTTTTTCGAAAAAGAGTTTAGCTCATTGAATTTTTGCTTTCCAAAATTATTTCATGGGCTCAGTCCAAGTCTTATTTACGTTATCACTGTTTTATAATATGTAATCGATCACGGAAATGCTGTAAAGTACAAAATGTTAATTGTTCAGGAAAGCGAAAAGAATTTTTTTTCTCCAATTTTCGTAGACCTTTAATTATGAATTTTTATTTCATATTAACATTGAACAGATCTTTCAGAATACTAAATATTTTTTGTAAATTTCTCATAACAGTGTTGAATTTTTTTCAGAAATAAAATTCTCTTATAATGCACGACGTAAAAGAACCACTTATTTTCCTAAAACAATTTCCACAACACATGAGAAAAATGACATATGAAAATCATTTTTGGATTTATTATCCATACATTTTTGTTATACTTTAATGATAATTTAATAATGTAACATGTATGTAACATGTAAGTCACTTAAATACGGGTATCTAAAAACTTTTCTATCTACAATTCCTATATTAAAACCTTTGTTTTAGTTACTCTCAATATTACCCACTTACGGAACTCATTAAATAGGCGCACCTTACCGCTGCAATAGGGCAATCTCTATACCACGTTGTAAATAGGTTCACCTTTCAGTGCGTAGGTACTTAAATATTGTTTTATTGCACTTTCCACACCTGGCGTGCGAGGAGAGCTCAATGCATGAATGGCGAGCAACCTAAAGTGAACTTCGGATCGAATGGGAGACGTCGAATAAGAGACTTTGTGGAACTTATGACGTAGTATTTGTATTGGGTATGGAATATGTAGTTAATTTCTGCGGCACTTCCCGTTATGATCATATATAGGTAAGCGTTCGAGGTTCAAGGTAATGAGGTTTAACATCTTTTTATAATTTAAAAGGTATTAATTAGAATTAGCCTATTATATATTTACACGCCTGCCAATAAATGAAACTACAAAATGCGTTGTTCTTGAAAGTACAATTTATTTATATTTTAACGCTCTTTTGAGGTTTTATATGAAAATTCAAATAAATATTTTAGGTACATTAGCTCCACACAGGGATGGGCTGGGCATGTACAGAGAATGCCGGATACACGCGTCACAAAAAGAATTTTGACTGGACACCCAGGTGGAAAGAGAAAAGTGGGAAGACCCAGACTGAGGTGGGAAGACGAGGTAAGAGGGGATGCAGCACAGCTTCTCCAGGTACGAATTTGGAAGTCAGCCGCTGAGGACAGGAGGAGTTGGAGGCGACTGTTGCAGGAGGCCAAAGCTCGATATGGGCTGTAGCGCCATCGAAGAAGAAGCTCCACACAGGAGGCCCCGAGGAAAACAATTTCACTCGAGGCCCATGACATCTTTGGGGATGCTGTGTGGAGGTTCTTTTTTAAGAAAGGAAGGAAAGAAAGTTGAAATATTGTGACAAGCGTAGAATAAAGTATAATATTTTTCACTGAGTACGAATTGTTGTTTTTTTAATAACAGAAACCAAAAAATAAATGACGTGTGTATTTTTCTCTCACAATTAGTGCAAAATAGCTGTTGCGGTTGTTATTGGGAAAACGAACAAAAAAAATAATTTTGCATTCATATATATTTTTTTTATATGAATACCTCACAAGAGTCTCAGCTGCTCCCTGGAACCGTGAGAGTATGGCATCCCCAATTGGGATATGTTGTGAGGCTAAAGGTATAGGAAGTAAAGAGGGAAAGGAGATGGGAAGAGGTAGGTGGGGAAGTACCTGGCTATTCAGATTTGGTTTGATCAATTTTGAATGGTGCTTTAAAATTTATTTGCCCACGCCGTTATTCGATCCCGCGACATTCGGATTGCAAGTTAAGAGCCTTACCCTTAGACAACTTCGGTTGTCATTGTATTTTTTTGATAGTAAAAAAGTGTTAAAATTGCTTCAAAGCTTTTTGTTTTGCATTGTGTTTTTTATCGTAATGTATGTTAGTCAATGCAATTAACGTAATGGAATTTTACGCGTTGATTGTTCGGTTTAGTAATAAAATGATCCGATTGTTCAGAGAATTCATTGGGAACCGATTGACCTAGCATAATAATGACAAGTATTATTCCTAATGGCTTCTGTCAAGTCGGTACCTAAAATTATGCATTGCAATCGCATTCAAATTGACCCCATTACGAAAATAACGTGAATTTTTTAATGCAAAACGATGGTAAAAACTATATCAAATTTCACATGTATTTATATTTGTTATGATATTTCTCTGACACACAAGTCGATGGAATAAGGAATCGGGACTTTTCAATAAGACAAACAACTTAAAACTAAAACGTTAGTTCAAAATCGAAATTAGAGGTGAATATCTATCTGGTCAACGATTGATATTTTAGTCAAGCCTGTATCAGATGGACGAAAAAAGTGTCCGGAGACTATATGTACACCGTGTTCCTTGTTCGTACCGCAAATCTTTGGGGTGTTCATGATAATCTTTGACCGATGATGTAGCGCTGACGAGCTGAACCGATGATCCTCGAACGCAACGAATAGCAATTGGGGTATGTTATGTGCCTGAAGTTAGTGAGGAGGGGAAGGATATGGGAAAAGGAAGATGGGAAGGTATCTGGCTATTCAGATCTGGTCACCAAACACGGCTAAAACCATTTCAAGCAACGTTTCAATTCTGAATGGTGGTCTTACACCTAGGCGATACTAAGAGTATCTTCCACTCTGGAACGTGCCGCAAATAAACTATACATTATTTTTAATTAATTAATTGTGAAAAACACAAATAAATCAAATAACATTTATTTACCCACGATGGGATTCGATCCCGCGACCTTCGGATTGCGAGTCAAGAGCCTTATCCCTAGACCACGCCAGTCGTCTGTTTAACCTAATGGTAAATCGTGTTTGGAAAATATCTGAGAGGCTTTAGGTACGTCCCTAGTAAGAGCGATTATTTATTTGGAAACATGTTTTAATTATCGTTTAAAAAATAAATAAAATATTGTAGGTTTAAAAACCATATAATTTTCTATAGAATAGTATTTAGAACAGCTGGCCAAGTGCAAATAAATCATATAAATAATAAGGCTGTGTTTGTACGAACGCTTTAAAACGCACAATGATAAGAAATAATTCAAAACATTTTTATTTGGGCACTAATGAAAACAACCACCCTTAAAGTTTAGCGGTACGAGCGTGGAATACGTGTACCATATTGCCAAAAGACTTGACAAAAGGCATGTTATGAGTAAAATAATCGTATGGATATTATGTGGATGTGGATGAGTCAAGAAACGTACATATACAAGCACAAAGGTGTGCTGTTTTATAATCTCTTCTATTTACACCTGAGGTGATGTTGTGATGGTCAGTTACTTATTTTGAATGCTTATTTTATTTTTAGTAAAACGAGCATAACAAATAAAACTAGCCAAAAAATATAATTGTGTTCAAAGGCCTATTTTAAATAAAAATTGTAAACTTGTCCCAAAGGTGCGATGAAGCCATATAACATATCACCGATTAGTTCGTTTTAAAGGTTAGTAGTTAATAGTTACAAGACGGCATTAACACCTTACGATATTAAAATATGCATAACTGGCTGACCGACATAAGAATGGAATAACATAGATATTCCACCAACTTATAACATCTACCTCAAGTTAACCGATGATGAAAGAATAGCAGAGGGAAAAATATTTTAGTTTCGAACTTTGTCATTCAAGAATAAAACTGAAATTCTAGAACGGTTAAAAGTATTCTGAAGTAAGCGTTACTTTTTGGCGTGGAATTTCTAGGTAGTTTTGCAAAGTACATAATTTCCACAAAAAAAGCCATACCTGCTTACATTTTAATTTATTTATGGTTAATGCTAGGTTAAGATAAGGATTTAAATAAAACTAATTTACGATTTATGTTTAGTATCTACGTCAAGAAAAACCTATACTTAAGGTGAAACAGAAGCGACAATTTTCATACAATCTATTTTTCAGCCGCATTCGTAAACTACAGATAATACTGTATTTATTTTAGTACAGAAAAATAATACTAATAATTAAATTAGCGCTAACGAAAATTTCACTGTTATATGACTTATAATAACCAAGTAATTACATTAACAAAAGTAATTATTTTTCATCAGATTTACGTTCGACACGGGTAGCTAAATTCCGCTACACCACCGGGCGCAAGGCGCGGGGCGCGGGCGCGGGAATAGGAATCCGTATGTTAGAAGGCGACAAACTGTGCGAGCGGTCCCGATATGCTCGTCTCGTGCACGCTTTCGGCACATTCCTATGGTGTAGTATTATTTGTCGAAAAAATGTCAAGTTGCTATTCTGATTTTATTGTTTCTGGGCGCAGGGAATATTTGCGGTCGAGGCACGCAGTAAAAGAGGCGAAATTAACTACATAATGATAATAAGGGCCACTGTAATAATTTAGAACTTTCATAAAACTCTAAATATCACTAGAGACTTGCTTAGTTATTTTGTTGTTGCGACTTACTAAACAATAAAATGAATAGATCAAGCTGCATGGGTTTTTACATTCTGTCACATTGTCGCATATACACGATCTATCAGTCTTCATATATCTCTTCTGTTATTCTGACTGACCGTTTTCAAATAATTGATTCACTTGGTTGCGCCGTTTTTTGGGAAAAATTACCTCAAGACACAGAGATATAGTTAGAGGTGCTGAGCTTTACATAAATCCGATCGGGAGGAACTTGTTGAGGGAGACTATTTGAGCCTTCCTGCACTCTTCTCTTGACCCATCGCCTTGCTCCGCAGTGGGAGGGACGGATTCATTCGTCCGTCACTCCTGAACCCACTGACCCCAGATTCGTAGCCACGCCTCATGCCTTTTTCCTTCTCAGAACATCATCTCCTTCCTTTACTTTAAATTACCATCCACACAGCATCCCCAAAGATGACATAGGCCCTGGAGGAAATTATTTTCCTATTGTAGCTATTGTAAAAATAAATAAATAACATTATTTTCTCAGAAAACAGTTTAGCGTTATTCTATAACATTAGGCTTGCATTTTATAAACAAATATTCTGGGAAGAAACGAATCCCAGAATGGGTGAAACACTTACATATTATTTCTACAAACATTTGCTATGTAGGTAGGTAGGTAGGAAGGTACTGTAATTATCATCTAATTTATTTATTTACTGTGTAACCATCACGTTTCGCGCCCTTTCCCGGGAACCCCTGCTAAGTCATCAAACATAATGAACCACTTGGGGTGACGTATGTTGGTTTTTCAATAAATGGTTCCCGGGGCGGCGGTACCATAACCCGCCACTCAAATTGAAATGTCTTCCTCGGGCGTCTCCGACTTCTTTTACCCTTCACTATCGTGTCATATTCACATTCCTACATCGTCTCATAATAATATTATTATGAGACGATGTAGGAAATTACCAAATTAGCAAACTCCTAAATACAAACTTATTTTTTATTACGTATAATGAAGTTGTAAATAATGTACACTTGCCGTGGATTGAGCACACGAGAAACCATTTCTCAGATATAGTAATAATCACCAATTTGTTTATTTGATAAATTTGATGCATACAAATATAGGAACAGGTCCTTTTGACAAATAGGTGTCACTCATTTATTGCTTTTTGACAAACATAAATCTCCTCACGGCGAAAAGCAAGCAGATACGAGGGTGCCTACATACAGCTTGCGTCCTTGGCGAAAGAGCCCGTCAAACACGATAAAGCATTTATGTTTTTATTAAAATTAAACTGAAAACTTGTCAGCAAAATTAGGCCTGGTATTAGAAAAAAACCAGCGCTTGCAATCATGTTTAAGTTTAGATGTAAGTCACTAGTTATAATTGTAAATCTTAGTTGTAAGCCAGTAATATTAATTCTTTTATATATTTATTTGTACAGTGCCCTTGAGGTGATTTTTCACAAAAACGGTGCTTTATAAATTAGCCAAATATTATTATTATTGGCTATTTGAAGCTAGTAGCAATGTGAATGGTCGAAGAAGTAGGGGACGCCCGAGGAAGACATGGCACGATCAAGTGAATCAGATACTTGAGTCGGGCCATGTTAAGAGTCAGAATAATAGAAGAGTGTGTATGAGACCAAGTATGTGTGAATATGAATGAGGTACAGAGTATGTGCCAAGACCCGAGTTGTTTGGCGGTCCGTCCTCTCTGCCTACCCCTGCGGGGAAACGGCGTGATGTTTAGTTAGTTAGTTACTAGCGATTTCAGCACATTTTATCCTGCGAATTTGCGGGATTTTCATGTGCGGGTTTTGGGGGAAAAACTTATTTTAATTACCGTTCTATTCTGATTCAGAGTAATATCACAATAAAACTACGTTGAATTTACCCAATACTTATAATAACCCAATTACAAGTTCCCGATTCTACTAAGCCAAAACTAAGGTTCAAAACTACTTAAACATCACTTAATCTAGACTAAGTGATGCTTAAGCAGTTTCGAACTTTAGTTTCGGCTTAGCAGAATTGGGAACAGCGGCTGTTAGTGTAACTAACATCACTTAAACACGAATAAAAAATATATGAATTTTAAGTTGTTTAATTTCATGTAATATAACACTTAAAGCGGTACCACATGTGCAGATAAAATATGTGGCTTGGCCTATTTCAGCATATTTCTCGCCATATATTCCCTTATAGCTGCGTGTGGCACAGGTCTTATGTTATACTAGCTGGGTTACCCGGCTTCAGACTCAGGACATCAATTCCAGAGTGTTTGGAATGTTCCACAATGATGTTCACTATTCCCTATTCCCCAAAATTACACCACATACTCCGCGACTCCTTCCAGAACTTTCTAGAGTTCTATGGAACCTACTCGAACTTTCTGGAAGACTGTTCTAGAAATTACAAGAGGACGAAACTTCCAGCCCTTATTTCTTTAAAAACACGCCCTTTAGGTAAAAGCGGGAACCGTCATCCTGGAGGGGGGGATAGAGATCTACCACACCATATAACTCACTAGATCGTACCGGGACTCGTTTCTAAGTTTTTGCGAGCCGCACGTGTTTTTAGACTTTCTATTGTAATATATGTATATATATTATCTCTCTTATACTAACTCTTCGCGATCTCATTAAACACTATTATAGTATCTAAAATATTTAAAACTGATTAAAATTACTCCAGTTACTTGGAGGCCCTTAAGTGGGTAAGCACTTTAAATTATTTTTAAAAAAAGAGTATGCTTTAGATCACACTACTAAAGTAAAACTTCACTAACTTATAAAAGAACATTTGACATTGGGGTGACATTAACATTGACATTCCAGACAATATGGTTTGTTGCTTTTTGCACAGTAGTACACACTCATGCATTTTTTTTTCTTTTTGGGCAAAAGTTGCACTTCGTTTTCCTTTTTTAATGACATTGATCACCGTTCGCATCGATTACCGTTCGCATGTCATTTTTCACAACAATAACTACTTTTCGTAACGCATTCACCAGTTTACCCCCAAGTGTCGATCGTGCGTAAAGAAGTTTTACTTCAAAAAATATAATTTCAACGTTCTTCATTGAGCAAATGAAGCTTATTTTACGTGAAGGGAAGACAAAAAAAATTATGAGAGGTGGTGCATTATTTTGAAGTATAAACAACTTCCACCAAGAAAAGATACTGTTGACGATTTTTCTACAGAAGCGATAGGTATCTACGTTGAAATTCATTAATTTTGCAGCTAAAGAGGGTTCTAAAATTACAGGTGGCGTTGAAGGAGTGGGAAATTTTCGGCAGCAGCACATATTATTTACGGACACCTCCATAAAACTTGGAACTTTTCGATGGAAAAAATATAATTCACTAGAAAAAAAATACAATACAGTTTTCTGGAACCATGTAATACGGACTTCGCTGTTGCCCGAATATCGTACACAGCGAAGTAAGTCTTGCAAGCGGTCTTTAAAAAAAAGGTCCAGTTGACGCCAGCAACCGCAAGATATGCTCTTGTAACCTAGCCGGCCCTTTTTATAAATTATTCTATCTACCCGGGTGTTGATTTAATTTACTGAATCCAACAAACCTTTTGTATTCCGTCTCTTTCGAACTCGTGAGTTTTACCGTTAAATTTATGAAACGCACCTGTTTCGCAAATATGTTTCGGTTGGGTAAAATAAAATTTTGTATGAGCGCGCGCGGGATTGTAGCAAATGTATTTTTTACGTGTTAATTTTGTAATAAAATTGTGCTTTTTTCAGCCGCATTTTAACATTATAAAAGTATAGGTATGCAAAACTATTTAAGCAGATTACTATATCTTATGTACGTTCGCAAACCAATCATTCATCCCAATATTAAAAAGCATAACGTGTTAAAAGCGTTTTATTCGACAATATTGAAAATAACGCCATCTATCGGTGTGAAGTTTCTAAATATATTTTGAGAATACCCTTAATCCTTTTTGATCTGAAAAAAAAAAACTTTTCCATTTAGAATCCTCAAAGAGGCATCCATATTAAATTAACATAGGTTGGCACTTATAAAACTCATACACAATCTTTGCTGGTTTTATGGAAGGTGACAATCGCCGAATTGGTAAAGGGGCCCTTCCCGGTTTGGCGAGGGGTTCTGGGTTCGTTTCCCTGTTGCGACCGTTATCTTTTTCTATTTTTCTGTGTCTAGTGTTATCGTCTTCTTCTTCAATGATGTATTAATGATTATCTATAAAATTTAAAATTAAATAAAATAAAAACCTATAACAACAATATATAAATGCTTTAAATAATTAAATTAAATAACACCCCCTCTTTACAAACAAGCATGGCTGTTATGGGGGTACGTCCAAAAATACTTAATTATAAGATAAGAAACCTAATTATAAAAAAGTCGAGTGCAGTTAATACGCGGTAGAAGCGAAACTTTACCAAAACAATCTCAACCAATGAAGAACAAAGGGGCCTTGAAAAGTGAGATCATAATCAAAGCGGCCAATGAGCGCAGACCTTACGTCATTTCCGTTTTATATCTGAACCAATTGGAGCCTTGACAGGAGTTTAATTCTTCGCAGGTGCTGTAATGCGTCATTTCCGTTTCATGCAAATTCCGAATCACAACGGGGCTATAGAAGTTTCACTTCAAAAAAATCAATGTTATTATATATATATATAATAGCATTGACATACAATTAAAATTATAACATTAACTTTGTGTACTCCCTATACACACAAGCACCCCCCCATACACACAAGCCCTGCTTACTTATGGGGGTACATCAAAAATATCTACCATGTAATTAATTACTGTATAAAATTTATTTGTAGTTAATGTATCTATTTGCTACTAAGAATTAAAAAATTTATATTTTTTTTCTTCCGTATACTTGCTGTTTCGTGTACATTTTTATTGTCAAATCGGTTAACAAATAGCAGTTAGGCCAGGGACGGTAGCGTTTATAGGTTTACTCTTACTACCGCCGGGTAAACGGCAACTTGTTCTACTCCTCAACACCTGCATCGGTTATAATATGGAACTTGCAACTCAATCTCACAGCCGCTGCCGATGGCAAATCAATAATTTCTATGTTCAAAATGGATACGTGGGAGTAACTGACTGTTTGAAGTGCATGTGCACCTATTAATGCACTCGGTACTAAATCTACTGACAATGGACGTTTACGTGATGTTTTTTGCATACTTACGAGTTAATAACGACGTGATGTTGGAATTGGAGTTTTTTTTTAAATTTTATTAAGAGTTAATAACCAGACAAAGCTGAAAAATGACATTTTTGAATGAGCTCATAGACGTGTCGAAGCTTTTTACAGAAAAACGATAAATTGATTTCGAAAGATCGTTATTTTATGTGGTAAACTTATATTTTTAATTTTGAAAAAGTTAACATTTTTTTAATAAAAAAATAGTTTTACTGTTGGTCGATGGCAATATTTGTTAATTTTCAAACGAGTTAAGTTATTATACAATACATATATCATACCAAATAGTAATACAGTATTATAAAACTGTTCATTATCTAGGCAAAATATAATTTAGAATTTTAATTTAATTTCAAATAAAATCATTAAAATAAAAATCAAAGCACCCGTTTTGTGCCGAAAATACTACAACTTGACTTATTTATTACACACTTACAAATTGATTTCTCTAGGAATTTTTAACACAGAAATTTAACTTAAGACGTTATTGAAATATTAGAAATAATGTTTAACCAAAAATATTTTCTCGAGTATATAATTCTGTTGAGTTTGCGACACGCTTTTGTGAATATTTTATTCTGTATTTTGACGCGCACGGCGCTAACCAAAACTCTTAGTATCTGTCGATTCACGGCAGCGAGCGGTCGTGTTGTCCGCGCCGGTCCAGTTCATAACATTTTCAATTTATTCGTCCGCTTAAAATGGGGAGAAAAATCAATAAAGAGAGAACTTTCATAAAAAAATCAAAATTACCACACCAAAAAACATAACTTGGAGAAATATAACGAGAAAAAACAAAGATTAGTAATATTTAATTATCAATTTACGTTGTACATACCTTATATGCTACAGGGTCGTTGGAACGAATCTGTCAGATTTATTGTGTATTTTTTATAACATGTTGTTTAATTTTTAGAGAAAAGAATCAACATTCTAAAGTAAATAATGACTGTAAAGTTTCATCGGTATGTGCAATTCAAATTTTTATTATATATATATTATTATGTACGCGTAAATGGGCTTCGACAAAGTATATTTGATCAATGAAAATGGGTAATAACTTCAATACATTGTGATTCATGGATATTACGGTGACCGATTTATCCGTTTATACCGCAGAAATTATAAACTAGCAATACTACCCAGCCTTACCGTGTATAGGTACACGGTGTCGGGAAATACGTGGTACATTACGGTGACCGATTCAATTGTAATTACCGCGGTAATTATAAACGATAATTTACTAGCATTAATACACGCAAGCAACATTGCCTTATATACACGGTGGCGGGAAACCGGTGGTACATTCCGGTGACGTAATTATAAACAATAATTCACTAACACTAATACCCGGCGTTGTGCGAGTTATACGCTCGAAACATTACCTTGCATATGTATGTCGTAGGCCGATCGTAAAATCAGGCAGATCATGATGCGCCTAGCCACATCATGATCTGCTGCATCGTGAAATGGCGGCAGATCGTGATGTGCCTGAGGCGCATCGTGATCTGCCTGTTTTTACGATTGGCCTGCGACATAAAGAAGGTGTCGAAAAATACGTGGTACATTACGGTGACAGATTCATTGTTATTACCGTGGTAATTATAAATAATAATTTACTTGCATACTCGGCGTTGCGCGAGTTACACGCATACTTCATTGCCTTATATATGTCGGCGGTCGATCGTAAAATCAGGCAGATCATGGTGCGCCTAGTTACTTCGTGAAGCGCCTCAGACGCATCAAGAACGGCCTGATTTTATGGTTTGCCTGCGACATATACACGGTGGCGGGAAACCCGTGGTACATTACGGTGTCCGAATTATGAAAAATAACTTACTAGCATTAATACCCAACGTTGCGCAAATTATAGACATGCAACATTACCTTGTACACACGGTGTCAGGAAATTCGTGGTAGAAGCGGAAATTTTCTTTTTACGAACATATTAATTTATAAACAATAATCTGCGTAAATCGTCCTCAAATTCAATTTGATTCTGAATCTACTTTGCTTAAGACAAGTTTGTCCAGTCAATGAATGATCCAAAAGGTTTTAGGGTGTGTGAGCAGGAACCTAAGCGATTCCTTCAAAAAATTGTTTAGGGTGCTTAGGGTGTAAACATACTAAAAGTCCTGACGTCTAGGTGGTGAGTTAAGGGGTGGGGGGGGGGGGGTCCCAATTTTTAGGTTTCCGCTTATATCTCGAAAACGGTGCGTTGCAGAGGAAAATTTTCTGAAATTAAGTAAAAGCTCATAAAATCATCTCCAACTTTTATTCTTTATGTAATTTTCGAAATCCCAGCCGTTTTTCAGTTACACGTTCTACAAACGTAGATATTTTTGAAAAAAATCATTTTACCTCACATTTTTCATCAAACATTCCTTCATGTCGTCTAAAATATTCAACAAAGAAAATAAATTTATATTAAAGAAGTTGTAAAGAATTTAATTTACTTTTATAATATAATTATATATATATATATATATTTATATATATACATCCCGCAACAGATTTGGCAACCTTTCACTTCGCATCCTTTTGGCAACCACTGCTTACGGTAGGTTTTTAAATAAAATTGCTGTGAATGTTTACATGTTTTTAGCTTAAGAAAAGAGTGATAGTAAAAGAATTATCCAGAAATTGTGTTTTAAGGGTATTCAAATTTTTGGTAGTTACGTATACTTTAGAGTCTTTTGGACTTCCTTTCATATTGCCGTCGTATTGGTAACCGCGTATATCCTACGTATATCACACTTCATTCCATATTTAGGGCGTCCGTTCATTACGAACATTTGACGACCTCCGTATATTCCTGTATGCATTACGTTTATATTATGACGCTTTCAGAATCCTTTTAATTCGGTCGCGATTTGCCAACGGTGTATCATAGGTACATAATGATTGGTTATCATACAAAGGCTAACTTGACGACATAATAAAATTTGGCATTTTTTTTAAATTTACTTGTTTGGTTGGGTGGTGTTTGGGAGTGGGGATAATGCTCGCTTCCTGAATAGAATTCTACCTTCAACATTCTTCTACCACTACGCGCTTAGTTTAGCGAGGAAATTAAATTAATGCATTCATGTACAATCTTAATATATAAAACAAAGTCGGGTTAGTTACACTATTTATAACTCGAGAACGGCCGGGCCGATTTTGATGATCTTTGATTTATTGGATTTGTCTCTTCTCCGGATAGGATAATAACTATTAAAAAATCACAGAAATTAACGAAAAATATAGTTATTAAGAAAATTCTTTTCCCCATACATTTTGTATGGAACGAATTCTCATATTTGAAAGAGCTGCGGGCATTTTGTGATAAGTACCTATAATATTGAACTGTGCGTGAATTTCAAAAATTCAAAAACGTCAAATGTCAATGCGCTGATGGTTTTGTTTTATTCTTAGACATATAATGTTGCTTCTCTTTCTTACACACAAAATGTCAATAGTCGAAAATTAGACAAACGGTGAACGTATGTCTCCACCCATCCAAAGGAAAGATACAATAATTATAATAAAAATCCCTCACACATTTAAAGAAAATAAAAAGCATTTTTTTTACATCAGTTCACAAATGAGGCCCCGAAGAAAATTATTTTTCTTAGGACTCAGGACCTAAGTCATCTTAGGGGATGCTGTGTGGAGGGTATTTTTAAGGAAGGGAAGGATAGGAAGTTCTGGGAAGGAAAAAGGTATAAGGGGTGGATAGGAATCTGGGGTCAGTGTGTTCGGGAGTGACGGACGTAAGAATCCATACCTCCAACTGCGGTGCAAGGCGATGGGTCGAGAGAGTCCAGCTGGAAAGGTCAAAAGGCCTCCCTCAACCATTCTCTCTCGATCCGGCCCGCTACGCAGCAGGTGGGCAGACGCATCCGCCACCAAGACCCGGACAAACGTTACTTCATGAACCCGGGCACCCCTGCTAAATCACCAAACGTAGCGAACTACTTGGGGTGACCTATGGGTGACTTATGACAGGGGGATTGGTTATCCAATAAATGGTTCCCGGGGCGGCGGCACCCATACCCGCCTCCCAAAGTCTCGTAAGTAAGTGGAAAAATAAGAAAATCACAAAAAATATAAATACGTACACAATGTCATCTCTTGAGTCTGATACTGACAAAAACAAAACACGGACCGTTGCGCATTGATGATTGCTTCATTGTGTAATTTTTAACTTAATAAAAAAACTTAATTTAATTCAACACTTATTGATTCTGAGGCGGTACGAAGTTCGTCGGGTCAGCTAGTCTTTTATGATTTAAAAAAAAATAGCGTTCAGAGCCGCTAATATTACAAATATTATTTTGAAGGAAACCAAAACAGAATCCCAATAATTCAAAACGGTAAACGATTATTGTTTATTGTTTATTTATTGTTTCT
The DNA here is from genome assembly GCA_917563855.2 of Limnephilus lunatus. Taxonomy (NCBI): domain Eukaryota; kingdom Metazoa; phylum Arthropoda; class Insecta; order Trichoptera; family Limnephilidae; genus Limnephilus; species Limnephilus lunatus. The sequence continues at coordinate 1,541,190 of CAKJTF020000021.1, forward strand.
TTACATGTTATTTCTGTGTACAATTCAATTTTTAACCTCACTAGGACAAGCCTGTGTCGAGGTTAATAATTCTACAAAGTAGCAAAATATAACACAGAATAATATTAGTATTGAAGAACAATATTGTTACAATAATGTGCAATTAAATTTCAGATAATGGTACTCACGCAGAAGGCATCTAGTACATCGCATTGTAAATATATAGGGTGACCATAGTGATGATCTCTTAAATATTTTTACAATATAATTTGGTATTAATGGAAAAATTATTTATACAATATAATAATAATTGCTTTTGATTTAGCAGGGCAAGGAATGGAAAAAAAAAATTCAATCTAAAATGCTATCAAATAAGCAGGGCAAAAATGAGAGAAAAAAAAACAAATTTTACAATATAATAAGCTACTAATTTAGCAGGGCAAAGATGGAAAAACTATTTTTACAATATAAAATACTATCAAATTAGCAGGGCAAAGATGTAAAAAAAAATTACAATATAATATGCTATTAATTTAGCAAGGCAAAGATGGAAAACTATTTTTACAATATAAAATACTATCAAATTAACAGGGCAAAGATGTAAAAAAAAAATTACAATATAATATGCTATTAATTTAGCAAGGCAAAGATGGAAAACTATTTTTACAATATATAATACTATCAAATTAGCAGGGCAAAGATGTAAAAAATATTTTTTACAATATAATATGCTATTAATTTAGCAGGGCAAAGATGAAAAAAAAACTATTTTTACAATATAAAATGCAATATAAAATTATAAATTAACAGAGCAAAGATAGAAACAAATAATTTTTACAATAATAATATTCTATTAGCAGGGCAAAGATAAAAAAAAAAATAATATTATGATAACGTTTTACATTTGGGAGGCAATATCAATCAAATTATAAATTTGGGAGGCGGGTGTGGGTACCGCCGCCCCAGGAACTATTTATTGAATAACTAACAACCCTCCCATAGGTAACACCAAGTGGTTAGATATGTTTGGTGACTTAGCAGGGGTGCCCGGGTTCACGGGGTGAGGTTTGTCTAGCTCTTGGCGGCCTATGCATTTGCCCACCTACCACATGGCGGGTCGGATCGGGAGAGACTGGTTGAGGGAGATCTTTTCATCTCTCCAGCTAGACCCTCGATCCATCGACTTGTACCACAGTGGGAGGGATGGTCACTCCTGGACACATTGACCCCAGATTTCTAACCACACCTCATACTTTATTCCTTCCCAGAACTTCCTCTCCTTCCTTTCCCTAAAAATACCCTCAACACAACATCTCCAAAGATGACATAGGTCCTGAGGGAAATTGTTTTCCTCAGGCCCTCCTTTGTGGAGCTAATGTAAAAAAATATAAAGTGTCAAAATTAACTATCGCTTTTGGCTTTTTTTTTAAATCTCTGCATTGATCCAATCGTTATTTTAGTTACCGATTAATCAGAATAAAAGTGGCTACCGTTTTGCGATAGGTAGCAAGGAAATATTTTTATAAAGAAAGACATTCTCGGGTTACGAATAACCTGTCACTTATATTAAACTAGCTGTTACGCGGCATGCGTTGCTATGCCATTGAATAAATAATTGTTTCTCCGTGCATGTCCTTTCCCATTCGTCCCGTTTCCCTCCCCGCCTCCCCTTCCTCAACTGCGTCCTCGAAGAAAAAGATGTACCTACCTATGTTTCACTTCATTCCTAACTTTTAGTGGCGATCGGGTATGACGTATTCCACATTTCATTCCTAGCCTTTAGTGGCGACCGGTGGCGAAACAACGTTGCCGGTTTAAGTCAAATCCCGTACGAGTGTTGAGGTGCACGCCGCGGCGGCGTGATTTGCGACGTTGCCGCACATATTTCTTCTTTTCGATCGTTTTTACGGTCAAATTTACTTCTATAAAATTCCGTTTTCCTATTTTTTAAATTTTTTTTATTATTATTTATTGAGTTAGTTGTACTACATGAATATAAACTAATAAGCACAACGTAACATTTCATTTGATAAATTTAAATATTTTTACAGTTAGCATAACATTTATTTTTAAATACATTCATTCTTTCTTCATTCTTCATACTTTCAGGCATTTCATCGTACATCTTTAGTCCTCTATACATTAGGCAGTTCTGCGATTTTTATTTCTTCATTTGTGGCAATCGAATTCTGTTTTTATTTCTTGTTTCGTAATTATGTACGTCTCTATTAAAAACAATTTCATCCTTAAAGTATTTTGGCATTTGGTTTTTCATAATTTTATGCACAAAAATTATCACATTAAATGGTAGTCTCTTTTTTATCGGAATCCAATTGAGCTAATCTCTCATTTGATTAATCCTTGCGAATTTGCCTTTCCCCAGTATACATTTCATAGCTCTGTTCTGAATAATTTCTAGTTTGTTTAAATTTCCTTCATTGGCCAAATATAACATCGTAGAGACGTAATCCAAATGTGGAGTAACGATAGTTTTATAAATGAGCTCCGTAGTGTTTCTATTTAATTTATGTCGTAGTTTTCTAAAAAAAATTGACCTTTTTTGATACCTTTTTTAGCACATATTCAAAGTTTGCCGTGAAAGACAGTTTTGAATCGAATATTACACCCAGGTATTTGATTTCATTTACTTTTCCAATTTTTTCACCATTAATTGTCATATTTAACCCTGTGTTACGCGTTTTATCGCCTATTTCCATATATTTTGTTTTGTTTACGTTCAGTTTCAGCTTGTTTAATTTCAGCCATTTGCTATATTTTGTAGGTCTTCGTTTATTTTGTTAATTGAATCTATGTAATCTTCACACGAAAAATAGATTAAGGTATCGTCTGCAAATAGTCTTATTTTGCAATGATAATTTATAATTTACAGGAGTTCACTTACTCTGACGGTGATGGTGGGATACGACCCAAATCCCAAATTAACACTGATTTCAGGTTTTAGACAGCGGATGTGTGAAACAAAGACGAGCTCACCAGTTAATTTTACTCTAAAAAATATTAAAAAATTCTGATAACGACCTTCGTACATCGTTTCCACAAAACTTCAATGTATTGACCAAATCCAAGAAGAAAATATGAATAAATGATATAGAAATAACAAAATAAATACACTGCGCAGTTCACACGCCATAGAAATGAAACATCAGAAAACTAAAGTAGGCAAAAGTGTGTAGGCTACGAAGCACCGCACAAAGAGGAGACCGATTATTCTCCTCTTTGTGCTTTGTGATTAAAGTTTTTGTCCCTTTTTAGTGTCGCTATTTTTCGTTTCATCGAGCTTAAAATCACAAAGAAAGATAGACTAACATTGCTGGGTTACGAATAACCAAATAATGTTTGAAAATCTCCATCATTATTGGGTTACGAATAATCCAAAAATTTTTGAAAATCTCCTACTACCACCACAGAAAGCCGAAAATGTTGTTTGTGTTGGGGTGGGACTTTTTTTACATTAGCTCCACACAGGGACCCTGAGGAAAATAAATTCCAAAAGGGCCTATGTCGTCCTAGGGGATGCCGTGTGGAGGGTCTTTTAGGGAAGGGAAGGATAGGAGGTTCTGAAAAGGAAAAAGGTATGCGGGGTGAGTAGGAATCTGGGGGTCAGTGAGTCCAGGAGGGGACGTATGAACCCATCCCTCCAACTACGGTGCAAGGCGATGGGTAGAGAGAGAGCACTACTGGAAAGGTCAAAAGGCCTCCCACAACCAGTCTCTCTCGATCCGGCCCACCACGCAGCAGGTGGGCAGACGCATCCACCGTCAAGACCTGCACAAACTTCATCCCATGAACCCGGGTATCTCTGTTAAGTCACCAAACGCAATGAACCACTTGGGGTAACGTACGGCAGAGGTGTTGGTTAACCAATAAATGGTTCCTAGGGCGGCGGTACCCATACCCGCATCCCGAACCTAAACGCGATGCCTATTAAACCACTGACCGGTCAATGATTCTATCTTTAAAATAAATATATAAAACTTGTGTGCAGTTCACCTTCACAAACCTACCTTACACCCAACATAATAAAATTGCGAAATATATTATGTAAAAATGTTAATAATTAGGTAAATACTGTAATACTTATATAGAAATAAATTAATAAAGTTCACACGAGGGAGAAGTGAAGCCTTCATAAAACTAAACCTAGAAAGAATGAAACGAATCAGGAGTAGGATAATTGTAGAGTTTATTTATTGTGATATTTTTACCAAGTGTAAAAATTATTTTATTCTACGAAACACCGCACAAAGAGGGCACAGATTAGTGTCATTCTTTCGCAGGCTAATTCCTATATATGTATAATCCTAACATCTGGTCTCTGAAAATGCAAATAAATGCACATCCATTGTCAAAGTATGGCTCAATCAAAACCTTATAACTCTGAACTGCGGAAAAACTCTTTATATTCCATTTAACAATACCAAAAAGGCGACAGACACCCTTAACTCCCTTAAATATAAGGTTTCACAAAAATACTTACAATCCTGTCTAATGCTCTAACTGTACGGAAATGAATACGGGGATTTTTTTTATATGAATACCTCACAAGAGTCCCAGGTGCTCCGTCTGGAGCCAGTAAAACTATGGCATCTTCCATTGGGGTATGTTGTGAGGATGAAGGTGGCGGGGAGGGGAAGGAGATGAGGGAGAAGAAGGTGGGGAAGTACCTGGCTATTCAGATCTGGTCACCAAACACGGCTAAAGTCTTACACCAGGGCGATACTGAGTGTACTTTCCACTCTGGAACGTGCCGCAAATATACCATATATTTACTTCTTCAAACTTCGCAAAATTACTTTGTGGCATCATTAATTATATAATGAATAACAGATCACTTTGTAGAAACCACTATATTATAAACAATATCTACATGTTTCCATTACAATGTTATCTTCATCAGGATATGTTAATATAAAGAAAAATAAATGACAAACAAGTATAGACAAATTAGAATAAACTAGAACATAGACAAAATATTAAAAAAGTAGAGGTGATTAATTGCTTAAAAATCATAAAAATAGTTATACAAAATTAAATATAAAAATTATTTAATGAAAAATAAAATTGCATTTAGATAATAAAAAAACTTTTAAGAACAAATAATTCAAATAATTAGTCTAAATCAAAAAATAAATAATTATAATTAATGTAAGTATTAATAAGAAAATAAATTTAAAAGATGGCTATTTTAAAAAAATGTTTGGTTATTTATAAAATTTAATTTACTATTAAAGCTTTTTCTAATTTCTAAAATTTCTAAATTATCCAATTGTATGCCCGTAGTGTTAATTTTAAGACCTGTATCAATATCAAAGGAATGACTTGTTTCCAAAATATGGTTGGCAAATTCAGAATAATTATTATTATTTAAACATCTTATATGTTCCTTAACTCTAATGTGAAAATTTCTAGAAGTTTTTCCAAAATAAAAAAGTTACAATCATTACAAATTAATTTATAAACCCCAGATTGGTTCAAAAAATCACATTTATCCTTATTATTTAATATATAATTTTTTAATTTGTTATTTGTATAAAAAGCTGGTTGTACATTATTTGGCATGTTTTTAATTTTTAAATTTGAAATGCTATTATTTAAAAAAAAAAAATTCTCCAATTATTATCATTAACAACGTGTGGATAAACAAAAGATCTAAAAAACTTTTTCTTATATTTTTTGTTTAACATATTGTCTATTAATTTTGAAGTATAACCGTTATTAATTGCAATTTAATAATAATAATAATAATTGGACAATTTGTAGAGCGCCGTTTTTGTGAAAAATCACCTCAATTTGTTTAATAGTATTTAATTCTGTTTTAAAATTACGCAAAGATAAGGGAACATTAATTAATCTACTTAGCAAGGTATGAAAAGCTGCTAATTTTTGTGAAAATGGATGATTAGATGTTTCATGTATAATGATATCTGTATATGTATCTTTACGAAAAATATTAAATTAAAAAAACATATTGTTTATAATACATATAGTGGTTTATACAAAGCGATCTGTTATTGATTATATACCATATATTATTCTAAAATAATAAATTGTGATATATAACAAAATTAACAAAATAAAGTTTATTTGCTAGACAGGGATTCGATCCCACAACCTTCGGGTTGCGAGCTAAGAGCCTCACCGCTAAACACCGGCCACACCGGCCATCGAATACAGTTTAATACTTAGGAATTACATTAGACAGCCAACTCAAATGGACAGATCACATAGAAAAGCTTGCAAATAAATTTATGTATTTAACTTATATTTTTAAACGTTTAAATTAAAGAGTCGACATTAAAATAATGAAATTTGTGTAACATGCATTGGTGCAATCATAAGAATCTTATGGAATAATTGGATGGTAGGGGAGGGGGTGTATAATAATAATAATAATGTCGCATAATGATATGAACTACCCCTTCCTGCAATTATTCCAAGAAGCTGAATTGTAAGAGATGAGAAAAATTTACTGTGTACGATGTTTAAAATACACAAAATGTATAAAGTCTTGGATAAATACCATTGAAACCGACATTTACTTGCTGTAACATCTGAGCCGATGTAACTTCACAAATTTTATTAATCTTTATTAACGTGTCGTGTGAATTGTAATTCAGTAATCACGATCACAATGAATTTATTTTTTATTTATTTAATTTTATTTTTTAATCTCTACGAAGATAGTGCATGTTTATGAGTAAAATTTTAACTGTTTTAAAAACACACAAGTACACCCACGAACTGGCGATGCCTGTGTGGGATTCTTTTGGTTAATCTGCTAATTGTATTATTCTTTACTTTTCAACTGTTTATATAAAAACAATTATATGTATTTTAAATTTATACCAATTTAGGTACCAAAAAAGAAGCGGAGCTTTAAAATAAAAGTCAAAATCGATTGATAATTTTGACACCCGAGAAGAAAGATATTTATAGATTTGTGTTATTTTTCTGTTCAATTATACAACATAAAATGATATCATGAAATCGTCTGCCGTTTTAAATTTTCAGAATTCTATTCTGAGTTTTTTTAAATAATAATATAGTGGAGTATTAACGGCTCTGAAAGCAAATTATGTTTAAAAAAAGAGAAATCTTATAAAATTGTACAATAATACACTATTTCAATTCCATTATTTCCACGCATAGCTAAAGGGCTTGTTCACATTGGTCAAGTGGTAAGTCAAGTAGAGAGTACGCTTGCTACATGACTCGCCGAAAACCGTTCGCCTTAATTTCAAATAGAGTAGATACATTTATGCCCGCCGCCCGTTGTAGGATGACGGCGGATGACGGGCTGCTACAAAGCAAAGTAAATACGCTAATTAAGCTGATTTTAATGCTTATTATAGAAGACGTGGAAGAATAAATTAGTGAGATAATAATAAATAAAATGTCCACAAAAAGAGATTAATAGCAGCACAAATAAATAATTTTAGAGTGCCTCCAATGCCTCGACATTTCCGCGGGTCTACAAATGAACTCTGCTAAAACGGCATGTCAGTGCACAGGGACGCGAGGGGGGGTCCCTATACGCTCTAAAAATAGAACGAAATTGATTGAATCCACTAAAAAGCTGACTAACCCACTTTACTAAAATGATGGTGTTCGGACGCGTTTAGATATTACTTTACTCCCCACTCGAATAAAATACATAGCGTGTTTGAACGGCTCTTAAGCGCTTGGGTAGTGGAAAATAGGACAAAATCTGCGGACGTGGGTAGGATTCTAACCAGAGGTCTTCTGTTCAGGAAGCGAGCATTATCCCAAGCACCACCAAGACAGACAAGCACATTAAAAATACCAGTTAGTGGTTGAGTGGGCATCGCGTTTGGGTCCCACCCGCGGGCGTCGCGTGCCCTATTCCTCGGCTGGCTATGGCTATGTCCTCCATCACAACACAAGCAACATTTTCGGCCTTTTGTGGTGGTAACAGGATATATTCAAATACTGTTGGTTTATTCGTAACCACAGGGAATGTTTGTCTTTCTTAAAAAAAAAAAAACAAACAAAAAAATGTTTAATTGAATTATTAAAACACTTTGTTTTTACCACAATAATCTTTATTTAAAAAGTCGACATGTTTCGAGAACGATGTTGAAAAAAAAAAAAAAAAAAAAAAAAAAAAAAAAAAAATGTTTGTTTATATGAATGCGTCTTTAAAATGACAATGCATATGCATGACCTGAAGTTCAGCAAAAAGCTGCCCGCAGAGTGCTTGAAAACGCCCTTTATTCAGGGGGACGTTTTACGGTGAAAATTTGAATGTGGGATGGAAGGTTACAAATAAACTTCTTTTTAATGTGTAAACCTTAAAAAACCAAATTCATGTACAGGATTTAGCCTGCGAGAAAATGGGATAGTGTAATCGGTGTCCTCTTTGTGTGGTGCTTCGTAGCCTTCCCACTCTTGTCTACTTTAGTTTTCTGAAGGTTTCACTTCTACGGCGTGTGAATCGCATACTCAGTTATTTTTAAATATGAAACTAGAAAAATCTGAGGTGGCAATAACGTTTAAAATACATTTGTCTAACAAAATATGTGTTTATTGATTCTTTTCTCGGTATCTATAAGTAGTTTTAGTTAGAAAAAACGTAAGGTGAGCCGTTATTAAAACTTTTTAATGTTTGCATTGAAGAATTTAATGTTTTCAAAATTTTTTTTCTAATAATAAAATAATAAAAATCTTTCAAAACCAGTTTTTCGTTTTTGGATACATTCGAAAATGTTCCATTTATTTGGATTTCATCGCGAAGCAGAAAATGATGTGACATTCCGACAAAACATGCCCGAGGACTGGAGGGGTAAATTAATGTAAAAGTTCAAAAAGGTGGCAGATTTTAATTGATAATTTTTTTAATTAGTAAATTTAAAAAAAAAAAACTAATCAAAATGTACACATCTATAAAAAACAATTTTTCCAAATGTGTTCAGCATTACTTAACTATACTAAAAAATGCAATTTTATCAAATTTAAAGAAAAATATGAGTACCTTGCTGACCAACACACCTACACTACAAGGATGAAATCCTCAAAACTACTAGACATCCCGAAATTAAATAGATCTTTTGGGCAGAGAAACCATAATTTCCATGCTACAAAACTATATAATGCCCTTCCAATTGAAATTAAGAACACCATGCAGAAAAAAAAGTTTAAAAAAGACATCAAATTATGGCTACGTAAACATGAAGATGAGGAAATAATTAAAATTATAGAGTAATCCTAACGTAACCTACAGACAACAAACTTAAATACTTTTAATTTTATTTATTGTTTATTTTGTGAAAATCAACAAAAGATGCAAAAGTGATTCGTAAATAATAATAGCTACTGGTTTTAAAAATATTCAAATGGAACCTCGGGGGTGCCCGGAGCTACGATTTTTAGAAATAAAGATAGCATTTTTGTATTTGATTGATGTACGCTTTTACTCATGCGTTAATGTAAAAAAATATAACGGATTAAAATCTTTCAAACAATACAAACAGATTGCATCAATACAAAAGGATTGCAATCTTTAGAGCAATCTTTAGGGGTCGGGTGGGAATGCTACCCTTGTTCTACCGGTATTTCAATGGAAAATGCTCCGAAGAACTAGCGTCTTTGATCCCTTCGGCGCCGGTGCATAGTCGGGAAATACGCCAAACGCGCGCCCAGCCTGCAGTTCATTCCTAGTTTTTAATGACGACAAGAAGGGAAGATGCATTCTGCATTTCAAAACTCGTTGTCAGTTCGTTTGAACTCTCCCGTACGAGGGTTGGGGTCAAGGGTCAGGGGGCGGCGCGCGGCGGGTTTATCACGACGCGTGCCGCGTGTATTTTGGAGGTTGAGCGTGTTCACTGTTCACACACAGCTATAATATGCGTGGGACGGCATATTTCAGCATAACGCTGGCCTTATATTCCAATTTGGAATGTACGGCAAGCGATATGCCGAAAAACGCCATCCCACGCATATTATAGCTGTGTGTTAACAGAGATATCCGGGTTTCAGGGGGGGGGGGGAAGTTTGTCCAGGTCTTGACGGCGGTCTACCCACCTGCTGCGTGGTGGGCCGGATCGAGAGAGACTGGTTTTGGGAGGCCTTTTGACCTTTCCAGTAGTGCTCTCTCTCTACCCATCACCTTACACCGTAGTTCAAGGGATGGGTTTATAATATATGTCCCCTCCTGGACTCACTGACCTCCAGATTCCTACCCACCCCGCATGCCATTTTTCCTTTTCAGAACCTCCTATCCTTCCCTTCCCTAAAAGACCCTCCACACAGCATCCCCTAAGACGACATAGGCCCTGAGGGAATTTATTTTCCTCAGGGTCCCTGTGTTGAGCTAATATAAAAAAGTCCTACCTCAACACAAACAACATTTTCGGCTTTCTGTGGTGGTAGTAAGAGATTTTCAAACATTATTGGGTTATTCGTAACCCATCAATGTTAGTCTATCTTTCTTTGTGATTTTAAACTCGATGAAACGAAAAATAGTGACCTTAAAAAGGGACAAAAACATAAATCTATAGGATTAACACTGCGAGAATAATCGGTCTCCTCTTTGTGCGGTGCTTCGTAGCCTACACACTTTTGTCTACTTTAGTTTTCTGAAGTTTCATTTCTATGGCGTGTGAACTGCGCAGTGTATGTGTTTGTTATTTACATATCATTTATTTATATTTTCTTCTTGGATTTGGTCAATACATTGAAGTTTGGTGGAAACGATGTACGATGGTCGTTATCAGAATTTTTTAATATTTTTTCGAGTAAAATTAACTGGTGAGCTCGTCTTTGTTTCACACATCCGCTGTCTAAAAACTGAAATCGGTGTCAATTTGGGATTTGTGTCGTATCCCACCATCACCTTCAGAGTAAGTGGAACTCCTGTAAATTATAAATTAAAATTGCAAAATTAGACTATTTGCAGACGATACCTTAATCTATATTTCGTGTGAAGATTACATTACATATGGCTGAAATTAAAAAAGTTGAAACTGTACGTAAACAAAACAAAATATATGGAAATAGGCAATTAAACGCGTAACACAGGATTAAATTTGACAATTAATGGTGAAAAGATTGGAAAATTAAATGAAATCAAATACCTGGGTGCAATATTCGATTCAATATTGACTTTGATAGCAAACTTTGAATATGTGATAAAAAAGGTATCAAAAAAGGTCATTTTTTTAGAAGACTAAGACATAAATTAAATAGAAACACTACGGAGCTCATTTATAAAACTATCGTTACTCCACATTTGGATTACTGCTCTAAGATTTTATATTTGGTCAATGAAGGAAATTTGAACAAACTAGAAGTTATACAGAACAGAGCTATGAGCTATAAATGTGATGAGCTAAATTGGATTCCAATAAAAAAGAGACTACAATTTAATGTGTTAATTTTTGTGCATAAAATCGTGAAAAACCAAATGCCAAAATACTTTAAGGATGAAATTGTTTTAGTAGAGACGTACATAATTACGAAACAAGAAATATAAACAGAGTTCGATTGCCACAAATGAAGAAATAAAAATCACAGAACTGCCTAATATAGAGGACTAAAGATGTACGATGAAATGCCTGAAAGTATTAAGGATGAAGAAAGAATGAATGTATTTAAAAATAAATGTTATGCTTACTTTAAAAATATTTAAATTTATCAAATGAAATGATACATTGTGCTTATTATTTTATATTCATGTAGTATAACTAACTCAATAAATAATAAAAAGGGAATTTTATAGAAGTAAATTTGACCGTAAAACGATTGAAAAATGAAATATTATTTGAAGGCACACATCTCACAATATCTGAATTCTACGTCAGAGGGCTGGTGTGACTCCGAAAAGTAATCTTGGAATGGCTATTCTGTTATTCTTTCAATTATTTTGTTCCATTTCAATGCATCAACAGTAATCAATACTGTATTGTAAATAAGACACTTAAATGATCGGTCGCCAAATACACCCTAAGCCGCATGGACGTCAATGCTCGGTATACGATAATACGGTTGATCGCGACAAATTTTGAAAAGGCAAAACATTCGCAGCAACCGGCCAAATATGTGCGGCAACGTCGCAAAATCACGCCGCCGGGGTGTGCACCTCAACACTCGTACGGGATTTGACTTGAACCGGCAACGTCGCCAATTTGGGCTAGTACGATATGCCGAATACACCACCAAAATTTGCCAACGTCACCGGTCGCCACTAAAGGCTAGGAATGAAATGCGGGATACGTCATACCCGGTCGCCACTAAATGCTCGGAATGAAATGTGGTATACGTCATACCCGATCGCCACTAAAAGCTAGGAATGACGTGAAACATAGGTAGGTACATCTTGTTCTTCGCGGTCGCCATTTCGGACTTTATGAAATGCAGGATACGTCGTTTCTGGTCGCCACTAAATGCTAGGAATGAAATGTGGAATACGTCACAGTCGGTCGCCACTAAAGGGTTGTAATGAAATGAAGAATACATGGCCATGTATATCACCTAGCGCCTAGCTGCGTAGCGACAGACTCCGGAACTTTAATATTCGAAATCATCCACTTCAAGCCCAATTTGGCGACCAGGACAAATTTCGCCAAGATGCTTGTGACGACATATATTAATGAACTGTGTAAAAATTTCGAAAAATAAAGTGGCGACCGTATATCGGTCGCCAAATGTCGGTGGTCGCCACTTTAAATGCATATTTGCCCATGATGGTCGCCAAATAGACGGTGTGATATATATATATATATATATATATATATATATATATATATTTAGATGCAAATTAATCTCCAACCAGTAAATATTTACAACAATTTTAAGTTTTTTCGTAAAATATCATTTTCAGACAAAGCTGTTTTTATCTCATTACTGACACACATTTTGTTCGTTCGCCTAATAATACGTGTGACCACAGTTTAAATCCAATTTTTAAAGAAAGTAGAAAAAAATAATATCACTTGAAAAATTTTAAATTGTATTTTATAGTGAAAATTATAATTATCTCATGACAAAATTTTTCGAAAAAACTTAAAATTGCTGTAAATGTTGACCGGTTTGAGATTAATTTGCATTTTTATATATATATATATATTTTTTTTTCTAAAAGGGAATTAAATTCTTTATAACTTCCTTAAAATAAATGTATTTCTTTGATGAATATTTTAGACGATATGAAGGAATGTTTGATGAAAAATGTAAGGTTAAATGATTTTTTCGAAAATGTCTACATTTGTGGAGCGTGTAACTAAAAAACGGCTTAAATTTCGAGAATTACGTATAAAACAAAAGTTGTAGATAATTTTACAAGCTTTTACTTATTTTAAGAAAAATTTCTCTGTGACGCACCGTTTTCGAGATATAAGCGGAAATCCGAACATTGGGACCTTCTCCCCCTCCCCCCGCTAGCTCACACCTAGACGTCAGTACTTTTAGTATGTTCAGACCCTAAGCACCCTAAACAAGTTTCTGGAGGAATCGCTTAGGGTCCTGCTCACGCATTCTACACCTCCTTCCTTGACTGGACTAAATGTGCACATCAGCGTGGAAAATAAGACAAATATTCCTATTATCGTTTTCCAGTGATTTCGAAAGTTTACCCACATCCATTCACATTTTATTTTTATAAGATCTTTATTTGCTTTTAGCAAGCATTCATTTGTCATTTTCTATTTTTCTTTAGCTCTCCGGTAGGTTGTTTCTTTTTTTACCCTTAGATTAATTTAACACACTAATTTCGGTAATAAATATATATTAGAAATGTGTACTCGCTTTATTTAATTTTTTGACAGATGATTTTTGAGCTTACTAACGACGTTCATTCGAAATGTAAATTTCTGACGCCTCTCTAATTTGTCAAAAAAATATATTATAAAGAAATTTGATACTGTGTCTTTGAATGGTTATGGATCGTGTTTTATATTAAGAACGACTAGTGAATCCAAATCAATATTTAAAAAAAATTAAAACGCTCTTTAGAAGTTACTTTCTGTTAAAAGAACTTAAACTTTCTCTGGTTAGAAGTTACTTTCTGTTAATCAGTGTTTTAGTAACACATTTAATAAATACTGTACAATTTCTGTTTTGAACTATTACTAATAAAAAATGTCTTTAACTGGCTGCGAAAGAGAGGCTAGACATATGCATGCACCATGCGCGTGAATTTCCCGTAAAAATTATGGTTTTAATTGTAAATTCAAATTGTGTAATTCAAATCGTGTTTTTGTTAATAATTTCTGTTATAATGACCAAGTCTCTAATATATTAGTATATTCAGTATATTTTATATTATTTTCAGTTTTATTCTATTAATAATGCCATAGAGACATAGTCCCTGTTACGATCAATGCACTAGGTGAGCCGTGGAACCAGGTCTTCATTCCCTTATCGTTCAACTCCGCCGTCAAAAATGCAATCAACTCTCCCTCCGCATCCTGGTCGGTCTCCAAAGATTTTTCGTCCATGTGTTGCTTCAGGTGAAGAAAGAGGTGTAATTCATGTCATTCATTGCCTTTTTGGTAGGGTTAGGTGGTGAACCCATTTTTCAACCCAAAAAAGTTTCGCCTTGGTTGGAAAAACAGTTCGAAGAGATCCGAGCGCATTTGCGCAACGAGCATTAATTTGCATACTCCATTTTTCCCTCAAAATCATTTGTGTGGTAGACTTACTGACATCTGGGATTAAAATTGCAAGCTTATGAACTTCAACAGGGCTAACTCCCTCTAAATTGAAAGAGCGAATAATTGAGCGCACCTCGCAGGGGGTGGGATTCGACAACGGAGCATCTTTCTCAAACGAACGCAAAGATCGCACTGAAGCAGCTACCAAGGCAGATCACCGCTCGGTTTTTTGGGAAAGTCTGAGCTAACGCTAGTGCCACCATATTTTGAGAAACAACGAGCAAAGGTAGTTAATTCTTGGACAACCTTCACATTATTGTATTGCGGTCTGTTTTCACTGTACAACTACTAACAGTCCTACTGTTTTTATATTTTCAAGTTCTGTACATATATTAAGTAGACTATACTACAATATATGCTTGTTGCTATATTTTACATATTTTTTATTATAATGCTGCTGTTTTTTTGGTTATCTTTATTTATAGTTGAATTACATAATTTTGGTAAAAATATAAATGTTAAAAATACATTTTACTTTTTTTGACATTAGCTCCATACAGGAAAATATTTCATAATAAGAATAAATATGTCATCTTTGGGGATGTTGTGTCGAAGGTCTTTTTAGAAAAAGGAAGGAGAGGAAGTTCTTGGAAGGAAAAAAGGTATGAGGGGTGCGTAGGAATCTGGGATCGGTGTATCCAAGAGGATGTATGAGTCTATCCTCACCACTGCAGTGCAAGGCTTCCGAGAGAATCCTGCAGGAGAGGTCAAAAAATCTCCCTCAACCAGTCTCTTCCGATCCGGCCTGCCACACAGTTGGTGGGCAGACGCATCCGCCGCCAAGTTCGAACAAACCTTATCCCTTGAACCCGGGCAAGTAAGTCACCAAGCGAAACGAACCCCTTGGGGTGACCTATGGCAGAGGTGTTGGTTATCCAATAAATGGTTTCCTGGGCGGCGGTACCCATACCCGCCTCCCAAATTGGGTTCTGGATTCTGGGAAGGAAAAAGGTACCAGGAGTGGTAGGAACCTAGGGGTCCAAATTGAGTTCCGTTTCCCAAATTGGGTTCGGGATTCTGGGAAGAAAAAAGGTATCAGGGGCATGTAGGAATCTGGGGGTCAGTCCAAGAGTGACGGACATGAAAAAATCTATCCCTCCCACTGTAAGGAGATGTTTCGGAGAGTGCTGCTGGGTAGGTAAAAGATCTCCCAGGTCCAACCAGTCTCTCCTGATCCGGCCTGCCATGCAGTTGGTGGGCAGGTGCATCCGTCGCCAAGATCCGGACAAATAAATGAACCCAGGTACATGGGGTGAGGTTTTTGAAATTCAATTTAATTTAGATTACCAACAATAATCTCCCTGGTTCCCGGGCGGTAGTACTCATACCCACCTCCCAAATTACTGATAATACCTATTGTGAGAAGAATAAATATGTAAAAATGATATATTTCTTACAATCAAACTGAATATCACTCAGTAGAAATACAATTAAAAAACAACAACAGAATACTCGTAAAAACATTTCAAAAATCAAGAAATTTGTATATTACGTAAGTACCTATTTTATACCCACTATTTTTACGCATTTCACTTGTATCTATTTATGTTTATGCACTTCGGTAAACAAATTACAAATAACTACTTATTCGGAAAAAGCTGGAACCGAGAATTCAATATCGATGTCATCTGAACCATCCTATAGATATCGCCAGTTGAGTGGGACATGCTGCTTGCGGCGGAGCGAATGTGGTATTTCTATCTCGTTCTAAAAAACTTCCGATCGTGAGGCCGTCTTTTAATGAAATTTGAATTTTCGGCCGCTGGTAATGCCCTCTTAAATCATGTTATTATCACGTTCTGCAAGTATTTTAGTATTTATTTTGTTACAGTTGTTTCGGCTTACAAAGCCAAATCCAAATTGTGGTGAAACCACTTTCAGACTACTTGTCTAAATTTAACGGTTGGAAGATGTCTCGGTTTAACCGGTAATAAATCAATTTAGACGTCTTCAAAAATTGACATTTAAAATCATATAAATAAGTCGTCTCAAAGTGGTTTCACCACAGCTTAAAAATGGTCTTGGAAGCCGAAACAGCTATAACAAAAATAGATACTAAAATACTTGCAGCCCTTGATAACAACACTATTGAATTAAAATTAAATGGAGTTCAAAGAATTAAACACAAACAATTAATTGATTGCAATTAGATAATTAATATTTTGGGACTGTACTAATTCGTAAACAAATGGTAACACATCAAAAAAGATCATGATGAGGACACTGTAAGGCTGACCGGAACGTTGGCTTAAGAAGGAGGAAGCACAACACGACATAATAACCCAAAAATTGATTAAAAAAAGTGAAATACAGTTATCGGCTGTATTGCTTTTATTCATACTCATTGTGATGGAATTCAAACAAGTACTAACCAGGTATTAACAGTTTCAAAAATAGAAATTTTATAATGTTCGGTTTGAGCCAAATTCGAGCTTCTTAAAAAATGTCTCAATGACAAAAACTAATAAATGTTACTTAAATACGTTATTTTAGAACAACTCAATATGGAGGAAAGTAGATAAAAAACTTGAAACACATCATCTGATCTTTAATCTTTAATGATTATTTATATATATCACATCTTAAATTAAGGAGATGTCCAAAATGTAAATAAAAATAATTATTCCTTCTTTTGCATGCCTAATTTTGAAAATGTTGAACTTTGAAAGGATTGTAGAGGAATAGATCTGGGAAAGTGAAATGTAGTGGGTTTATCAGAAAATGAATATATTATCATTTTTTTAAATCGCGTTTTTTTACCATATTCCACCATTTTGGTAAAAAAAAAACAGATTTTTATCGATACAGGAAACCATAAAATAAGGCTTTATCAGTCGTTAAAATCTCGTGCTTTATCACCACTGAGTAAGAACTGATTTTAATTGGCAAAACTCAATCTCCTTGAAAGGAATAATGTTTCTTTAGGATAGAAAGTAGAAGTGTCACCAAAAAAGTGTCAAAAGATACCGACTCATAAACATTGACTGCTAATGCAGATAATTTATTGGACTTTCTTTATGATGGTGTTTGAATAAGTGATTGGCAACGCTTGAAACATGAGAAATCACAAGAAAATTATGATCGTTATTGGTTTAGTAAACACCATTTCAATCGTTATGTTCATTGGGTCAATAGCAATAAAAATAAATGATAAGCATTATTTTTCATAGTAAAAGCTAGAGTTCACATTAAAATTATCACTTCTATATCACCTGTTAAATAAAGCGTTGATTTGGTCGAAGTGTTTAAGGAAAATTGATATATTTAGGTGTTACTTCCCAATAGGTTCCTAATCAATCAATACATGAATGAAAAAAAGTAAAGGAAGATCATTTTAAAATTGGCACAACTTCTTTTACTGTCTTTAAAACCCAGACCTGAAAGTCTGTAGGTCATTTCAAGGCATTGTAAAAAGGTGATAATTTTATGAACATTTTTTTACAAATAGAATAGGTTAGGTATATATCATATATCTTAGAATAGGTTAGGTACCTAGGCAAATATGTATGCGTAGATCCACACATGGTGAGTTATTCAGTTTGTTATTTTGCGGTCTTTCCTTTGAAGTGTGAGTTATAGAATTCGCAATATTATTTTATTGAATTGAATATTGAATTGTGAAAGTGAGAAACCATGCATTTCAGTTTAAATTTGGCCAAACAGCATTCTGTTATCTCACGATCTGACATCTTAAATCCGCCGTTTTCCAAAACGTCACATATAATTCTTTTGTTTTATTCCGACATGTGATACTTTCGATGTTAACACAGTTTGAACCGACAGTTGAATTGTATTAATTGAAACAACGACGAATGTGTTTTTTTTTTCATTTGAACATTTCTTTTACTGTGGGTACTTCAAAGGAGGGATTATTGCGCAGTGGGAACGCATACAAATGCCAAATAAGACTGCTCCGCAAAAAAAAACCTTCACTTGAAACTTCTTGTGGGAAATTCGTTTTTTCCCACTACTCCGTTCGCCGGACATGTGACCGGCCCGTAGACAAGAGAATTGTAGAAATCGCAGCAATACAATGTGTGATTTATTCCCGATTTTTATTTTAGGTGTTAATTATGAATGGTGTATTGTAATACCTCCAAGATCCATGTGGCTACCTACTACTGACATCAGAATAAATAGACCTGCCCTAAAGCCAAATCTTCTTACAATTTCTGCGGCGTGGATGCGAACCGCGTGACATCCGATTTGGCACGTTTTTTTTTAATACGCACGTTTCTTGAATAAACTACCCCATCATTCATATTTGGACTTATGTCTAGCATTAATAGGAACTTTTTACGGAATAATGCAGCAATCCTAACTTCTTGCACATTCAAAAAATTCAAAATCTATCATTTTCCATTTGCCGCCAAAGCGACATGTTCGTTATTATTCGTGGATTCGGCGGCGTTGACGTCACGCCGAACAGCGTTGGTGACAGTCATCTTATGGCCGGTGGCGGTTTCTATGTCATAATGCCAGTTGAAACCGTTCCGGAAAGTGCGGTTATTCAATCAATAATTACGAATGCAAATATTAAATTTACCCATTTTTAGTACAATGATTAGAATCAGAAAAATAAACTTTAAATCTTCCACACATTTTAAACGATATATAATACTGTAAAAAGGACGTATTGCTCATAAGAAGATTTCATTTTTATATTGTTATTGTACCCAATCAATACTTTGGCGGGGAAGACTGTTTGTCACCAGTTTGGTGATCCTCTTTGGAAGGATCACCAGTTTGGCGATCCTCTTTGTGAAGGATGACCTTTGGCGAAGTGTACCCTTGTAGGTAGACTGTAACTTACCATGTGTTCGGGCAATCCGCCCAAGTTTACCAATTTATCTGACTCCATAAATGTACCCAAAAGTGTACTGAGATATTTTCAAATAAAATAACTAGTTTGCACTGAAGCTAATATTTATTTTAATTTACACACGACAAATTTATATCAGAAGGAAGTATGAGGGAGACGATATCTCTACAAGTGAGCGACGGACTGGACGGTCGGAAGACGAATGAATCTTCGGTAAATTTAACGAACTTAGCTCGGCGCTAAGTGACGTCGGCTGAGTTGCCAGCGTAAAAACTATTTTTCCTTTGTAGAATATCGTTCCCTACATACCTCCACCCCAGTTTGCAAAACGATAACAAAAGTAGGTGAGAAAAAAATAACTAATGTAATGTTATATACTTAAAATTAACATACTTAATTATAACATGTCGCATTTCACAGAATTGCTATTTGTAGAAATTTATTACATTTTTAAATTTGCATTAAAGTTTTGCTTGAAGGTTTGCATCGACAAACATTTTGTTTGGAGCACTGAGAGTTGTATGACCTATGATTGAATCATTATTTATTCATTTTATCAGGTTACTTAAGCTTAATGAGCAAGTAGGTACCTATATATATATACAAGGCAAGTATAATTCTGAACTACCAGAAATTATTAATATAAAGCAATTTCCCTATCATTATAATATGAAAATTCTTTTAAAAACTCTCTTAACACTATAATCGTGTACGAAATACATGTTTTTTATTTTATTCCTATTCTTAAACAATATAAGGTTGTAAACTTTTTACTTAATATAAAAAATATATAGTTGTGTTCATGAAACTTGGGTTACATTATTTTATGTGTGGTATTATATCCATTATATATCTTATTTACTGTTACCGAACTTTCATGAACAAACAAGTGTATATTAATGTCAATTGCTTAACGAAATGTGATGTTATTTGAGGTGTTATGTATTTTTTAAAACATTTAGATATGGTATGCCTTAGTCAATGACAGGTATATAATTCACCTTTAGAACTATTAAGTTGTAAATTTATAATAATTAATAATGAATTTAGTTAATAATAACATTATCACGTTTCCTTAAGCATTTGGAACGAATCATTATCGTATGATAAAAAAAAAAATTTTAACCCGTTCAATCAGATGTGGACGTCAAGGAACATCTGGTTGCACGTGTTTGAAACCTTTTATTAACTTAACATTTTAACATAATGGAAAAACTTGGTAAATTTTTAAAATTAGGTACATGTAATATTTGTATTTAAGAATTCTATAACATTTTAGAGTATAGTTTTTACATTTTACTTTTTCATCGCAAAGTGCGTAATGTTCTAAAAAATTTATTTAGGAATGGAAATATGTAATTAATACCTGTTATATTGAGTGTGTGGTCAATATAAGACAAATTATGTTCCTATAATGTAACAGTGTTATAATAACTATAGCCTATTATCGTATAAAGTAAATACTCTATTACTGAAATATGATAAAGTACATGGTTAATATTCAACGCGTCTAGCGGAATGGTTTGAAACTTGGATAAGTTATTCATGTATGAATACATTAATGAGTGTTATAGGTGAAAGTAATATAGTAATATCTACAATTATTCATACAAAGTAATCTTTCTATCACTGAAATATGAAAAATTTATTACTCTTATGTGGCAAAGGTAAGTATGATACAGGATTATCTAAAAATTATTCATACAAAGTAATTTTCCTATCACTGGAATATGACAACATTCCTATTCTAAATATGGTGAAGGTACTTGTTTTTATTTTATTAATTTACAAAATAACTTGATAAGTTTCTTAAACTAGGTACATATAAAAATTTCATTCCAAAATTCTATAAAAGTTTTTTTTAAAAGAAAAAGTTGTATAAAATTTTGAAAATTTATAAAAACTTTAACGCATATAACCGAGTGGTTAGCTTTACTACTTAAATATTCATCGCAAGCTGCGGAATGTTTTATTTTTAAACAAGATAAGTATAATTTTGTTTTACGATAATATGTGTTATATTGAGTATATGGTCAATACAAGACATATTACGCTCTGTTAATATTATGTTTGAAAATGACTATTGTCTAAGTACATACATTGTTTTTCACGCAATATAGTGTTAAATTTTTCTTAAAACTAGTTACATGGTTTACATGATTTTTAAAAAATGAAAAATTTTCATTGGTTAAATGGTTCATCACTTTGATGACCAATATGTACTGTATAAAACAAATAATTTTAGTACTACAGCTCAAAATTGTATTAATGTTGTAGACAATAGTACCAGTAATTTTACAAGTATATGGTTTAAGATATGCATTGTATATGCTTTTTTATTTACTTTGTTAGTCATTTTTAATTTAATATGGGATCTGTAGAAAGGAAAAGAATTAATTATCTCTAATTTTGCCAATATTTGCTTTCTGACTTGTATCTGTCGGGAAAATGGACTCTTCGACAAGATCTTGTTTTCTTGATTTCTGGGAGTGGTTCCTGAACAGATGTGGAAGCTGGCGTGTTATCCTCTACATTTTCTTGATCCATTAGCACTGGCAGGTGTTGATTTGATGTTTTCAAATTCTCTGCAGTCGTCCGACGTAGTTGTCAGGTTCTTCCTTAAGAGTTTCATTGAAGAAATCTCATGGATTTTGGTGTGCTACCCAATGTGAGTTCAGCTGGGAACATTTTGTTGGTCATATTGAAGTATCAGGAAACATTAATTTAACATAGGACGAGGGCGGAGTCATCTTTTGCCTTAATATGATCGTCAGGTTGACTCTGCGCTTTCCCTACAATCCTTAATTGCTTGCAGTAGGACAGTTAGTCTCTTCAGATTGAGATATGGTGTCAGCTACTGTATTCTGGAATATGTGTGATAGTGCTTTGATATATAAATTATAGAAAATATTGAAGTAGAGAAGATGGCGGTAAAATCGATTTGTCTCTTTTAAATTAGAGATAGTAGCTATTGAGTTGTCCTTTAGTATTCCTTTTTCCAGTTGCCTGTTGCCTGTTTGCTGGAACTCAGTCCAGTTGCCTGTTGCCTGTTAGCTGGTGATATCTGTTGCCTGTTGCCTGTTGGCTGGAGCTGCGTCCAGTTGCCTGTTGCCTGTGTCTGTTATCCGTTGCCTGTTGTCTGGCTCTAATGGCCAGTTTCCTGTTGCCTGTGTCTTGTGTCTGTTGCCTGTTACCTGTTGTCTGACTCTAATGGTCAGTTTCCTGTTGCCTGTGCCTGTTAAATGGCCAGTTTCCTGTTTGCTGACTCTAATGGTCAGTTACCTGTTGTCTGTGCCTGTTAAATTGCTACAAGTGTTTTTGTTACTTGTGCGTAAGTAAGGAAAGTTACTATGGACTGCTACTCTTAGCAAAATCACACTTATTGTGTGGCGTTGCCGTTGTTTTTCGAATTATCTCTATGAAATGTGCATGGTTGATAGCACTTATACGCCTTCTCTCCATATTTCTTGTGAAGTTTGCAAAATCCAGTTATGTTCCTGTTTGGAGACCTCCCGCGAGACCCTGATCTTGGTCTTCCAGCGGGGTTGGGCCTATATGTAGACTGGTTATAAAAATTTTTGGCGAAAGTTTTGTCTACTTCGTCCTTTATAGTTAGATTGTCGATTGACATTGTATTGGTCTAACTTCAGTTGTTTAATTTCTCTTGTAAGTGTAAGTACTTGTTTTTGAAGTTCTAGTGGCATTCTCCTCAGAGTCCTGAAGACGTTCGATGAGGGCAGTCTTGATGCGTACGTACTTTTCTTGGCCTGGTGGATTAATTATTATGTCGCTTATTATCTGCAGGGTGTCAGTATCTAGAGCGGCAATGACGATATTGTATTTGGTAAAGTCGTCTTTTATTCGTGAATTCACGAACTGTGCCTCGGCCTGGGCAAACCAGAGAGCGATGTTGGTCTTCCAGCAGCTTGGTAAGCGTACCGACACATGGTGAACGTCCGATGGTGGTCCGTTGTTTCCTTCCATGTTGTTTTTGCTGGGTTTGCCTCTTGGACTTGTGGAAGGATAAGTTGCGCTTGATCCGCTGGTGTTTCCTTCGTTGGTTACGATGAGATCGCTTGGGCTTGATTCGTTGGTATTCTCTTCGTTAGTGTCCTTTCCGAAAGTAATCATGTCCCGATTTGGTCAAAACAATTCACAGCAGATATGGCAAATACGTATGGAAAAATTCAAATGAAGAGTATATGTATGGAATAGTTGTTTTTTAATTTATAACCCATATTAATTTAAAAATGGTATTTAAAATTGTTAGAAACTTATGAGAATTGTTAAAATTTTATTAAAATTATTAAAGTTTTATTAAAAATGTTGAAAATAACTGAAATTTTGATATTTTACTTTGGATGTTGTGATAAAGTATTCAGTAAAGTTTAAATTGACGAATTCATCCGAATAGTTAAAATTTTAATTACTTGAAAAAAATTTCTAAAAAACTCATGAAATTTAATATCATCGCCGGAATGAAAAGTGCTAAACTTTAATAATATTATTGAAATACTCTAGCTGATGATCAATTTATTTGTAGGTAGTTACATTTCCGAGATGCGATAGGATTACATGAGTTCTGCAGATCTTTTAAAAGGAACATATGCAAGTTGTAACATATTGTATACGCATCAATTCATGTAACAATTTTTTACAATGCTGGAAAAAATGATAAGATTAATAAGAAACTATTTTTAAAACTTTCACGTGTCTGATGTGATGTATTTTTCATGAGATTGGTTTCCTGCCGTCCTTTGCGCTGGAAATCTGCCCCGCGTAGCTCGTACCGGTGTGCATCGGGCTTTACGCCGCGCAGCTGGGCCGATGGGCGAATTCCGGTTCCCTGTAATGGCCGTCCGCCAGCTGCATGATGCGTGATTCTCACTGAAATAGAGTGTACGAGCAAATTTAATCCTTTTTATTGAAAAAACAAGGAGAAATACACATTATTTATCAGGGATTTCATGAGACATCTAGATCGTTTCAGAAAAGATAGAACACAACGATTAAATACCGTTTTACGTCATAAAGTCGTAATTTATGGTGGATTTTACAATTCAGATTGCAAGATTAAATATATTATGTATGGAAAAAACAAAAATTGGGAAAAATCCATGTTTTAGCTGAAAATCAAAGCAATTTATTAATCATGTTATACGTCAATATCTTTTTGCAATGCCCATTTGGCGCTGTCATTATCGTAATAATTGACAGAATATGCGATGCACATTATTTGTGAAATTACTGAGTTCTCCCGGTGGCAATAAAACGAAATGGAAGCTAAGTTATTTTATGTAATTTTAAAATATGAAAGTGGCTCACCGGGTGTATTGAATCTCAGGATTCGTCCTCCGCTCGTCCGGTCGCTGCTACCTGTGAGATTTTTTCATGTCGTCCCTCTGCGTGTTTTTTTTGGTGGTCACCAGTTTGGCGGGGAAGACTGTTTGTCACCAGTTTGGTGATCCTCTTTGGAAGGATCACCAGTTTGGCGATCCTCTTTGTGAAGGATGACCTTTGGCGAAGTGTACCCTTGTAGGTAGACTGTAACTTACCATGTGTTCGGGCAATCCGCCCAAGTTTACCAATTTATCTGACTCCATAAATGTACCCAAAAGTGTACTGAGATATTTTCAAATAAAATAACTAGTTTGCACTGAAGCTAATATTTATTTTAATTTACACACGACAAATTTATATCAGAAGGAAGTATGAGGGAGACGATATCTCTACAAGTGAGCGACGGACTGGACGGTCGGAAGACGAATGAATCTTCGGTAAATTTAACGAACTTAGCTCGGCGCTAAGTGACGTCGGCTGAGTTGCCAGCGTAAAAACTATTTTTCCTTTGTAGAATATCGTTCCCTACAATACCAACAAAAACTTGCCACTTTTTCCAAGAATAGTTGACAGATTACTTCAGTGGCTTCTCTAGTTATATCAATTAAATTATTATGTATTTTCCTGGGACCTTCAGAATTCCACATCCTCCGCAGTACTTCCATCACCTTACAGGCCATCTTCGCAGATATTAACGGTGGTATGCAGCCCTTATGGGTCCGCATAATGAATAACGACACGACACGGACTCCTAAGTGAATAAATCAGTTTGCGGTACGTGCCGGGTGTGTATAATGACTTTGTTTAACGGATATTTTATTTGTCGTCGTCTGGTTATACTATCATCGGTGAGACGAGCTATATTTCCGAGGACGACGCAATTATTCATTTACAGACTTACTAAAAAACGTGAATATTTTATTAAATTGACCGTGCATGTGAAACCCTTACTAATTGATAACTGTCAAAAAACAGTTTATTGAAATACAGCTATAGATACATTGCTTATCCAGCAAAAGGGCTTGTTTACCTGTTGTAGACACAAGCAATAAAAATAAGTCATCATCGCATTTCAGAATTTTTCCAATGTATTTTGAATGTCCTATATATTTCTTATTTTTGAAGATGTCGAAAAAACAATACCATTATAAAAACTATATAAAATTACATTTTAGATTTGTGTATTTTCTTATGTTCGAAATATACTTTAGCGCTTAAAGGGATGTACTAGCCACGGCCGAATTCGAAAACTGTCAAAATGTATTAATTATTACATCGCTAGATGTCGGTAGTAATGCCATCGCGAATTTTAAAACTTCAACATTCAACTTGTGTTATGTTATGACGTGCACAATATTTTTAAATATCGAAGTAAAAACCAAACCAATAACAAAGTGTGTTTAATTTATGGAACTTATTATTTTGGTAGAATATTTAGTATGATCCTTTTTACGAATGTTTCATTATTTGCTTGTTGATGGTTTTTTCCCATAGTTCACGTCATTCGTATACACTCGCGCAGCTCCCATTATAAACTACCGACGCGACGTTTGGAATCTCGTGGTGCATTTATTGTTATTAAGTTTATTTTGTAGAACTCCATTTTAATTTCTTATTTCTTTTATATGTTCAATAATATTATTATTTAATGTATAAAAACAGTTTATTATAAACAAGTTCTGCTTCGTAATTATGTATTTCGTATTTATGCATTGTATAAATAATTTTTTTTAAGTAAAACTTCTTTACGCACGCTCGACACTTGGGGGTAAACTGGTGAATGCGTTACGAAAAGTGTGATGCGAACGGTAATCGATGCGAACAGTGATCGATGCGAACGGTGATTAATGTTATTAAAAAAGGAAACGAAGCATGCAAAAGAAAACGGGGCAACTTTTGCCCAGCGAAAAAAAGACGTGTGAGTGTGTACTACTGTGTGAAATGCAACAAACCAAATTGTCTGGAATGTCAACGTCTATGTCACCCCAATGTCATATGTTCTTTTATAAGATAAGTGAAATTTTATTTCAGTCGTGTGGTCTTGCACACTCGTTTTTTATTTTTTTTAAATGTTCAATAATATTATTATTTAATGTATAAAAAAAAGTTTATTATAAACAAGTTCTGTTTCGTGATTATGTATTTCGTAGTTATGTATTGAATAAAAACAGTTTATTATAAACATATTCTGCTTCGTAATTATTCTCGTGGTTCACATTTGGAGTCGATTTTATGGTGTTTTTATTTTTGAACTGCCAGGCTGCTGGTCGGCAGACCAAGGAAATCATGAATGGGATGATCTAGATTACAGTTTTTTGTTAGTTTCGATCTTGTGTTCGATGTAATCGATGCAGCAGGGCATGCGAAACCGATATGAAACGGACGAGGTTCGGAAATTTACGTCGTTTTACGGATGAACGCAGCTCTTACGGCGACGGTGCGTTGGTTGTTCGAACTCCCAACTAGTATGGACTATTTTGGCAATCTTAAAATGACTATTATTATTATAAATTTGTACAAAAATATGGACACGCGACAGCAGTGAGGGGCACCGCGGCAGGTTTTGGCTTATTTAAAAAAAATATGGCATTCTAATTTAAAACTATAATGAAATAAAAATAATAATTCAGAAAAAGAAAAATTAAATTTTTTTTTTTTTTAAAGTCGTACCCAAAAAGCTGCCAGGCTGCTGGTCGGCAGACCAAGAAATTCTTAAATGAAATGATCTGGACTATAGTTATTCATTGGTTTAATTCGTGTACTCGATGACGTAAAATTTACTATTTTTTACCCCACTTTGACGCCGGCTGCCTGCGAACGTGCCAGGCTGTCGGTTGGCAGACCTGCTTTTTTCTCATTTTCTAATCGACTTTTATTATTCTCGTTGTTTTGATGTCGTAATTTTTTCGAAAAAAATCACTGACTATTTCCGTGACAGCGCGGCTCCTGCCAAAAGACGCACCGGCAGACCAGCTTTTTTAAGGTTTTATAAACGTCCATTATCACTACAAAGTAGTTTCATTCGTATACTCGATGACGTAGGGTTTACCTATCTTGTCTCTTTGTCTATTATACTTAATACTAATACTAATCATATAAGGTAATTTTTGTATCTACTACCAAACACAGCGTACATAATGTACCTACGGAGAAATGTTCGACGAGTGAATGAATGTCCACGACACAAACAAATGAACTAATACTGATATTCCGAAATACGTCACGCTACATATATTATAGCTGTGTGTGTGTACGCAGCATTGAATTCTCACACATACTTGCAAAACGTGCCCGTCGCCACACGCATGGAACAATATGAACATCGCACAAACCATTTTCGGAAGTATAACGCACATGAAATGTTATATTTTAAACGATTTATACAATATGGCGGTTGAAAAAATACAATTCGACAAACTTAAACTAAAAAAGAGAATTTTCGAGTACTTCCTGTTTTTGTAGCTTACTGAGTTTACTGCAGTGGTTCAAGTGAGTCGGTATTCTATGTTTAAAGCTATTAATAAAACATTTCGCCCGTATTTTCAAAATATATACGCTGTCAAACGAGGAGCGTACAGATTCCCTACCTGCCAACGGGAGATTCTAGCCCGGAATGAATAGAAGCTACGAAATGTGTTCGATTTTGGTGAAAAATGAAGTATTTATTTAATTATCAATATTCACAGATATCATAACGATAATAAGAGGCCGTACTTTTACAGATGTGTGTATTATGTATATATTTTAAATTTAAAATATTGTGTAAAATCATTATTTACGCGATAATCATAGACTAAAGTTTTAAAAGTGGGTTGAATGGTGTATCAATGTTTTTATTTTTCATGGTCAAATGCCTACATCGATTACAAAAAAAAATAAACAGATTGAAAAATAAAAGTCCATTATTTGGTAACAAAAAATATCAAGTCTAAGAATGACACACGAAAGGTAGTATTAAGCCGTTTTAGAGAGCCGTTTTTCAGCAAATTACAATTCTGCACCTATAATATACTCTTAAAAATTTCCACAGTAATTTAAGCTGCAAACATGAATTTTTTTTGAAAAAAAGCTTTCACAAATATTTTCAATCAAAATGTAGAAAAATTAAAGAAAAATACAAAATTGAAAAAACACAGTCCTTTTATAAAATAAATTTGAAAAAAACGGCTACTTCAATTTTTCTCGTTCATACAATAAAAAAAGTTTGTTTTTAATTCCTAAAATTTATCAATAAAAAAGTTTATTTATCAATTAGTAAATTTATCAATTAATTTTAATGCATTGCTTGCACATTTTAAATATTTGCTTGCACAGTCATTGCTTGCACATCTTAATTTCTTTGAAACGTTTACCTACACATGTATTTCAGTTCAGTTCTTTTTCAGTTTCAGTGCCGGCAACCCGGGCGTTTATTTAGTTTCATGGTTATTTACATTGTTTTCTTTTCTTTTACCCGCCTCACTAGACAAAGTCTGTTCCGAGGCGGGTAAATCACATCTATGTTTGTTCCAAAAGAAATGTGTTTAAACAAATATATATTTGTATGTGGAAAGATAAAAAAGATAAATTATATGTTGGTATATTAAATATTTACATACATACTTTGTTTTTTTTTTTTTTTTTTTTTTTTTTTTTTTGACATACATTTGACATTAATATTATAAAAAAACATCACTTTCCTGAAATTTTTATAAAATAAACACCCTAAAATGCAATTTGAATATTTATATAATCTATAAAATCTTTTCTGAGAGTTCAATTTACAACTTACGATTATTGTATAACCTTACTAAAACTGACGCGTGTGCAAAAAAATGTACGAATACCTTACAACGTTACTTGTAAATTTATCATTGGGGCCTTCCACTCTTCTTCTTACCATAGTATCGGTGAATCCCGTTTATTGTAAATGCATATTTCATATTATGAACAGTGGGTGAAGGTACGTCAGCGGTGACCTAATAAGTTTTTGGGACAACATTACTATGTGAAGTACACATAATAAGTTATGAAAAATGCCCACATGAAATTACAGGAATTCATTTTCTTATCCTGGATCAAATAGGTACCTTGGACGTATCATCATTGTAAGAAATGGTACTTTTTATCTTTAAGAAACCACTGCTACATTTGAGCATACCTACTATTATTGTACTAATCACCATGACACGAGCCGGTACCTAGTTTGCTGTTCTTAAGTTCCTTGCGTATTTATACTAATTTGTACAAAGTTACTAAGGTTAAACGGAACGCTATAATCTACTCATTCACGGATGATGCCAATTTAATTATTTTAGGTTAAAACGCTTTTTGTAAGTGCTTTAAAATATTAAGGTGAATTAATTGTTTGCACCCGTACTTATTCAATATGAATACGAATAAATAGTTTTGTCCATGAACAAACCCAAATCTTTGAAGAAAGGCTAACAAATACAATATTGGATTGAGTCACCGATGCAAAATTGGATTTATTATCCTTTCTTGAAAGATTTTGGTTTGTTCATGGATAAAACTTTTAATTCTTATTCATATTGAATATGTACCTACAGGTGCAAAATAATTATTTCACCTTAATATTTTAAAGCATAACTTGAAAAAGTGTCTTAACCTAAAATAATTAAATTGGTTCCATTTGTGAATGCGTAGATTATAACGTATACGTTCCCTATACTTAACCTTAAGAAAATAGTGTAAAAGAAAAAGAACAAATACAGGTGTTAGAACTTATACTTGACTTACCAGTGATTGATCCTGACAGTATTTTGAGTAAAAAATATAAATAAAATTTTAGTCTCCGTGACTTTTTTTTAAAGTTTTTTTTTTTTCAATTTAAAGTATGAAAAATCTGGAGATATTGGACAGGTAGGTTAGTGATAAGGGGTAGGGCGGTTAATCGTCTTGGACAATTTTTATTTTGTTTGGTTTTCGGAAAAAAAACACCAAAGTAGTCACCGGTGACCAACATTTCATTTATATTTTTTATGGAAGTACTGGTAAGTAAGTTAAGTAAGTCCCTTAACACCCTGTATATAACCTAAAATAACTCCCTGTAGAGAAATACTATCCTCAAAGTAAAGAAAAGCCTTTATCTGACAGCCTCTGAGAAGGGAAGAGAGACATTTAAAGAATACGAATTTAATGAATAAAATTACCTTAAGTTGTTTTTATGCATTAACCGCATGAATGGACTTTCACAGAATATGTTTGGACAAACTGAATAAATAACGAATGATAATAATTAATTATTCAGAAGAGTGTATAGTATTGCTTGTATCGCTCTCCATAGAGAGAATTTTCTTTTTAAAAAACAATGGTAATTTTCTTTGTAAGACACAAATTTATAGACCCCAGGCGTTTCTGAATTCAATTCATGCCACAATGAAATTTTTGATATTTCATTAAAATATTTATAACCGTCCTAACATATAAGTTTTTCCGTATAAAAATATTAATATGATAATTAATTTTACCAAAATGTTATAAGATGTGAATTTAATCAATCTCTATTAATTTAATTAATAAAGGTCGTTAAGGTATTTAAAGGAGGGTTATACGCCATTAGATTGGAGAAGGGCTGTAATCATGCCATTATACAAAGGTAAAGGGTCACGTATGGAATGTGGGAATCATAGGGCTATTAGCCTTCTAAGTTCAGTGGGCAAGCTGTATGGTAGAATATTGATTGAAAGGGTAAGAATGGAAACAAAAGATAAAATATGGGATGTGCAAGGTGCTTTTATGAGTGGAAGGGGGTGCATGGACCAGATTTTCTCATTGCGTATGCTCACTGAGAAGTTTCTTGCAAAAAACCAGAAACTCTTCTGTGCCTTTGTAGATCTACAAAAAGCGTACGACCGAGTTGACAGGAAAAAGCTATGGAAGGTGTTGTCCAAGTACGGAGTGAATACGAAGCTCATTCAGGCAATTGCGTCGCTATATAAGGGAAGCGTTGCATGTGTTAGGGTGAACGGCGATTTTACGGAGTGGTTTGACATCACAAAAGGTGTTAAACAAGGCTGCGTAATGTCACCGTGGTTATTCAATCTATACATGGATAATTGTATGCAAGAATTGAAAGAGATGGGATTGGGCGCAAAATTGAGTAATCTGGAAGTATGTTGCCTTTTGTATGCTGATGATGCGGTGCTAATTTCTAGCAGTATGGAAGATCTACAGTCTCTCGTGTCTAGGATGAACGAAGTATGTATGAAGAATGAGTTAATGATGAATGTAAGTAAGTCTAAAGTCATGGTGTTTGAAAGAGAGAGTACGAAAACAGTATGCAATATAGTTGTGAATGATGAATACTTGGAGCAGGTGGATGAGTTTGTGTATCTGGGTAGTATGTGTACGAAAGATGGGAAGGCTGATAGAGATATTGAAAGAAGGGTGAATGCCGGTAACTCCATTAATGGAGGACTGAATGCCGTTGGCGGTAATAAAAAACTGTCCAAAGACGCGAAACTAGCCGTCCATAATGGAGTGCTGGTACCTACCCTGATGTATGGCAGTGAGGCATGGAACTGGCAGAGGAAGGATGAAAGCAGACTGAATGCTGTAGAAATGAGATCCCTGAGGCGAATGTGTGGTAAAACCATGTACGATCGTGAGAGAAACCATGGAAGAAAAGTGGATATCCGCAAAGAATGCAAGGCTGATGTAAGCGTGATGTATAAGATTAAGAAAGGGACTCTCCGATGGTTTGGGCATTTAGAGCGAATGAACGAGGAAAGGAGTGTAAGGAGAATATATGATGCAAATGTGAATGGTAGAAGAAGTCGGGGACGCCCGAGGAAGACATGGCACGACCAAGTGAATCAGATACTTGAGTCGGGCCATGTGAAGAGTCGGAATAATAGAAGAGCATGTATGAGACGATGTATGAATGTGAACGATGCAAAGAGTGTGTGCCAAGATCGAGTTGTGTGGCGGTCCGTCCTCTCTGCCTACCCCTGCGGGGAAACGGCGTGATGGTTAGTTAGTTAGTTAGTTAAGGTATTTACGGTGCTCCAGATTTTATGTCCGGGTTGAATCTTTCCCAAATGAAAGACTAAACCCTTCCACACACTTTTCCACAAATGAATATCTAGTAAATTAACGCAATGTAAGTGCACTATATAAGAATAAAACAATACAAGAACAATACGTCAATCCACCAGAAACATAATGGGAAAATATTTCACCGACTCCAGATATTTTCATATCAGAGGGTTCGGCTCTGATGAAATCCTAACTGGTCCGATAAATCCTACTGATCCCTCAATATAAATATTTTAAAAATCTTTCGTAATCCTACATGTATTTAAAATGACCGACATTTGCATTTTTATGTACAAATTTTTTGACAAATCTAATACGCCTAAATTTTGAATGAGAGAGCTAGGTAATTGACTCTAGGTTGATAGCCGTTACTGAGGACACAAGAGTTTTCAGAGGGGCTGAGGTTGAAACTGACCACTTTCTGGTGGTGTCAAGAGTAAACCTCTTTCGCGGATGGCGCTCTAAAGTGAAAAAGGTATCAACTCCTACCAGAGTCAAAGTAGAAAAACTGCAAAACGCTAATGTCAGAAGTGAGTATGAGAAGCGTGCAGAGACGAGATTGAATGAGAAGGAAATGGATGGTCTAAGCATTGATGAAGCATGGAACCACATAAAGGTTAGTCTTTGTGAATCTGCTAGAGATGTGTGTGGAATAAGTACGCAAGGTAGGAAGAAAGGTGACGCATGGTGGGATGACGAGATTAAAGCACTGGTCTCAGAGAAGAAGAAAGCATGGTTATGTCTGATAGCGGCTGGCAGTGCTTCTAGCGAAGAGAGAGATAGAGCGAAAGAAGTATATAAGGGATGCAAGAAAAGAGTAAGTGTTGGAGTGAAAGTACGAAAGAAACGTCTGGAAGAGGAAGAGGGAATAAAAATGACAAAAAACTTCCAAGAAAACATTAAACTGTTTTGGAAGGAGGTCAAAAAGTCCCGGAGCGGTCCAGAGAATGGGAGCCTAAAAGTGATAAAATCGAAAGATGGAAGAATGTTGACGAATGAGGAAGAAATAAATGAGAGATGGATGAAATATTTTGAGGAAGTCTTCGAAAGCAACCCGAGTGATAGTGAGGCCAGCGGCGAATCGGGTATGAACGATGACGGAGTGAATGTTATCAAAATCAGCATGGATGAAATTAAAAATTCGATAAAATGCATGAAGAATGGTAAGGCTGTAGGTTTCGACAATATTGCGGCCGAATACTTTAAAGGAGATAGCCATATTATTCTCACATGGTTGTGCAAACTTTTTAACCAGTGTTTAGAGGAGGGTTACACGCCATTAGATTGGAGAAGGGCTGTAATCATGCCATTATACAAAGGTAAAGGGTCACGTATGGAATGTGGGAATCATAGAGCTATTAGCCTGCTAAGTTCAGTCGGCAAGTTGTACGGAAGAATATTGATTGAAAGGGTAAGAATGGAAACAAAGGATAAAATATGGGATGTGCAAGGTGCCTTTATGAGTGGAAGGGGATGCATGGACCAGATTTTCTCCTTGCGTATGCTCACTGAGAAGTTTCTGGCAAAAAACCAAAAACTTTTTTGTGCCTTTGTAGATCTACAAAAAGCATACGACCGAGTCGACAGGAAAAAGCTATGGAAGGTGTTGTCCAAGTATGGAGTGAATACAAATCTCATACAGGCAATTGCGTCTCTGTACGAGGGAAGCGTTGCATGTGTTAGGGTGAACGGTGGTTTTACGGGGTGGTTTGACATCACAAAAGGTGTTAAGCAAGGCTGCGTAATGTCACCATGGTTATTCAATTTATACATGGATAATTGTATGCAAGAATTGAAAGAGATGGGATTGGGCGCGAATTTGAGTGATCTGAAAATATGTTGCCTGTTGTATGCTGATGATGCGGTGCTGATTTCTAACACTATGGAAGATCTACAGTCTCTCGTGTCTAGGATGAACGAAGTGTGTATGCAAAATGAGTTAATGATGAATGTAAGTAAGTCTAAAGTCATGGTATTTGAAAGGGAGAGTACGAAAACAGTGTGCAATATAGTTGTGAAAGATGAATACTTGGAGCAGGTGGATGAGTTTGTGTACCTGGGTAGTATGTTTACGAGAGATGGGAAGGCTGATAGAGATATTGAAAGAAGAGTAAATGCAGGTAACTCCATTAATGGAGGACTGAATGCCGTTGGCGCTAATAAAACACTGTCAAAAGACGCGAAGCTAGCAGTCCACAATGGAGTCCTGGTACCTACCTTGATGTATGGCAGTGAGGCATGGAGTTGGCAGAGGAAGGATGAAAGTAAACTGAATGCTGTCGAAATGAGATCCCTGAGGCGAATGTGTGGCAAAACCATGTATGATCGTGTGAGAAATGTGGATATCCGCAAAGAATGCAAGGCTGATGTAAGCATAATGAGTAAGATTAAGAAAGGGACCCTCAGATGGTTTGGACATGTAGAGCGAATGAAAGAAGAAAATAATGTGAGAAGAATATATGACGCAAATGTGAATGGAAGAAGTAGGGGACGCCCGAGGAAGACATGGCCGATCAAGTGAATCAGATACTTGAGTCGGGCCATGTCAAAAGTCGGAATAATAGAAGAGTATGTATGAGACGATGTATGAATGTGAGTGAAGCAAAGACTGTGTGCCAAGACCGAGTTGTTTGGCGGTCCGTCCTCTCTGCCTACCCCTGCGGGGAAACGGCGTGATGGTTAGTTAGTTAGTTAGTTAGTTAGGTATAATGCCAGTAGCCGAAATAACAAATGGTAATATTTTTATAGTCTGAGAATGCCAAATTCTTTTAATTTCATTTCCTAAATCTGTATATTTTCTAATTTTTTCAGAAACAGTTTTCTGAATATTACAAGAATTTGGAATAGCGACATCAATGATATAAGTTATTTTCTTAATTTTGTCATGTAAAACTATATCGGGTCTATTATGACTAATTGTTCTGTCTGTCAGAATAGTTTTATCATAATAAATTTTATAAAATTCATTTTCTAAAAATGAATTTGGTTCATATTCATAATATGGTACATTACGGCAGTCAATCAAGTTATGTTTAATTACCAAACTTTGGTGAATTATTTTTAAAACTTGATTGTGCCTAAATGTATACTCGGACGGCGCTAATACAAAACATCCCGATATAATATGTTCTATAGTTTCCGGAAAAGCCAAACATTTTCTACATAAATCATCAATTTGATTTGCATCTTTGATGATATGCTTCCTATAATTTTTAGTATTAATGACTCTATCTTGTATGGCAAGCATAAAGCCTTCTATTTCTGCGCTCAACTCTCCAATACTCAACCATTTGTTTGACGAAAATTTGTCAACATATGTTTGGTTGAGATAATTGAAGTGTTTTGCGTGAAGAATTTTATTTGACCAGGAATCTAATAATTCCTGGTTGGTATTTATAAGAATGCTGGCATTCTCGTCGTATAAATTTAATGGTGAAATATTTCTATCTGCCTTGCAAATTATTTTGTGCATTTCTGAACTATCAGCTTTCCTATGGAAAAAAATTCTTAGCATTTCTACCTGATTATGTTTTAAAGATGTTATTTTGACTATACCTCTACCTCCTAAATTTCTGGGTAAATTAATACGTTCTATAGCTGAATTAGGATGATGGGAATGAAATTTTGTTAATGTAGTTCTAATTAATCGTTCTAAGCTATCTAAATCTGTATTAGACCATTTAATTATGCTAAATGAGTAAGTTAATAGAGGTATTGCCCAAGTATTTATCGCCTTTACTAAATTTTTAGCAGATAGATTGCATTTCAAAATTTTTCTGATCCTAGATTTAAATTTAATCCTAATATCATTTTTAATACTAGTATGATCTAATCTATTTGATTGCGGATATAATTATTATTATGCGATGATTTTTATAGCGCTATTTTCGTAAGAAAATCACATCATGGGGGCTTTACAAAATTCATTTATACATTTAATATGACTATATGTTACAGGTGGCTTATAAACTTAGATTGATGACTAATGACTTACAACCAAGAGTTTTATGACTAGTTACTTAAAACTATACTTATTTGTTTAACCGATTTTGTACTTGCAAGTAGATAATAATACGAATAGAGCAGTACCTACATATTTTTACTGCTCTATTCGTATTATGACTTGCAACTGTCTTAAAATTAGTTATTTACGACTAACATAATTATTTACATTTATAAAGACATATTGTTTCCCTCAACCAGTCTCTCCCGATCCGTCCCGCCATGCAGTAGGTGCGCAAATGTATTCACCGCCAAGACCCAGACAAAACCCGGCTACCCCTGCTAAATCACCAAGCGTAGCGAACCACTTGCGGTGACCCTTGGCAGGGGTGTTGGTTATCCAATAAATGGTTCCCGTCTCCCAAATTGAAATCTTAAACCAAACAGTGCTGCAATATCTTTTTCTACATATATGTAATGACCACACTTTAACTCTAAACCATCGTTATTATATTATATAATGTAGTATCGCGGTTATAAACTGGACTAAATTGTGAATTCATATTCTGACAGTGTTAGTAGTCGGCTAAATGCAAAGTTACTCCAAGTCGTTAAATTTCAGGTCGCAAAGCTTACAATTAAAATGATTACGCGTGGACTTGGAGGAATTTCTAGGTACGTCCAAGTCACAATTATTAAATAATGAATGTTCTCATCTTTACAGTTAGCTGCAACAACTCTACATCAGTCAACTGAAGTGGCCTGTCGTGTGCGCATTGTGCAATTTGCGCCATTCGGCTTTGTATTCAGCAATTTGTTACTTTTTGCACATATTCCAAGTGCTTTCGTTGTTAGTATTATTACAGAAGTAAGACGCGAAGGAAAGAAATTACTCAAGAAGCAGTAAAATGTCTTGAATCGGACCAACAAGATACGACATAATTGGTGACAACTCAGAAATGAATTCAACATAACCCCTCCTTTGAAAATTCTTTAAAAGCGATGAAAAAATATTTAAAAAATTGATAAATAGGCTTGGAATTGAGTAGGCATGGAACCAAAATTATTATCTACAGGCATTTTGTCTGTAAATGTTTGTTCTAATACAGGCTTTTTATATAAATTGTAAAGCAAGGATACAAATTAATAACATGTTATTAGTAAATATAATAAAGATACAATATAATTGCTTAAAAAATCCGTTATCTAAAATATTAGAAATATTGGACAATAAATGAATATGTGAAAGTATATAAAAAATAGCAACAGATAATATCTGAAAATATCAGTCCGTTATGCCGATTGTTACTAAACAAAGGTTTTGAATAATTAAGGTGTAAGCAGTTATCTACCTACTTGTCCTTTTTTAAACTTTTTTCTTTTTTTTTAACACTTGGGTTTCTTTTTTTAACTTTTGTTTTTTTTTTTGCTTAATTGTTGAATATCAACTGCTCCCTGCTAACCGGAACCGGTGAGACTATGGCATGCCTAATTAGGGTTTGTTGTAAGGCTGAAGGGCTTGAGAAAGGGAATTAGATCTGTGAGAGGAAGGTGGGAAAGTATCTGGCTAATCAGATTTGGTCACCACACACGTTAAAGCCATTTCAAGCAACATTTCAATTCTGAACGATAGTCTTTCACCAGGGTGATACTGAAAGTACCTATCTACCACTTTGAAATACGCCAAGTATAAACACGCAAGTATATTATTATATACCTATTTTTTTAAACTTTATGTGTTTGAACGGAGATTAAAAAAATATTTTTAATTTATTTTTGATTGTTAATAATAAATAATAAATGATTACATACTCACCAAACTTCGTACAAACATGCATTTATATTTTAGTAGACAACGGTCAGTTTTATGATTGCGGTGATTGCACGTTGGTTAGAATTAGTTGCAGCAGTAACATTTTTTTTTTGTCTAGGCATTTGATATTGAACATTGTTTAAATATTAGCAATTATTTTTTTCCGTGACTCTAAAATGGCCCTTCATAAAGTCATTAAACAAAGTGAAAGTATTTTCGAATAAAACTCTCTGCAATTATCAATTTTATTGCGTTCTCAATTTTAGTACTGGCACATTAAATAGCTTAAAATGCGTATAAACCTACAATTAAAATTTATCAGAGAAGTATTTATGTGCATTAAATTACACGCAGATACATCCAATAACGTTACATATGCGTAATGTTAGTTCCCCTTTCACTATTAAATTATTTAAATATAATTACTGTGACTTTTGACCCGGGAGACATTGCAAGTTGACCTGGACCCCCAGCATGGTCGACCGATAAGGATTGTATCAATAAATTTTGGTAATTTCTAATGGTTCCCTAGCATGACTGCAGACTGTCGACGAGTAATAACAGTTCTTAAGAGGGGAAATAGGTGGAAAGACTTAAAAATATATTTTTTTCTTTCATAAACTGGTAG
Source organism: Limnephilus lunatus (assembly GCA_917563855.2). NCBI lineage: Eukaryota > Metazoa > Arthropoda > Insecta > Trichoptera > Limnephilidae > Limnephilus > Limnephilus lunatus. The sequence goes on from CAKJTF020000021.1 coordinate 1,580,444, forward strand.
TAATAAATTATAAACTATTCAAACATATATTCTGGAAATTTCAAATCAAAATTCCACGCAAAAGTTATAAACGTTTTAGTGAGTGGCCCTGGGTCGAACTAATACTACTTTATATTAAATGAAAAAACACACTTTGTAAAACACCACTTTATTTGAATTAATAATTATTTGACAGCCAACCAGGTTTCGCTTAGCTCAAGCTTCACCAGGGCTATTATATTAACTAATAACTAATATAAGCTTGAGCTAAGCGAAACCTGGTTGGCTGTCAAATAATTATTAATTCAAATAAAGTGATGTTTTACAAAGTGTGTTTTTTCATTTAATATATAATGTCACACTACAAAGTATTTGCTTCCTTCGATAAAATAATACTACTTTACTGCTACTCTTATTTTCAAACCCGTTTTTTTCTAAACTACTTCGAATTTGGTTGCGTTTTTTAGATTTTCACGGCCAAAAGCATTTTCATTGTTTATTTTTGAGGTGTTATGCCGTGTTGAGCTATGTCCTTCTTAAACCGACGTTTCGGACAGCGTTGCAGTGTCCATCATCAGGGCTGATCCGGCAGATCCGACGATGTGTAATTGTTAGTGGTGAGTGTGTATCGCTTTCAAGTAAATAAACACACACTCACCACTAACAATTATACATCGTCGGATCTGCCCCGATGATGGACACTGCAACGCTGTCCGAAACGTCAGTTAAAGAAGGAGATAGCTCAACACGGCATAACACCCCAAAAATAAACAATGAAAATACTTCGAATTTGTGTAACCTCTACTAGCTCCTGCAGTTTTTGATCAATCGTTATCAAACTCAGCGCTCTATTTGAACCTCAATCCTAAACAGTATCTTTATTTTAACTATTTTTTTATTGCAAAAAAACGTTCAAAATAATGCTAAAAAATCATAAGTACTAAATTTTCACCTCCCTTAAAAAAATATTATTTTTCGATTTTTTTGTGAATAATGAGGTTCAAATAGAAGAAACACTTAAATAAAATGTAAATTTTCTTGAAAAATTGATTTAAAGTATTGTGACCTCCAGGAGTTACACAAATTGCCCAGACGGATGGCGACTTACAATGCGCGGCAGCTGATATCTCCGTTATTTTTTTAAGAAAATATTTGAAAATTTTAGGATATGCTCTTGAATATACGTGTAAAACGATCTCAAAGTATAAATAAAAAAAAATATATTTCTTATGTGTTAAAAAAATTCATGAAAATCACTAAAAATATGCCATCTTACACCTTTTTCTCCCCTTAATATAGTCGACTTCAACTGTTGTTTGTACGTCAACGATCTGCAGTTGTATCAGAGAAGAATTAGAAGTTACTGAACGATAAGTAAGAAGTTTCGGTAATTTTTCATCGTTCCCTAGCATGACTGCAGATTGCCAACGATAAATAACAGTTCACAATGACTAAGCGTTCTTAATTTGGTTAACATCAACTGTTGTTTGTACGTTAGCGATCTCCAGAAGTTGTTACCGATAGTTATCTTATCAATCCTTGTCGATCAAATGTGCTAGGGGGCCTGACATTTGAATTGCAAGCTTTTTTAAAGTGATTCCGCAGAAGAGTCCCACCTGTCCGCAACCAGTGTAACTATGGCATTCCCAATTGGGGTTCTTTAACCCGTCAGATCACAGGAGACCCTAGTTGTCCCAAAACATCATATGCCGTTATAATCACATGAGACCCAGATTGTCCCAGAGCGACCGTGCCTTATTAAAAGCTAGATATCTCTCTTTCTTTCATTTGAACGTATTTTTTTCTTTTTGTGTTAGAAAGAGAGAGAAATAATGCTTCTTATTGCCTTCCGGGTGTATGAGCTAATTTGCACAGATATTTTACAATCTCGATCCGAAGTGACGGTTTTATTTCGCGCCAATTCGTGACTTTCGCCGACTTTGACAGCGCGGCTCCACCCAACAAAAAACGTTTTTTTTCAAAAAATACTTAGAAATGTCCAGTTAAGCTTACTTGTATTTGTTAATTAATATTTTTTCTACATGATCGTGTTAAATTTCGTTGGTTTTGGTACTATAATAACGTTGTAATCTCATTTAGAAAATGAAAAATCTTTGACATCACAGCAAATCCATTTTTAAATTCATCGTTACTAATTTAATTTCCTGTATTTGATGAATATTTGTATGCATATCGTAGAAACATATATTTCTATCCAATATTCAAGAAAAACAAGTGTGCCTTTTCTACGTATTTTTAAAGATTTCTTTATTTTTATCATGTCGAACATCAAAATTTGTCAAAGTTTGTCACTAAGTTGACATTTGAAGAGTAAATGACTAGTGATGGGATCACCAAATAAATTGAAGCAAGATAATTCGAATAATTTTAATTATTTATGTTGTGGAACTTAATTTAAATTTAATGATAAATATTATTATTATTGTATATAATAAATACGTAATAACATTTATATATATATATATACGTAACAACAGATATATATATCAATAATGACCTGGAAAAAATACATATTTTGAATTTTATGAAAAGTATATAGATATCAATTCGTAAAAATATTTAGCTACCAAAATTCAGCGATGGAATATAAAATTCCTTATTTTTATAATACTATTTATTACCTACATTAAAACTAATGTTCGAAATAATAGATAAAATCCCAAGAATATTAGCAGTGTTACTTGTGAATTGATGATATACAATCGAGGTTATTAGCGCTTTGCATAAATTTCCTTTGAAGACATTGTATTCATACAGAGAGGCGCACGTCACACCAAGGCGATACTCTTAGCATCGCCTTGGTGAAAGTCATAAAAGACCACCAGTCGGAATCGAAAAGTTGCTTGAAATGGCTACAGCTGTATTTGGTGAGTGTGCGAGTGTGCGAGACTTCGCCACCTTCCTTTTCCCCATTTCTTCCCCCCCCATACAAAATAGCCCAAGCTATTTTCGTCAAAGCTAAGTGGAATGATAGAATTTACATATTTAAAATAATAAAACTTTTTTTTTCCAAGTAAGCAAAATTTCAACATGAATATTTTTTATAGAAGTATTTTGCAACTCCACAAAAAATAATATAGTAAACCTGGTGAAAAATTAAAGAGATCGTTACTTTCGGGCTCCTAACTGTGTGATGAGACGCGTTTATCTCATTATCTCAGACAATACAAAGGAATATCATTCTCATTTAATGAGAGGAAGTAACCTTGAATTTATCTTCAAAGAGAGTGTAGTTCAACGACCGCAACAAGCCATAAAAAAAAAAACAAAATAATATGAATGTTTACATAAGCCAACTGCGCGTTTGTTTTGAATTGGAACACAGGCGAGACAATGTTTATTTTAGAAATGTTCAATTCAAAATAATAGTGTGGACCATAAAAAACACTGATTTATGACAAAATACGTAAAAACTTTAATTTGAATGGATATCCATAAAAGAAAAAGGGACAGGGGACGTTTTGTTGATATTGAAACGTGAGATGGGTTATGAACGGCGCGTGTGATGGACAGTTCAGAGTAAAGTGTTGAGTTGAAATAAGGGTAGTGGCGAGAGATCAGCTTTGAAGTTCGGTTTTGTAAAACGGGGAAGTTATTTAAATTCAGTGTAAATTGTTGAATTGTAGTAAAAGACATTATTTCGGTTTAAAAGTGAACATAATTATAGAAACAGTGTTTTATTTTGTGTTCGATAGATAACTTAAAATCAGTGTTTAGTATTAGGTTTTCGAACTTAATATCGTTGATAAAATTACATCAGTAATATTTCAGTTAAATAAAGTGAGATTTGAACGGAATACTTCTATCACAAAGATAATAATTAATCTGAGATTTAAAATAAATAATACCAACTATTGATTTATTGTTAAATACGTGAGTGTTAAAAATAATAATAATAATTTATAGTATAAATATTATTTTATTGCAAAATAGAAAAGTTCGGTAGTAACACAAAAAATTGATATTTAATAATATCTATTATTTCGAAAAAATCGTGAAGTATCTATTGTTAAAAATTTAATTAAACGAAGCATTACCTAGCTAACAAGGTTTTGAGTGATATACAGAGGTGAATTAAAGTAACTACATATTTGAAATATTGGTGAAGAGAAGGAATTTCACAATGGGGTAAGATTTCATTTAAATTGAAAGCGGAAGCCGTGATACCAACATCGTGCGGGTGAGGAAACGTATGTAAGTACATCAAAAGTATTAAAAACATTTTCAGACCTAGAAGATGCTGTTACGCGCTGTCGATCAATTCATCCAACTTAACAAATATTAACAAACGCTGTCAAATAATTAAAAGATTATGTCATTTTTTCTAGGCACACCATCTTTTTCCATCAGCTCGAAATTAAGTCGAACAACAAATACCTACTTACTTATATTCACGCAGATGTTTTCCTCAGTCAGATAAATGCATTATTTATTTAAGAACATATAGGGGCTGGCAGCGGACCACATAAAGTATTAGCTTGAATCGTAACCATGAAAATAATAATAATAATGATATTAGGGTGAAGAGCCCATCGTCTCGGGCGCTATACAGATTTATAATATGTTCTGTAATGTGCGTATTTTGAAAACAGAAACAAAATTTAATAATACTCTCCGATAGGTATTTTATTTAAGGATATGAGAGAAAAAAAAAGGTAGAATTTAGTGCCTACATCCTTCAAAAAAACTGGGCCAAGCAAGGAATATCTAAATTTCGAACTAGGACGTCAAGGTATCTCCTCTATTAGGTGAGATAATTATCTACTTAAACGATTGAATAATTGAATAAAGACCGAGTCAGATAAGATAGAAAATAAAACGTCTGGGATTGCGTTAAATAAACAAACTTCAGCCTATGTAACCCCTCGATGTCGAGTGTCGTCTAGGTGAGAAAAAATAAACTATAATATGGTAATAAATCATGGCCGACCCCTCGTTCGTTAGTTCTAATAAATTGTTGGCACAATAATAAAAACTAACTGACTTCTTTGTTTACAGTTAATGTTATGGTTTTGGTTTGGATGAGTAGACTGTCACATCATAACTTAAAAGGCGAGGGACAAAAATAAAATACTGAGTCAAGTGAATCTAGTCGAGTGGATGGAGGTACCTTATTTGTTTTGAAACAGAGTCGTTATGGGATGATGTGCTCGAACAACGGAATGATGAACATTGTAGCATACATTCAGATACATAAATATTATCACACCTTACAATAAATTTTAGTCATTTACAGCGTCGTACTCGAAAAGGATTTGTTATGTGATCTTCGATCGTGGTAACAAATGCCAACACAGTCACCCAGATTCGTAAAGTAATAAACAATAGACACTGAAGGAAATATTTCTAGGGGCAAGTTTATCAATTATAGCCTGCGATGGGACTTCGTAGTGTTTTTACGACATACTGAGTCTTCAGATTACGATACTTACAATCAGTTTAAATAAAGGCGGTTAGATATTGCGCATTTATTATATGTTTAGGTAAATATAGAACCCAATTAGAAGATTACGTTTTGGATGTGGACAACCATATAGTAGTTCTGAGGTACTGTAAAGGTAGGAATTCATTATTGGGACTCTCAACATTTGGAGAGAGTAACATTTCTTTCATTCTGCATCGTGCAAAGGTTTAGTTATCAGGAAAATTTGAAACTACATCCAGTTTAAATTTAAACCAAATAAAATGTCTGGGATTGCTTTACATAAACAAACTAGGTACTTTTGGGAATATGTCAGTAGGTTAATGTGCCAGTAGGAGATCTAGTTACATAATATGACATTAACGGTAAAATAAACAATTCAAATATTAGTTAGTTGGAGCTCTTCGAGGTTATTGAAGCAAGGCTTCTTTACGCACGCTCGACACCTGGGGGTAAGTTGATAAGTATGTCACGGAAAAGAACCATGTGTAACGCAAATCTAAATGAAACGCTATAATGAAAGTGAAGTTAAGTCAGGCGAAGTGAAGTTAAGTCAATCGAAGTCAAGCGAAGTTAAGTGAAGTAAAATGAAAGTGTAGTTAAGTGAAGTAAAATGGAAGCGAAGTCAAGCGGAGTTAAGCGAAGTCAAGCGAAGTCAGGCGAAGTCAAGCGAAGTCAAGCGAAGTCAAGCGAAGTCAAGCGAAGTTCAGCGAAGTCAAGCAAAGTCAAGCGAAGTCAAGCGAAGTCAAGCGAAGTCAAGCGAAGTCAAGCAAAGTCAAGCGAAGTCAAGCGAAGCCAAGCGAAGCCAAGCGAAGTCAAGCGAAGCCAAGCGAATTCAAGCGAAGTCAAGCGAAGTGAAGCGAAGTTAGGCGAAGTCAAGCGAAGGGAAGCGAAGTGAAGTGAAATGAAGTAAAATGAAGTGAAGCGAAGTGAAGTAAAGTGAAGTAAAGTGAAGTAAAGTGAAGTAAAGTGAAGTGAAGTGAAGTGAAATGAAGTAAAGTGAAGTGAAGTGGAGTAAAGTGGAGTTGAGTTGGAGTTGGAGTTGAGTTGATGGGGATGTTTAGGGGATGGGGATATCTTATTCCTGTTACTGTTATATTGCTAATTGACGGCATAAGATTGTGAAGTTTTACTTCAGTCGTGTGGTCTAAAGCACACTCGTTTTATTGTAATATCAAATCACCAGGGGAAATAAAAATAGCCAAAATTAACATGAAGGCTAAATTATAGTTTATATAACAATTGACATTTGGAAAATTCACGGGATAGCAGCGAAATTTGATTCGAAAAATTAACAAGAAGATTAAATTACAGTTTATAATTACATTTGACATTTGAGAAATCACGGGATAGTAGTATAAAAATGAATTGAGGAATTACATGAAAACATTTGAAGTTATGGGAATAAAAACCTCACAAGTGTCAAACATTTACATGAGACTTTTGAAAAATCACGGGATAGAAAAAAAATTATATCAAAGAGTTGAACCTGGGGAGGGGAAAATCTAGAATAACAGTTCAACAAAACAAATCAAGAAATCAATAGAGATGGCAATCTCTTAAATAAAATTGTCAACCAAACAAACAAAAACCGGAGTTATTAGTCTTCATTAATAAAACTAATAAATATTCTTAGTTTATTCTTATATATTGATATTTCCTACTCTTAATATGTATATATTCGGTCATCGGCTAAGGTTTTTCGCAGAATTCTTTTTCACGAAATCCGAGCTTGGAATGCGAGGCTAGCTAGCTTCACATTGCGAGTTATAATCCTTCCCAAACGTATGTATACATATATATCTTCTTATGTACTGTGCATTGGATGATGTGGACTCGCTTACAGCTAGCGCTTTAGTCTCGACAGAGACACTCTCACATCGTCTCTTGCATGCGAGAAATTAGGATTCACGACCCGAACTCTTGCAAAAACCGTGAGTATATGATTGTGTATAGAACGAAACCGGTTCGCTCTAAGTAAATAGTAGACTTCGGAGGAGTTGGAATTTGGAGATTTCGGGGCTTAGAGAAAGACCTGAGTAACGTACACGACGACATGGAAGATTGACAGAACAAGGTATAACGGCCCTCTGGAAAATCGCGTCGGCTGACTGTGCGAAGTTCTAGTTGATCTTTGACCACCCTGTTTATCTGCAGGAGGATAGGAGCCAAATTATGCAAGCAAAAGAGCATTTCTGAGTTCGTTCTAAAAGACAATCAATAAATAACAATAATCTACTAAAACAATGTCATATGTACGTTATAGCATCAGGACCAAAATAGGGGAGAGCCAAGCAGTAAATAAATCTTGAGTAACAAAAGACTTCACTAACAATTAACCGTTTGAGTCATTCTTAATTACACAAACAATTGAACAGGTAAATGTCATTAATTACAGGTATATTACGAATTCATTAGAGGTAGGAAGTCGAAATAGTGTTAGGGAAAGTTAAGTTCATAAAGAAAATAAAATAAAATTTAGAATTGCAGGAAATAGACCAATCAAATTCGATGCTCAACGCTCCTTTCAGAATCAAAGGGTACCACAAAACAAAAGTAATTAAGTTCCCACACCATAAATCAAAAAAATAACACAACGTTTGGTGGAATTTATTTACAGCATAAATACGAAAATTTACGTTCAAGGTCGTAGATAACGTATTAATTAATTAAGTACTTATATCTATAAAGATATGTAGTACAAGGGAGTTTTAAATAGCTTCCTGTAGTAATCAAAGAAAATAAGGGTCACATTTTCATGAAGGCTTGTGTGTCATACATATAAAGCCTTTGAGAAAATTAAATATCGATCAGAGCCAAAAGAAAAGTTTAAGAAAACTTGAAAGGATGAAAGAATTCAAAAATAGTAAAATTAAAATGGAAAAATATTAAAAAAAAAAAAAAAAAAGAATTCAAAAGAAGAGACGAGAAAACGGAGCTTATCACAACTGGCTCCTAACTGGACCGGTTTGAGCAAACCTTATTAAATTAATTTTCTAGGAACCTTAGGTATGGCCTCTTTAACATATATTTTAATCTTTATACGTATATAAAAATCCCGTGTCACGATGTTTGTTCGAGATAAACTCCAAAATTACTTAACCGATTTTGATGAAATTTGGCTTACTGTGTGTAATTTGGTCCAACTTAAAAGATAGGATAGTTTTTATCTCGATTATTGACCTCGATATGCATTATTGCGCTTTAAATGTTTGTTATGGGACAATGCTTTGTAATTATTTGTAAGTTACATAAGTAGATGGCGGTGTGAGTTAATTTATTGACATAACACTTGGTTATCTAGATTGGGTAACTATCTAGTAGATGGCGTTGTGTTCCGATTTCATGTAACAGCATCGCGTGGCCGGGTCAGCTAGTACGTATATAATATATATATATTTATATATGGCACGAGAGTTCCTCTTTCCTGATAAGGCAGAATGGCCAATGATGACCTTAAATATAATATTTTGTAAAATATATATATATATAAATATAACTTGTATTCTTTATATCGCAATAAAAAAAAAAATGTGTTTTACCGTATGTACAGATTTTTAACTTGTTAGTTTTCTTGTAATTTATCGCCATTTTAAAATTTATCTTTGCTATAATATTATATAAATATATATATATATATTATTGCTACATAGCACGAATGAAGATGTAAGTGTCCGAAAACGGGATTATTTTCCTACTTGGACGGCCAAAGCACTATCATGTAAATGTTACATTGAATGTAATATTGAAGAATATGAATTTCCAATTAGTACGATATCTATGCTAAAATGTTGACTTAACTTTATACCATACATATATGGTATAATATATATAGATGCATAATATATTTATATAGGTTTATAATGTATTGTGGTAAAAACAAAGTGTTTTAATAATTTAATTAATGTTATATCATATGCATATTTATATTTATGGGCAATCTATATCTCATTAATCTTTTGTGTTATTTTATATTGTGTCTCCCTCTTTATTAAATAATGTACTATGTTTAAAAATATACTATGCTAGTACAATTATTATTAATTTACAATTTAAATATTGTACCCAAATGAAGCTTACGCTAAGTGAACCGGTTTGTTAAAAAAATATAATTTCATGGTTTTGAACAAAGTTATTGTTTTATTTCATTATATAAAAAAAAGTTACGACTTGTTTAATTAATTTTACGTACTTATTTATTCTTATCAAGTTTAATTTGTAGAACTCCATTAAAACTCAAAGTTTATACATTGTATGCCAAATATTTTCAACCAACCCCGTTTCCGCTCGAGAATCGATAAATGTTTCGAATTAAAGTTGCACATCCCCACCGATGGGCATTTGAGGTTAGTTTCTGTGGAATTCCTTCCCAAACGGTTGTATTTTGTTGACGAAACAGGATTCTGTTTGGAAAGTTTTTTTATATATTTTGTTGTGTTTTCCATTCCTTTTTAACACTGTGATCGAGTATGTTCTATAAACTATTGAATTTGATAAATATAACGATATAATATACACTGGTTTACGCGAATAGTTGAGTTTAAAATGAGGTGATTTTTTTAGGTTATTTTCTCGATTCCCGTTCGTTCGTTATAAAATACATTAAATTTTGCAAGAAATTTATAAAAGTGATATAAATTCATTATATAAATGCCCAAGGCATACGTGGATGGTGATTTTTTTTCGGAAAGACATTGTAAAATTCAAAAAATAAACTTTAAAAAAATAAACAATTTATTCAATCTTTTTCGACGCCTAACCAAAACAACAATGTTTAACATTTAATTTTAAAATAAAAATGTATGAATGTGATAAAAAGTGAAGTGACAGTTATATTACAAATTTATTTGAAAAAAGGAATCTGTGTTTGAAATTTCAAGTTTCTTTTATTTTACGTACTTTTTTGGAGAAAAACCGCAGGTATGTATTTTTCAAGCCAATTTTCGTTTTCAATATCAAAATTTAAATATAAGGAAACAAAATTGTTGATTTCTAAAAAACACATTAAAAAGATTATCTTATCTAGATTTTAGAACAATTTTTGTTTTTGCAGATAGATGCAAAATAACCAATATAATGGTATATTTACAATACATGGGAAGAATCAGAAATTTTGCGCGCCAAACGCGACTGCCAAATAGGTGATGGAAATATTTTTTTCATTATTCGAAGGGTTAAGAGACTGTAGGGAGTTGGGAAGATGATGGTTGGGAAGTACCTGGCTATTCAGATTTGATCACCAAACACAGCTAAAGCCATTTAAAGCAACGTTTTGGCTATGATAAGTGGTCTTTCAGAGTGATGCTGAAATTATCTATACACTATTTAATCGAATCTTAAATAGATTGGCCAATAAATTATGATACAGGATCTTGTAAGCTCATTTATTAGGTTTGGCAATTAAAAAAACTGTAATTTTCGAATATTCAACACACGATAAACGTAATGCCTGAAAAAATTACACCTAGCTTACGTTTCGATTACAAACGGTTTTCTTTCACCTAGGCGATACTGATAGTATCTACCATTCTGGAACGTGCCGCAAAATAGTATTATTTCATATTAAGACCTAACCTAAAACTTCGACTTTCCTTCAAGAAAATTAGTTGGGTGTCACTTTATTTTGGTTCTCCCTTAACCTAGCTCAAAAAACTTCGCCCAATTGAATGGTAATATTTAAAGCAGTCGATATTTAAACATCGTATTTTTCTTCTTAGACTTTCTGATATTCAGCTTTGGACAAAGGACTACCACAAATATCTCCGCTTTCGTCTCTCAATCATCCAACGGCTCTTAATTATTCTTAGGTACGTCAGACCATCTCATATTTGGACGACCTCTGTTTTGCACTCTCATTTGAATAGATGAATTTGGTCTGCGGGATGGTGATACTGATTTCAACAATCTACTAAAGGTAATAAAGAATAAACATTTCACATACAAATCTCATCAAAGGAAAACGTTAATTTTCTTGAATTAATTTAAATGCATTACATTAATTGAATTAATCAAAGAAATCGCATAAAATCAAAATTTCTCACGTAGAAAGTTCAAATCTCTAATTTTCTCGTAAAAGTTAATCCATAAAACCATATAGTCGTCCGGAATCTCTCGAGCGGTAAGTAACTCGAACTATACCCCTGTAAGGTAATGCTAATTTCTCTTTATCGATTCGTATATGGATAGCGGAAGAAAAAACCAAACTTCTGGTTCTGCGTTTAAGTACCTATTTAGTGCTTAATATCATTCCAGCTTTTACGAGATAAGCGTGTAGTTATCTATTAATTAATACTGTACAAGTGTATATTAATTACAAATATATTTTCTTGTACGCACGACAGTGACTTTTTAAAATTTTCAAATGTGTTATGTCCACCTTAAACGTTTTTTCACCAGGTGATTATTTTTACTAAATACCTATTTTTAACCCCCGACGCAAAAGAAGAGGTGTTATAAGTTTGACGCAATATGTGTCTGTGTGTCTGTCTATGGCATCGTAGCTCCTAAACGAATGGACAGATTATGATCCGTTTTTTGTTGTTTTTTGAAAGCTGACGAAATCGTGATGGTTTTTAGCTACAATTCATGAAAATATGACCAAGCATTTCAAGGTCATCAGCTCTTTTTTGTGTCAGGGTTACTTCAAATTTTGAAAATTTGACTTATACAATACTCGGGTACCTTAGTAGCATCGTTTTCGGTGAGAAGTTTACTTAGTTATCACACAAAAAATATTTGAAAATTTAAAAAAAAGATAGTAATAAAGCTATTTTTTTTTTATTAAATTTCATTTCATAATTATAGTACTACTGATGTATCTGATTATTTATTTGTTATTAGACATGTAAAGATATTTTCCAAAAATAAGGAAATCGGTATTTACTATGATTTTTAATTGCAACAACAATTTAAATAAGATGAGTCATTTACGTACTCGCTTGTACCTAGATTGCATGTAGTTGGTAATATTTTACCAGCAGTTGAGTAGATGTGTCCAACTGCACCAAATATAGTTTTAAGAAGGTTATAATAACATACCTCAATTACAATAATCAATATTAGCATAATACTATTCTTCAACATGGGTTCTACTGGCATATTTTACTTCAATTATTGTTCCACAAAATTTTTATGAATATCACAATAAAACATGTAAATTAATACTAATTTCAGAATGTAAGCATCTACTTCTAGTGGTATTTTCCAATATTAAATCACCTTTTGGTGTTTTAAAAAAAACATATACCTAAACGAAGTTTTGATTAAATGAAAAAGAAATTCCACAAATTCATTAATTGATGTTCGTATTATTCCGAATTTCATTTTACTTGTCTGAAATATAACTGTATAGTACATTGTCTACAGAACTCTTTACTGGACAAATAATAATAAAAACTACCTGCCATATAAGTAACCTTTTTTATACGAATGAAAGTTTGTTAGTACAAAATTATCAGCATGAATCGACAGGCCAAGTCTCCTTTTCATACGCAACACATAAATCAATACAATAATATTCGTAAACAACGTATTGCAATACTCAATACGATTCAGAGGTCAGTTTTTCAGCCATAAAAAGTTGATTTACAAGGCATATTGACATGAACAGTATTTATAATTTGTACTTACGCATATAAACCACTTACGTACATTGTGTTTACTGAGTTGAAAGTGAAGATAGATGATTCATTATGTATTTTTTGTATGTTTAACTGATAGCGAAAGTTGGGGAATTAAAGTGACATAATAATAACACTATTTAATTTAAACATTATTAGTTATTCTGATTTATGTTACAAATAATTTCAATTTCATTTTTCCAGCAACATAAAAATTATGTGAAAATCGAGAAATGTTGTTCAAGTTTTGCACCCATTGTTTCAATAATACTCTCAGTATCACCCTGGTGTAAGACCACCATTCAGAAACGTTACTTGGTATGGCTTTAGCCTTATTTGGTGACCAAATCTGAATACTCTGGTGCTTCTCTACCTTTTCACATCTTCTTCCCCTCCTCAGAAAAACAGTATTAGTACTCAAGTTGGGTTCAAATAAGTGTACATTGTTTATGCTGCGGTGTTCAGCCCCACAAAAAGTCACCAAACACGGCTAAAGCCATTTTCAAGCAACGTTTTAATTGTGAATGGTGGTCTTACACCAGGGCGATACTGTTAGTATCTTCCACTCTGGAACGTGCCGCAAATATACTATATATTATTTTAAAGGCTGCGTAATGTCACCGTGGTTATTCAATCTATACATGGATAATTGCATGCAAGAATTGAAAGAGATGGGATTGGGCACGAAATTGAGTAATCTGGAAGTATGTTTCCTATTGTATGCTGATGATGCGGTGCTAATTTCTAACAGTATGGAAGATCTACAGTCTCTCGTGTCAAGGATGAACGAAGTATGTATGAAGAATGAGTTAATGATGAATGTAAGTAAGTCTAAAGTCATGGTGTTTAAAAGAGAGAGTACGAAAACAGTATGCAATATAGTTGTGAATGATGAATACTTGGAGCAGGTGGATGAGTTTGTGTATCTGGGTAGTATGTTTACGAAAGATGGGAAGGCTGATAGAGATATTGAAAGAAGGGTGAATGCCGGTAACTCCATTAATGGAGGACTGAATGCCGTTGGCGGTAATAAAAAACTGTCCAAAGACGCGAAACTAGCCGTCCATAATGGAGTGCTGGTACCTACCCTGATGTATGGCAGTGAGGCATGGAACTGGCAGAGGAAGGATGAAAGCAGACTGAATGCTGTAGAAATGAGATCCCTGAGGCGAATGTGTGGTAAAACCATGTACGATCGTGAGAGAAACCATGGAAGAAAAGTGGATATCCGCAAAGAATGCAAGGCTGATGTAAGCGTGATGTATAAGATTAAGAAAGGGACTCTCCGATGGTTTGGGCATTTAGAGCGAATGAACGAGGAAAGGAGTGTAAGGAGAATATATGATGCAAATGTGAATGGTAGAAGAAGTCGGGGACGCCCGAGGAAGACATGGCACGACCAAGTGAATCAGATACTTGAGTCGGGCCATGTGAAGAGTCGGAATAATAGAAGAGCATGTATGAGACGATGTATGAATGTGAACGAGGCAAAGAGTGTGTGCCAAGATCGAGTTGTGTGGCGGTCCGTCCTCTCTGCCTACCCCTGCGGGGAAACGGCGTGATGGTTAGTTAGTTAGTTAAATTAATTAATTGTGAAATAACACAAATTAATCAAATAAAATTTATTTGCGCACGCCGGGTTCGAACCCGCGACCTCCGGATTGTGAGTCAAGAGTCTTAGCCACTGGACTACGGAGGTCGTCATTACATACAAAATATTTTCATTATTTATTTTTGGGGTGTTATGCCGTGTTGCGCTACCTCCTTCTTTAGCCAACGTTTCGGACAGCGTTGTAGTATCCATCATCAGGGCAGATCCGACAGATGTGTGATCGGATCTGCCCTGATGATGGAAATTGCAACGCTGTCCGAAACGTTACCTAAAGAAGGAGGTAGCGCAACACGGCATAACACCCCAAAAACAAATAACTAAAATACTTTTGGCCGTGAAAATCAAAAAACGTATCTGCATACAAAATATATAAAAATTTAACACGAAACTTATTACCTAACTATACTAATAACTTCGGAGCAAAGCAATAAACTAAAAAAAACTCTTTTTTGTCTTATTTAAATTACTTGTATTTTTTAGTTAATTTTTTCTCCTAGCCATACCTAGCACACCACTTGTATGATTATATTACATTATTTTTTATGTTTCCTTATTTTTGCTTCAATATTAGGCTGTAACCTATTTTTTAATCTTATATTATGTAATAATATGTTTTAATCTCCTGTTCATGTTCCAAATAAAATAATATTTTAAAAAAATGCTATTTTCAATAGAATTTTGTTTTATTTTGAAGGCCGAAAACTTGTGGGGAATTTGCGGGGAATTTGACAATTTGCTATCCCCAATTTGGGGAATTTGAAAATTTTTTGCGGGTATTCTAGAACATAAGCATTGGCAACCCTGCTCACGATGATAAACACGAAAGGGAAAGGTCTTTTTGACAAACCCATTGAACCACAAATGAGTTTTCAAGCACCAAATTAAAATTTTCAATGCGTCCTTTCGGCGGAAACACGATCCACGCACTCCTCCGATATCGGGCATCAATGCATCTGTCATCACTGTAATTACGCGGCATTTTTACGTAAATTCACAACAGAAGTCCAAACATTTCACATATTTTCAGAAGTCCGATACACAGATTGTCATTTAAATCACCGGCATCAAACATAAACAAACTCGAGAGACGCCATGATGGACGCCGTTTGTATACAAAACACGAGTTTTTGTCAGGTGAACGAAACAAAAGCCAATTGACACTTGCTTTTACGAATCCCACTTCTGATGTTAGCAATAATAAAACGCTAAGTTAATATTTATGATGAAATATATTGTCTCCACGTTAATTGACAATAACAACATTCAAGAATCAGCAAGATTATATTCCGTGTTCCGCCATTTGTAAATCCAGCCGTTGGCTGCCCGTCCCGTGCCAGTCAGGAAGTGTTAGTCGTTCCCTTCTTTACCGACCCCCATAGCTGGTGTAGTTTCCTTGTTGGCCGCCAGAGGCGATAGCAGAGTACCTCTGGCGGCAGATGAGCGGCAATATTTAAATATGCTGCTAACAATATAGATGCAGAGAGAAAAATGGAAATACATATTAGAGAGACAGGAAAGAAGCCTAAACCCAGTAATGGATAAAGTAAGGTTGAAGAAGAACTTTTATTATATAATTTACATTCTATAAAATAAATAAATTATGTACTTTTAAAGTGGTGTATCCGTTTCTCTCCATCTCTGCAATCCTTAAGACGTATGACAGGATGGGCCCATTGGGAAAAGGGCCAGGCTCCCAAGACAGGGATATCCTGTGCGAGTCCAAGGCGGTGACTCTCAGCTCTATGGGGGCGGAGGTTGGAGAGCCCGACGGCAGGGTGCTGATGATGACGCTAGGCGCAGACACAATGGGGTCACTGTGCCTCGGTGATAGAAGGACAGCTACTCGGAACTGGGAAATTAAGTTTATTGGATAAATAACAGATACAATACTAAAGGTATCTTTAGGTAAAATGTTGAGGTATTCATTGAAGGAAGTGTTTGGATAAGAAAGGTCCTTCTTCCACAGAGATAATAAGCAAATATCCGATAATCTACGATTCAATTATTTTGGCGACAAGGTATACAGATACATGTTGCCGACATTTTGTTAACTCATCGGTGATTTATTTATTTATTTATTTATTAAAGGAACATAAACAGTCATAGTAATAAAATATATATTAGAGGATGGCAAAAAAAACAGACCAATTATTAATGTTCACAGATAGCTATTTAGAAACATAAAAGTAACTGAATGTAAACTAGAAAGTTATGGAAGAACATAAAAAATAAAAACAGAACTAAGCAGCAATTTAAAAAATAATAATAATACAGATGTTAAGTCAACAAGTGATAAACATGTTATACACAATAATAAAATAATTAAAACAATACTTAAATAGACTGCGAAATAGGTATTAGTGTGATGCCAGTCTCCCGCAACCAGCCGGGCGAGGTTGTTCCCACTTGTGTCAGACATTTTGTAACAATACGTGAGCTTTAGAACAATACTAAGAACAAAACGGTCAAACAAAGAATATCAAGAATTAATTTATAATGTGAGTCTGGGTAAAAGAGAAGGGTTGTAAAAAGCAAAAGACAATGTCTCATCAGAAATGAAATGACATTGTTGCCAGTCCTGGCCACAGACAAAAACACCTAACAACTTACAATACACTAGCGCCACCAGCGGAATACGCCACAGATGATGTCATCCTAAAACAAAGGCACTCGTGACTCTCGACTTGGATGGGCCACATTTCCTCACCTTGTTTACTCTTTTATATCTTATTGTGATTCATTTTTGGGGTATTATTCCTTGTTGGGCTACCTCCTTCTTTAGCAAACTTTTTGGACAGTGTCCATCATCAGGGTAGATGTGAAACCATTACGTATCTGCCCTGTTGATGGACACTGCAATGCTCTCCGAAACATTGGCTAAAGAGGGAGGTAGCACAACACAGCACGATTCCCCAAAAATAAATCACGATAATACTTTTGGCCATGAAAACCTCAAATCATTATAAGGTTATTTTTATGCATGAAGATCACCATGTCTCTCTCTCAGGTTGATGTGGGACCTAGCGATCTGTAATGTGGGAAAATGTAAGGTTCTGCTTTTTTGTTCCGAATAATAAAAAAACAAGAATGTTTGGGAAGGTTCCATAAATGTGTATTTTACAACAAATCAAGTTAAACAAAATTAATAACAGAAACCCTCATACCTGTGGACCAACGCAAACGGTTCTATTCTCTAAATCTATTACGGAAAACGGCGAACGGAAGGTGACGGCAAGCAATCCTGCGATCGCCAACGGAGGACTCAGGATGAAGGGGGCAAACATCTCGCGAAGAATCTCCAGACGGCCAGGAATCCGGGCCAGATGGATCCGACGAGCACGTACCGGGATGAGGGCGCTAAAGGCCAAATGCCAGGTTATTTCCTACAAGCGCGAGGGACGCCATCTTGGTGCCAGAGCGTGGTGATTTTAGCGAGGCTGTTTCCTCCGACGGTGGGCCACAAATAAATCGTTAGCGTCACAGTTTTATAACCGGAGCATATCCACGTAGTGGTTTTGCGCGGAATTTATCATCTCCAAAACAGATGGTTTGCGATTTATCCGGAATCTCAGCACGATTCCCCGAGCCACATGGCCACACACCGCGTACTCCAAATTTAATAAAAACCCAAAAAGGTTACGCATGCGGAGAATTCAAATTCACCATTTCACAAGCGGCACACACATTATTAACCGAAAATCCAGCCCGAAAAAGTTAAATAATAAACTCAAAACATCTTGTTGAGTGACCTCGTCAAAAATTCACCGGTTCCCTGACGGTGAAATTTTAAGAAAGTGCATAGAAAAAGACCCGGTTCAAAAATCAGAGAAAAAAGTGTTGCCAGTCCAATACAGGCTGTTCAAATTAGCAGGTTAGTGGTCAGGTAAATAATTATATCACAAATTGATAATTATTTACGTGACATCATATCACTCTTATAATATATTGTTTATACAATATTTAATCTTAATTACATAATACAATTCTAAAGATCACAAAAAAAATAACTGTAAAATAAACTGTTCCACATTAAAAATTTCGAATAAAATCAAATACTTAGGAATAACAATAGACAAAAACCTGAACTGGAAAGAACAAATCAACCTTACCGTTAACAAAATAAGGAAATTAATAATTTACATATTTTTAAAAATCCGAAACTTTCTCTCATTAGAAAATCTAACATCAGTCTACCATGCTATAGTACAGTCAAATCTCCAATACTCTGTAGTAAGCTGGGGAGCTGCATACAAAACAAATCTACTCCCTGTTGAAATTGTGCAACGTCTAATTATAAAAATTATATTGAAAAAACGAAGAGATTATCCAACTCACCTTATTTTCGAAGAATTTAAAGTATTAAAATTTAATGATCTAGTTCGAAAAAATATAATAATCCAAATAATAAAAGAAAAACAAAATCATAGCTTTTTAACTGAAAGTCGTACTCGTCAAAAGCATATATTTCCAACAAAAAAATGTAACACCTCATTTGCACAACATCATTACACATATCTAGGAAAAAAATACTTCAATAGCCTACCTGAAAAAATAAGAACAATCGAAGACGATAAATGCCTACTAAAAGCAATTAAAGAGCAATTTAAAGTAAAAATAACAAATTGATAAAATTTATCATCATAACTTATATAACTTGTAAATTTGTTTTTTAAGTATCTACCACAATTAAATCAAAAGATTCAAAATATATTTTGTTAATATATTTTAAATATTTTTTCATCCCGATACTCGTCCCTCTTCTAATCACAAGCGTCTGCTTCCATAGAAGAGAAATATCATACAAAAAAAACAAAAAAATCAGTGAAAATTTATTATATAGTTTATTTGTACCAAAAAAGATTATTTTGAAATATAAATATTATATTTTATATGTTATTTTTGCTGTATAAATAATGTATCTTCTGTAATAAATAAATGAAAAAAAAAAAAAAAAAAAAAAATATATATATATATATATATATATATAGGTTTATGTTACGGCATTTAGAGGCTCAATGCGTCCATGAATTACCGGAACATCTTCATCATTGCGACTTACTGGCTCATTTGGGCACTTAGTGGCTCATCGTTTTTTTTTTTTTAAGTCCATCATATCAAACTCGATGAGACGAGTCGAACGGTGCAAAAAAAATTTTTGAGTCAATAAGTGACATTTTCACATGGACCGTTTATGCTCCGATATGCTTTTTTATCAGTAAATATTCATTCATACTTAGGACATCAAATTACATATATTTTTAATCGCATCTACAACTATCATCGCGTGCGACGTTGCCGGACTTTCTCGTCATACAATATCATTCGAACTCCAAGTCGTTTATCAATGCTTTGCAATAATGAACTCAATAGTTGAATTCCTCAGAACCTATTATCGCATGTCATTGCTATGTCAGATTGAATCTTTTTGCGATATGTTATATGTTAGCCGGTATGTTGTACGTTGTATTCTATCTGTATAGGTAGCCAGAATGTCAAGCGCTCGCTGTAGGCTGTAACTAAGAACAGAGATTATATTATAATATTTTGTGAAATGCAAGCGGTTATTCGCGCGAGTTTTTAAAATTGAAGATTGATCTACGAATTGCTTTTTTAATATCGTTTATGTTTTAAATTGTTTTTGTTTTTATTGTAAGGTTTATATAATTACGTATTTAAATACACATTTATGTAGTTTTTTTTAATAAATAAAATATTTGCTACGTAATTATTTGTCTTTTGCGTTCCGAAAGCATAGTCAGTTGTAATGTAATGATATCTATGTAGGGTTTTCTAAAAATTTCAGAAATATATTAGGTACTCATGTAATATGTTTTCTCATGTTTACATACAGTTTTATTAATTTTTTAAAGGTTTTTTTTAGTAGAACGTAGTTTTTATAATGGATTATATTATCATATTAAAGAAATCTAACAAGTTTTTCATTTTTAAAAATGCTCTGTACCTAAGTAATTATTTTTACGCGTGACTATTTTTCAAAAGCATTGTCTCTAGTTGTATTGTAGTAATAAAAAGGTGTTTTATTGTTGTTTAGGTGTATTTTATAAAAAAAAGTTGTGAACAAAAATAAGACCCTTGACTCACAATCCGCAGGTCTTAAATTTTCTTTGATTAATTTGTGTTATTTCAAAATTAATTAATTTTAAATAATATCTACTAGTACTACTAGTAGATACTATCAGTATCGCCCTGGTGTAAGACCATCATTCAGAATTGAAACGTTGCTTGAAAATGGCTTTAGCCGTGTTTAGTGACCAGATCCGAATAGCCAGGTACTTCCCAACCTTCATCTTCCCCACCTCCTACCCCTATCCATTACCTTCAGCCTCATAACATACCCCGATTGGGGATGCCATAGTCTCACTGGCTCCAGACGGGAACAGTTGGGACTCTTGTGCGGTATTCACTGTAAAAAAATAATAGTTAGGTATTAACTTACTGGCATAATACGATGCTTTTCTGGTGGTTTGAGGGATAGCCAAATAAGCATAATAGTGGTTTTCTGATGTTTTCTGATACCACAATTTGTGAATTGGTCAAAATAAAGTTTATTTTATTTTTATTTATTAATCTTAAGTTAGCTCACATCTTTGTGTGTGCTAATATTTTATAAAGATATAAACATTTATATTGGTTGGCAAACATAATCAAGTTGGCAACACATGGGCAACACTGTCTCGGTGATTTTGTTGAAATTTGCGCTGACTCGCGCCGCCTGGCGCCGCCATTATAAAATGCGGAAGGAAAGGATTCACACGCGAATTCGCGTGTGAATCCTTTCCTTTCGCATTTTATAAAATGTCACGCTGGCGAAGGATTAATACAATTATTGCCATGTCAATGAATTCTTCAATTAACGGTAAGATTTTATCATTTAACCTAAAATATTGTGTTGCATAATAAATTATTACAATCAATGACATGTAAAATTACGTTATAATGCGTTGCATTTTTAGGTTATGGTCTCGTTAAAAACGCTTTTCACTGTTATTTTAATAATAATACTTGTTGATTTTCACATGAGTATATAATAATAATGCTTTTTGTTTTTTTATGTTTATATTTTTAAAGTGTTTTGTTATTTTATAGATAAAAATATATCCAGTACAAGTGAAGGCTCACCAATTTCTGAACATGAGAGAGTCGTAATTAATGAAATGGAGAAAAAACTGGATGATCCATTTGCATACCCTTCAGATTCAGGTAGCTACATGTATTGTGATAAATTATTACTATCAATGACATTAAAAGTGTTTTTATGTAAAATTACGTTATAATGCGTTGCATTTTTAGGTTATGGTCTCGCTAAACACGCTTTTCACTGTTATTTTAATAATAATACTTGTTGATTTTCACATGAGTAGGTATATAATAATTATGCTTATTGTTTTTTATGATTATGTTTTTAATGTGTTTTGTTATTTTATAGATAAAAATATATCCAGTACAAGTGAAGGCTCACTAATTTCTGAACATAAGAGAGTCGTAATTAATGAAATGGAGAAAAAACTGGGTGATCTATTTGCAAACCCTTCAGATTCAGGTAGCTACATAATAATTACTGATAATATACAATAATCTTAGGTATTTTTCATTACATATTAACATTACGTTACTTATTACTGTGAAATGTTTTAGCAATTAACGGTAGTGATGCTTAGTTTTGGAATATTACATTACCTACTATGAATTTTTTTTTTTCGAATATTACATTATTATGCTTTATTTTAGAAGCAAGTGTGACGTCCGGCAGTGATGACTTATTCAAGTTACCCTCGAGAATTTCGTCTGATTCTGGTAAGTAGAGGTACCTGCTCAATATTGACAGAGTGTATCAGCAGTTACCTGACAAATGTTAACCAATGATTCCTGACCATATATGTGATAAGCGCATGGTAAGCGCTCGTTTCAAATTTCCAACTTGGTAATGCAAACGCTATGCTGTAGCGCAGGGGTTCCCAACCTTTTTGTACTCTATTCTCTGTCCGCGATAAGATAAACCCGCGATTGTACGTAACTTGGTTCGTATTGCGCACACCATTCCCCCCGCTACGGTCCCTACACCCGCGCTCTGCTCGTCCGAGTCATTCCGCTAAAAATTTAGTATGTCTTCGGCAGACTTCGGCTGTAGCAGTGGGGGTAATGGGCGGAGACATGCGCGTACACGGGTTAATCTTATAATGGATCGAGAATAGAGCACATTCTAAAATATCGGTAGGGTGGCGGGCACCACCTATTTTTAATTGACAAACTCCTCCCATAACTTCTCATTTTCCCATAATTTATTTTCTTATATTCATAATTTATTAATAAATAATAAACAAAAATGTTTCAAAATAATAAAATTATTATTCAAATTGCGCACACACAGAGAAATGTATTAAATTATTATTACATCTAAAAGGGATCACAATGAAAATCTCGTCTCCTTCAACGGAAGTAACCTTTCGAACAGGCCCTCCATTGATATGTTCGGTGTAACTCTAAGTGACCAGCTCAGATATGGGGCTCCATCGAAGCCAGAGTAAAGCTAGCCTCTCAAAAACTGGGCCTACTGTACAAGGCCCGCAGATACTTTAATAGTACACAACTGCTAGCCTTGTACAAATCGCAAGTCCGCCCCACAGATGAATTTGGCAGCCGCCTCTGGTCTGGAGCTCCAAAATATCTGAAAAATACCCTCGACTCTGCAGAAACGGGCGATCCGTTTGATAAATTCTCCCATTTTAACAGACGGATTGCAATCTTTAGAGCACAGGCGTCGGGTGGGAATGCTATCCGTGTTCTACCGGTATTTCAATGGAAAATGCTCCGAGGAACTAGCATCATTGATCCCTTCGGCACCGGTGCATAGTCGGGAAACACGCCAAACGCGTGCCTAACATATGTACACGGTTGACATTTGTCACATGAGAACTGGTCGCTCCTTCGACTCGTTCTTGTGCTCAACAGCTTGGCTATGGAACGATTTTCCGGCCTCTGTTTCCCCCTTCCTACAACATGAGTCTCTTCATGACCAATGTTAACTCCCTCTTCTCCTCAAAAAGACCCTCCACACAGCATCTTAGATGACATAGGCCTTGAGGGAAATCGTTTTCCTCAGGGCCTCCTGTGTGACTGCTGATACACTCTGTATAATTCTCCACACAAATTTAATTTATTAAATATGTTACAAAATTTTAATGCATTTTTAAATTTTAGATTCATATACCAGCGATCATCCAGGGAATCAGGAAAGAACGGACTGCTATGTGTCATCGACTTCAAAACAATGTACATCTGATTTAGCTAGTAAAAAACCAAGAGTTTATGACCGTAAAAACTTCTGTCCATACTGCTTCAAGCTGATAACCAACTTTGCACGCCACATTACAACCCAACATCCCTTGGAGGCAGAAGTGATTGAATATAACAAAATTTTAGATCCCGATCTGCGCGAACGAAAAAAAAAGCGAGAATTAATTTCGAAGAAAATAAGAAATAGAGGCAATTATCTATACAATCAGGACGCGATAAATAGAGTTGATGGAATATTACTACCGAATCGCCGTCCAAGAACGACTGCGACAGCTGAGGATTATGCGGTTTGCATAGAATGCTGTGGCACATTCAAAAGAAGTTTACTCTATAGACACCTGAAAAAATGTTCAAATAGAAAACAATCACCTGAAGGAAATCCACTAAAACGCCGCAGAGTGTTAAAATCATCCGCTATTTTATTATCCCCAGACAATTCTGAGATCACAGAATCTTTAAGATCTCAGATATTTCCTGTGTTCAAAAATGATCCTATTGCAAAAATTGCAAAGTCTGAGCCATTAATTTGTTCATATGGTTCCCTACTATTAAGCAATCATAAAGAACATCATTTGAAAACACACATTACATCCAAGATGAGAGATCTCGCTAGACTGTTCATGGTCATCAAAGAAAAAAATCCTGCAATTTCCTCATTTGACATTGCATTTGACCCTATACATTTTAATGTTTTTATGGACGCTGTCAAAATAAATAGTGGTTACGATGAAAGTACAGGTTCTGTAAAAATTCCTAGCATGCCTCAACGACTTTGTACAGCTATAAAAGATTGTGCTGATATTTTAATGCGTAAAACAATACAGAATCCTGTGCTGACCACTTCATCCAAAGAAGTTATAAAAAACAAGTTGTCTGAATTTAAAATAATCTTTGATCACGCTTGGAAATTTGAAATTTCTACTAACGCTGAAAAATCAAGGAAAACTCAAAAAATGCTGAAAACTGATGTCATGCCTTTAACTACTGATATAAAAAAAATATGCACGGAAGTTATGAAACTAGAAGTGAATATAGCTCAACGATTTGAATGTGAAAAGTCTTATATCGCCTATGAAGAGCTATGTAAAATAACAATTGCTCATATTATAATTTTTAATAGAAGGAGAGCAGGAGAAGTAGCAAGAGCTCCATTAGAAAATTATATAGCCAGCCAAAGTGAAAAACAAGACATTCCTAAAGAAATATTGGAAATCATGAGTTCTGAGGAGCAAAATGCTATAAATACATTATATTGCTTCCATATCCCAGGAAAAAGGGGGAGAACAGTTCCAATACTTCTTCGAAATCAGATGAAAAGAAATGTAGACACTATATTTGCATACAGAAATTTAGTTGGAATTCCAAATGAAAACAAATATTTATTCCCAAAACTAGGGGGTGAACCTTATTTTTGTGGCACGCAAATTTTAAGGGAACTAAGACACAAGTTTTCCTTTGTGAATTCAGATCATATAACTTCAACTGGACTGCGACACCATGTTGCAACTATGAGCCAAGTAGCTGGAAAGAATAATGCTTATGTAAACGCTTTGTCTCATTTCTTAGGGCATACACCAGGTACACATAAAGGGAATTACATGATACCACAACTGGCTCTTGAGAAAGGTAAAGTTGGCTTGAATTTACTGCAGTTAGCCGAGGGAAAAATATCTTCCCGATCACAGTCTGATAATGGAACGAACATTACAACAACTTTACAAAATGAAATAGATTCCGTCCCTCAACCTGAAGAATCACATAAAGAAAATGTGGATCATGTTACGTTGGATAATAGTTTAAAAAATGACCAAGAGTCTTTACCAAGTAATTTACTTGATGGGAATATGGCAAAAAAAAAGGAAAATATAGTTAGAAGGAGGTGGCTTAATCAAGAAAAAGATGAACTTTATAAAAACTTTGCAAACTATTTCATCGAAGGAAGAGATCCAGGAGCTGCAAAAATAAACGAAATAAAAAAACAAACAGGAATATTGTCAATGAGGTCATGGAAGCAAATTAATACATTTATTAATAATCACCGTGTCAAAAAATTACCCTTACCTAAGGATTTGCAGAGAAAAAGAGAATTCTACCTACAGGATGCTTAACTTGAATTCAAATGAATTGCATTGGTTAAGAGGCCGCTATACCGGCTTCAACGATTGAACGATCCAAAGGTATCGACTCCCATTCCACTACAGCTGATATAAAGCGTCAAGCAGTCGTAAAGTAGCTGTTGGCTTCTTCCATCGTTTGATCATTGGCAGTCGTTATAGGAGTTCCATAATATTTTACCTTTTATAATACTGGCATACAGAGTACCGGGCGGTATTGGTTGTGGAGGGTTATAATTTATTTTAGTTTTTGTTAAATTTATGTGTAAGGTATAATTTGATATCCCTTTTGTTTTGAAGAGTTTTAATTTTTAATGTACATTTGTTACTTAAATTTTAAATTTTCTGCCACCCGTTTCGACACAGTCGTGAATGACACGGATGTGTCGAAACCGGTCGCAGAAAATTTAAAATTTAAGTAACAAATGTACATTAAAAATTAAAACTCTTCAAAACTAGAAGTTGTTAAAAACTCAAGAGAAAAAAAACAGAAGTTGTTCAAAACTAGAAGTCTAGAAATTGTTACATAGTTAATGCCCAAGCAATACAAAAAATTGATATCCCTTGTTAAATAAAAAAAAAACGAAGGATTCTCCTGTAATGTACAATGCTTCGTGTTTCGTGAACGATGTATAATACAAAGTCATTTGGTTTTAATTATGATTTAATTTTTTGGTTGTGGAGGGTTATAATTTATTTTAGTTTTTGTTAAATTTATGTGCAAGGTATAATTTGATATCCCTTGTTAAATAAAAAAAACGAAGGATTCTCCTGTAATGTACAATGCTTCGTGTTTCATGAACGATGTATAATACAAAGTCATTTGGTTTTAATTATGATTTAATTTTTTAATATATTATGCTATTTTTATAATAATTAAGCGAATAAAAAGTTATTAGGTTATAATTAATTTTTTTATTGTATTCTATTTTTCAAATGATTACACCCTTTTTTTACCATGTATAGTAATATTTTTTGTTTTTAAAAATTCAAAATAAAGAGTTTTTTTTCAAAATGAGCGTTTTTATTTTATCATCTGAACCCTTGAAATGTTAAAAGGTACTTTTGAGACCCGTATTGTAGGAAGGAGGACACACAGAGGCAGGCAAAAATGAGTCGTAGAAATGACCCGTTCTCATGTGACAAATGTCAACCGTCCATAAATGTTGGGCACACGTTTGACGTGTTACCCGACTATGCATAGGTGCCAAAGGGATCAATGACGTTAGTTCCTCGGAGCATCTTCCATTGAAATACTAGTAGAACAAGGACAGCTTTCGCACCAGGCGCCTGTGCTCTAATACACACACACCGACACACTAATCTTGGGATTTGTGTGTCGGTGACGGACATATGGGTCTATCTCTTCTACTGCGGTGCAAGGTGATGAGTCGAGAGAGCCAGGCTGAAGAGGTCAAAAGGTCTCCCTCAACCACCCTCTCCCAGATGCGACACCTGAACAAACCATTTGCGGTGGGCGGCCTATTGTAGAGACATTGGTTTTACAACTATAGAAAATAATAAAATTAGGATACGTGTATAAAATTGGTGGAAGGTAGGTACCTACCTATGTGTCATACAACTGGAGACAATGCTTACACGCATAAAAATAATTATAGAGTAAGATAAGTAGGTATAACATGATAATATAATAGATTAATAAAATTACATTTTTACACACATGTGAATAAAACTGTATGTAAACATGAAATTAATAAACATATTAAAAATTATAATTTGCAAACCAACCTACAACTTAAAGAAACGCACGAATCAATGAACAAAATAAATTATGTAATTTATTTCTAATAAGTTTATTCATAATTTTTCGAAAACACTAATATCACTAATAAAACTAAAATAAAATAATTATGTAGCAAATAAAAGAAATTACACATGAAATAATAAATGTCCAAATATTCATTTCCGAAGCATTTATTGCTAATAATTTTATTCATAATTTTTCGAAAAAACTAATATCTCTAATAAAACTAAGATAAAATAATTATGTAGCAAATAAAAGAAACTACACTAATATGTATTTAAATACCTAATTTTATTTATGATAATAGTAAAATAAACCTTAACACAAAAAAAAACAACCGTCAACACCAAATAAATAACAATATTAGCAAATCATACTTCAATTTTAAAATACCGCGCCAATAATTAAAAACGGCCGCTAGAAATAATAAATATGTGAATAATCATTTCCAAAGCAACATCCGACCTCCGACCAGTCCAGTCAACCTACCAACATAATATGTGTGCTTGCATACGCATACTTATATTGGTGTGTGTAACATTAAACTTGGCAACATAGCGTGAAGCGGTAAGTGCGTTCTTAAAATAGATGAACGAATGCACGTTATTTAATGATAATTTTTTTTAATATATAAACATAACTTTTGATTACATATTATAGCTGACCATATTTTAAACAAAATTTAAAAGACAGCATGTTAGTACTTCATCTACGTAAGTATATATTACATGCGAAAGAACGAGCTACTTAAGTGGCTTCTTCTATGATGAGCCACAGAATGTGGTATGACATAAATATATATATATATATACATCCCGCAACAGATTTGGCAACCTTTCACTTCGCATCCTTTTGGCAACCACTGCTTACGGTAGGTTTTTAAATAAAATTGCTGTGAATGTTCACATGTTTTTAGCTTAAGAAAAGAGTGATAGTAAAAGAATTATCCAGAAATTGTGTTTTAAGGGTATTCAAATTTTTGGTAGTTACGTATACTTTAGAGTCTTTTGGACTTCCTTTCATATTGCCGTCGTATTGGTAACCGCGTATATCCTACGTATATCACACTTCATTCCATGTTTAGGGCGTCCGTTCATTACGAACATTTGACGACCTCCGTATATTCCTGTATGCATTACGTTTATATTATGACGCTTTCAGAATCCTTTTAATTCGGTCGCGATTTGCCAACGGTGTATCATAGGTACATAATGATTGGTTATCATACAAAGGCTAACTTGACGACATAATAAAATTTGGCATTTTTTTTAAATTTACTTGTTTGGTTTGGTGGTGTTTGGGAGTGGGGATAATGGTCGCTTCCTGAATAGAATTCTACCTTCAACATTCTTCTACCACTAAGCGCTTAGTTTAGCGAGGAAATTAAATTAATTCATTCATGTACAATCTTAATATATAAAACAAAGTCGGGTTAGTTACACTATTTATAACTCGAGAACGGCCGGGCCGATTTTGATGATCTTTGATTTATTGGATTTGTCTCTTCTCCGGATAGGATAATAACTATTAAAAAATCACAAAAATTAACGAAAAATATAGTTATTAAGAAAATTATTTTCCCCATACATTTTGTATGGAACGAATTCTCATATTTGAAAGAGCTGCGGGCATTTTGTGATAAGTACCTATAATATTGAACTGTGCGTGAATTTCAAAAATTCAACAACGTCAAATGTCAATGCGCTGATGGTTTTGTTTTATTCTTAGACATATAATGTTGCTTCTCTTTCTTACACACAAAATGTCAATAGTCGAAAATTAGACAAACGGTGAACGTATGTCTCCACCCATCCAAAGGAAAGATACAATAATTATAATAAAAATCCCTCACACATCTAAAGAAAATAAAAAGCATTTTTTTTACATCAGTTCACAAATGAGGCCCCGAAGAAAATTATTTTTCTTAGGACTCAGGACCTATGTCATCTTAGGGGATGCTGTGTGGAGGGTATTTTAAAGGAAGGGAAGGATAGGAAGTTCTGGGAAGGAAAAAGGTATAAGGGGTGGATAGGAATCTGGGGTCAGTGTGTTCGGGAGTGACGGACGTAAGAATCCATACCTCCAACTGCGGTGCAAGGCGATGGGTCGAGAGAGTCCAGCTGGAAAGGTCAAAAGGCCTCCCTCAACCATTCTCTCTCGATCCGGCCCGCTACGCAGCAGGTGGGCAGACGCATCCGCCACCAAGACCCGGACAAACGTTACCCCATGAACCCGGCCACCCCTGCTAAATCACCAAACGTAGCGAACCACTTGGGGTGACCTATGGGTGACTTATGACAGGGGGATTGGTTATCCAATAAATGGTTCCCGGGGCGGCGGCACCCATACCCGCCTCCCAAAGTCTCGTAAGTAAGTGGAAAAATAAGAAAATCACAAAAAATATAAAAACGTACACAATGTCATCTCTTGAGTCTGATACTGACAAAAACAAAACACGGACAGTTGCGCATTGATGATTGCTTCATTGTGTAATTTTTAACGTAATAAAAAAACTTAATTTAATTCAACACTTATTGATTCTGAGGCGGTACAAAGTTCGTCGGGTCAGCTAGTCTTTTATGATTTAAAAAAAAAATAGCGTTCAGAGCCGCTAATATTACAAATATTATTTTGAAGGAAACCAAAACAGAATCCCAATAATTCAAAACGGTAAACGATTATTATGATAACGTTTTACATTTGGGAGGCAATATCAAACAAATTATAAATTTGGGAGGCGGGTGTGGGTACCGCCGCCCCAGGAACTATTTATTGGATAACTAATAACCCTCCCATTGGTAACACCAAGTGGTTAGATATGTTTGGTGACTTAGCAGGGGTGCCTGGGTTCACGGGGTGAGGTTTGTCTAGCTCTTGGCGGCCTATGCATTTGCCCACCTACCACATGGCGGGTCGGATCGGGAGAGACTGGTTGAGGGAGATCTTTTCATCTCTCCAGCCAGACCCTCGATCCATCGACTTGTACCACAGTGGGAGGGATGGTCACTCCTGGACACATTGACCCCAGATTCCTAACCACACCTCATACTTTATTCCTTCCCAGAACTTCCTCTCCTTCCTTTCCCTAAAAATACCCTCAACACAACATCTCCAAAGATGACATAGGTCCTGAGGGAAATTGTTTTCCTCAGGCCCTCCTTTGTGGAGCTAATGTAAAAAAATATAAAGTGTCAAAATTAACTATCGCTTTTGGCTTCTTTTTTAAATCTCTGCATTGATCCAATCGTTATTTTAGTTACCGATTAATCAGAATAAAAGTGGCTACCGTTTTGCGATAGGTAGCAAGGTAATATTTTTATAAAGAAAGACAATCATTCTCGGGTTACGAATAACCTGTCACTTATATTAAACTAGCTGTTACGCGGCATGCGTTGCTATGCCATTGAATAAATAATTGTTTCTCCGTGCATGTCCTTTCCCATTCGTCCCGTTTCCCTCCCCGCCTCCCCTTCCTCAACTGCGTCCTCGAAGAAAAAGATGTACCTACCTATGTTTCACTTCATTCCTAACTTTTAGTGGCGATCGGGTATGACGTATTCCACATTTCATTCCTAGCCTTTAGTGGCGACCGGTGGCGAAACAACGTTGCCGGTTTAAGTCAAATCCCGTACGAGTGTTGAGGTGCACGCCGCGGCGGCGTGATTTGCGACGTTGCCCCACATATTTCTTCTTTTCGATCGTTTTTACGGTCAAATTTACTTCTATAAAATTCCGTTTTCCTATTTTTTAATTTTTTTTTATTAATAATAATAATAATAATAATAATCTTTATTTGGAAAACAAACAGCTTTACAAAGATGCATAAAAATAAAGAATGCTAAAATAAAACAGTAAGCCTAAAAACATGTTTTCGCTGATAAAATTTGTTTTTTTTTCGCTGACAAGAAAAACATAAAGAAAAACTAAGAAAAAAATAGTTAAGAGAAGCTAAATTAAACATAAAGAAAAACTAAGAAAAAAAAAATAGTAAGGAGAAGCTAAATACTCAAATAATGCATGATAAAATATAGAAAAACACAATAAAGGGTAAGCTTATGATCTTATAGGAGTATATGGATGATTTTTATGTAATGGTAGAAGAAGTCGGGGACGCCCGAGAAAGACATGGCACGACCAAGTGAATCAGATACTTGAGTCGGGCCATGTCAGGAGTCAGAATAATAGAAGAGCATGTATGAGACGGTGTATGAATGTGAACGAGGCAAGGAGTGTGTGCCAAGACCGAGTTGTTTGGCGGTCCGTCCTCTCTGCCTACCCCTGCGGGGAAACGGCGTGATGGTTAGTTAGTTAGTTAGTTAGTTAGTTTTTATGTAATTAGGGAATATGAAAATATATTGCAAATTAGGAAAAGGAATCTGATTAATAATATAATAAATAAATATGGATGTTAAGTGGTGTGTTGTGATGCATTACATTTATCTGATAGTGTTGCTTTGAATTTGTTGAAAGTTATATTGAAGATGTCTGTATATGTGAGGTGTGTGTTATGATAGTGGCAGGCTCGATGTATGAATTCATTTTGTAAGTAGTTGGTGTTGGAGCGGCTGTTATAAAAAAGGGATACGTTTCTGCCATTGCGACCAGGAACTCTAATATCTATTTTTTGTAAAAGATACGGGGAAGATATCGTATTATTTAGGATTCTGTACAAAAACAATTGATCAGAAATAATTCTCCTACAATTTAATTTCGGGATTTTAAAGAATTGACGAATATCTTCATTTGATTGGAATGCATAAAACGACCGAAAATTTATGTAGGAGAGAAATTTTTCCTGAACACGTTCGATTCTATGAACATATGTTATATATCTTGGATTCCAAATTTGTGAGGCGTGTTCTAGGTGCGGACGAACATAGGTATAATAAAGCAAAATAAATGTATCGAGAAAATAAAATAGTTTTGATGTTCGTAGTATAAATCCTAACATTTGGGTGGCTTTAGTGACAATGTTATTAATATGTAATTGGAATGTAAGTTTGGAATCTAAGGTAACACCCAGGTCCCGAACTGATTCTTTTCTTTTAATATCGACATTGTTTATTGAATATTTAAATATTATTTTGGTCCTATTTCTCGTAAATGATATTGAGTAACATTTATCTATGTTTAGGAACAAGCAGTTAATTTTGCAATATTCGCTGAGATTATTAAGGTCCTCCTGTATTTTTAAGCAGCACGCGATATCATCGATTGGAAGGTATAGTTTCATATCATCTGCATATAAAATTGCCTTGCAGTGTTTAAAACAACTCGTAATGTCATTAATATAGATATTAAACAGGAGAGGACCCAAAATTGATCCTTGTGGAACTCCTGATGTAATATTGACCCAATTTGATTTGAAACCACTTAGCACAACAGCTTGCGAACGGTTTCTGATATATGAGTCTAGCCATCTTAGTAGATCTCCATGGATACCCGCAAGTTTTAGTTTTCTAAACAGAATGGAATGGTTAATTTTATCGAACGCCTTGCTGTAATCTGTATAAATGGCATCAGTTTGAATACGCTTATCCATATTATGAAGTATAAAGTTCGTAAAACAAGCTAAGTTAGTAGTGACGGATTTACCGCTTCTGAAGCCATGTTGGTGTTCACTAAGAATGTTCTTTAATGCGTTGGAGATTTGGTCTGCTGCAAGTTTTTCGAATAATTTTGAGAAAATTGATAGTTTGGATATTGGCCTGTAATTTTGTACAAGATTTCGCGGACCGGACTTGTATATTGGGGTTACAAATGCTTGTTTCCACATAGAAGGAAATTTACCTGTTTGTAACGAACGTTTAAATAATATTAATAATGGATACGCTAAATTCTTTGAGCATTTGGAGATAAATATAGGTGGAATTCCATCTGGACCAGCACCTTTGCTAGAATCGATTTGGTTTATGTACTTCAAAATTAGATCATAACTAATCTCTAAATCACTAATTTCGGCAACGCTGTGGTCTGCATGAGAGTTTACATTGGGGACATCACATTTCTCGTATACTGAATAAAAGAACGACGAGAACAGCTGCGAAATTTCTTGACCGGTATGAGCAATTTCGTTTTGATAATTCATAGTACTAGGAATGGATGATGTCGTACGTTTAGATTTTATGTACGAAAAGAGAGATTTAGAATTTCGATGAATATTCCGTTCTGCATTGAGAACAAAATTTTGGTGACACTCTTTGGACATATTTTTTTGCCTTTTTCGTAGAATTGAGAAAGCTTCGTAATCAGATGGATTATTATATTTCTTGAATTTCGATAGATATTTATGTTTTTCTCTTGTTATTTTAATGAGGGCAGGTGAGTACCATGGTGGATACTTTAGTACTTGAATAAATTTGCTAGGTATAAATTGATTTATAACAATGTTTAATTCATTATAAAATGTCTCGATTGCTATATCTATATCAGTGTTATTAAGTTTTGTAGGCCAGTCAATGTTAGATAAGTGAGTATTGATTTCATCATAGTTTCCTTTGGCGAATATGTATTTTTGAGATTTGTTATGTACAAGCGTGGATAAGATATTGAAAGGTAAGTCAACATGTAACGCTTTGTGGTGTATGTCTTCTGGAACTAAAGGTAATTCAGGCAATAAGACTTTCAGATTTATATTAGATAAGATAAGGTCTAGTATTCTTTCATTAGCATTAGTGAAACTATTAAATTGTTGTAGGCTAGAGAAAGACAGATAATCTATGAACTGTGAACTAATCGTGGACTGATATTCTTCAGGAATAAGATATGAGTTATGATCATTTAGGGTCCATTTAATTTCCGGTAAGTTAAAATCACCAAGAATTATGAATTTATCATCCGGCAAAGACAACATTTTTTGATTAAGTTGCGTGGAGAAATTGAGCAATTGAGAATTAAATCGAAGATTTCTAGGAATATATACTGAGCATATATGTATGTTATCCATTCCACCTTGTTCCGAGGGCACCCGAATTGTGATCCAAATATCTTCATCAGTCAATTTCCAGTCATTAACAGTTGCGTTAATGTAGCGTTTTACTGCTAGCAGTGTGCCACCTCCTCTTGATTGACCTGTGTCAGCATAGTTTCTGTTGCGGATAAATACGTCATATCTAGAGTCAAAGAGTTCACCACTATTAATGTTATCATTCAACCAACTTTCAGTAATGCCTATTATATCATAGTCACTACACACTATATTTATTATTATTTATTGAGTTAGTTGTACTACATGAATATAAACTAATAAGCACAATGTAACATTTCATTTGATAAATTTAAATATTTTTACAGTTAGCATAACATTAATTTTTAAATACATTCGTTCTTTCTTCATACTTTCAGGCATTTCATCGTACATCTTTAGTCCTCTATACATTAGGCAGTTCTGCGATATTTATTTCTTCATTTGTGGCAATCGAACTCTGTTTTTACAGTAGAACCCCGTTAATTCGAACCCCGATAATTCGAAAAAACGCGTAATTCGAAATTTTCGCCAAAAAAAAGTCCCCAGAAATTTTTTTTCATACAAAATGATTTTTTAATTCGAAATTCGTAATTCGAAATTTATTTTTGCCCGCACACGAAAATTCGTTTGTGTAATTCGAAAAACATGGATTTTAGCAAAAAAAAATAAAAGTAATTTCGTAAATTAGAATCTGGCAGACAGCCGTGGTGGTAAAATGCCGTAAAATGTCGATTTACGCGGTTAACATCGTCCTAATTCGTATTATTATTTTGTAAAATCTGAATTGGTTGTGGTATTTTTAACGAATTTTCTTAGAATATAGTAATTTAAAGGTCCGACCGCGACGGAATTCGGCCGCGAAAATCGATTTACGCGAAATATATCGTATTTTTATGAATTTATTCCAAAAAGGTATCTGAATTAGGGCTGGCCGCGACGGGATTCGGACGCGAAAACTCAATTTACGCGAAATATACCGAGTAATTACGATTTTTTTCCGAATAGGTATTTGAACAAGGGCCGGCCGCGACGGGATTCGGCCGCGAAAATTCGATTTATGCGAGATATATCGTATTTTCATGAATTTATTCCGAAAAGGTATCTGAATTATGGCCGGCCGCGACGGGATTCTGCTGCAAAAATTCGATTAGCGCAAAATATATCGAATTTTTACGATTTTTTTTTCAAAATAGGTATTGAACAAGTGCCGGCCGCGATGGCAATCGGCCGCGAAAATTCGATTTACGCGAAATACATCGTATTTTTATGAATTTATTCCGAATAGGTATTTGCTTATGGCCGGCCGCGACGGTATTCGGTCCTGAAATTTCGATTTACGCGAAATATACCTAGTTTTTACGATTTTTTTCCGAATAGGTATTTGAACAAGGGCCGGCCGCGACGGGATTCGGCTGCGAAAATTCGATTTACGCGATATATATCGCATTTTTATGAATTTATTCCGAAAAGGTATCTGCATTATGGCCGGCCGCGACGGGATTCGGCTGCAAAAATTCGATTTACGCGAAATACATCGTATTTTTATGAATTTATTCCGAATAGGTATCTGCATTATGGCCGGCCGCGACGGTATTCGGTCCTGAAATTTCGATTTACGCGAAATATACCGAGTTTTTACGATTATTTCCGGATAGGTATTTGAACAAGGGCCGGCTGCGACGGGATTCGGCCGCGAAAATTGGATTTACGCGAAATATATCGTATTTTCATGAATTTATTCCGAAAAGGTATCTGCATTATGGCCAGCCGCGAAGGGATTCGGCTGCAAAAATTCGATTTGCGCGAAATATATCGAATTTTTACGATTTTTTTCCAACTAGGTATCTGAACAAGTGCCGGCCGCGATGGCAATCGGCCGCGAAAATTCGATTTACGCGAAATACATCGTATTTTTATGAATTTATTACGAATAGGTATTTGTATTATGGCCGGCCGTGATGGTATTCGGTCCTGAAATTTCGATTTACGCAAAATATACCGAGTTTTTACGATTTTTTTCCGAATAGGTATTTGAACAAGGGCCGGTAGCGATGGCAATCGGCCGCGAAAATTCGATTTACGTGAAATACATCGTATTTTTATGAATTTATTCCGAATAGGTATCTGCATTATGGCCGGCTGCGACGGTATTCGGTCCTGAAATTTCGATTTACGCTAAATATACCGAGTTTTTACGATTTTTTTCCGAATAGATATTTGAACAAGGGCCGGCCGCGACGGGAATCAGCCGCGAAAATTCGATTTACGCAAAATATATCTATTTTTATGAATTTATTCCGAATAGGTATCTGCATTATGGCCGGCCGCGACGGGATTCGGCCGTGAAAATTCAATTTACGCGAAATATATCGTATTTTTACGATTTTTTTCCAAATAGGTATCTGAACAAGTGCCGGCCGCGATGGCAATCGGCAGCGAAAATTTCGATTTACGCGAAATACATCGTATTTTTATGAATTTATTCCGAATAGGTATCTGCATTATTGCCGGCCGCGACGGTATTCGGTTCTGAAATTTCGATTTACGCGAAATATACCGAGTTCTTACGATTTTTTTCCGAATAGATATTTGAACAATGGCCGGCCGCGATGGTATTCGGCCGCGAAAATTCGATTCACGCAAAATATATCGTATTTTTACGAATTTACTTCGAGTAGGTAGGTACCTGAATTCAAAGGGCCAGCTGCATCGGAAACAGGCTACGAAATTTCGATTTACGCGGTAATAATCACATTTTTTTTAGTTTAAAGGGATGGCTGTAACGGTAATCGGCCGCGAAAATTTGATTTACCTACTCGGAAAGTATCGTATTTTTGTGAATTCATACTTCGAATAAAAGGGCCGTCCGCGGCGGTACACGGCTGAGTAAACTCGATTTACCCAGGGAATAAGCGTATTTTTACGAATTTATTCCGAAGAACCTACCCGAATTTGAATTTGCCGCCAAAAAATTAAATTTTCGGCGATTTTTTTTTTTTTTTTTCGCAAAATTTCGAATTACGTGGGAATTCGTTAATTCGAAATTTTATTTTTGATGTCCCGTGGATTTCGAATTAACGGGGTTCTACTGTATTTCTTGTTTCGTAATTATGTACGTCTCTACTAAAACAATTTCATCCTTAAAGTATTTTGGCATTTGGTTTTTCACGATTTTATGCACAAAAATTAACAGATTAAATGGTAGTCTCTTTTTTATTGGAATCCAATTGAGCTAATCTCTCATTTGATTAATCCTTGCGAATTTGCCTTTCCCCAGTATACATTTCATAGCTCTGTCCTGAATAATTTCTAGTTTGTTTAAATTTCCTTCATTGGCCAAATATAACATCGTAGAGACGTATTCATTGAATATATAACTCAAACCATCATGTCAAATACCAAATCAATAGAAAAAAAGATTTCACACAAAAACCAACATCTTAAACCATGGATAACCCAAAGCGTTATAAATTGCATTAGAAAAAGAGATGAGCTACACAGGAAAGTTAAATTAAATCCTTGTGATATTTTTATACAACGATATTATAAAAGATACAGAAATATTTGCAAAAATGTTGTACGCAATGTCAAAGAAAATTATTATAAGAAAAAAATAGACGAATGTAACAATGACCCACGCAAATTATGGAAGATCATAAATGAAATTACAAGTGCAAAATCATCCCATAACAAGAGCATAGACGAACTAACAATTGAAAATACCCAAATCTCTTTCGCAAAGCATCCGGACAAAATTCTCGAATACGTAAACGAATGTTTTACTAATATAGGGTCACAATTAGCAAAGAAAATCAGACAACCAAAAACTAGCATTTTACCAGAAGAAAAGGAAAGTATGAACCAGATAGATAAATTAAAGTTAACTGATGTAACCAATACTGAAATCAGAAATGCAATTGTATCCCTTAATGTTAATAAATCATCCGGAAATGATATAATATCAAATAAAACAATAAAACAACTCCAAAATGAGCTGACCTTCCCATTGACATACTTGGTCAATCTGTCTATATCTACGAATGTATTCCCCTCTTGCCTTAAAAAAGCTACAGTTATACCCATACATAAAAGTGGTAACAAAAAGGATATATATAATTACCGACCCATAAGTCTCTTAAGCTCCTTCTCAAAAATCTTGGAAACTGTAATGAAGAAGCAAATTGTTCAATTTCTTGAACAAAACAAATTATTATCACCATCCCAATATGGCTTTAGGGAAAATCTAAGCACCAATGATGCCATAGAAAAACTAACAAGCATAGCCATAAAAAACATAGATGATGGGAAAAAGTGTTTGGCTTTATTCATAGATCTTCAAAAAGCTTTTGACACAATAGACCATAAAATATTACTAACTAAGCTAAAAAAAATAGGAATGGCCGAAACAACAATGAACTTATTAGAGTCATATATAACAGGGCGAGAACAACAAGTACAAATTGGTAAACAAAAGAGCAAACTACTATCTTTAAACTATGGCGTTCCTCAAGGAAGTGTACTGGGACCGATTCTATTCATTATCTATATCAACGATTTACATAACCTTATCATTAAAGGAAACATAATCAGTTTTGCTGATGATACTGTTTTATTATTTCAAGAAGAAAATTGGACGGATACATTTAATGAGGCTGAACAAGGGCTTAGTGCACTTCAAAATTGGCTTAAAATCAACTCGCTTACCCTTAATATAAGCAAAACTAAATATATAACATTTTCAATAAACGCACGGAGCCAACCAATAAAATCACTAGAACTAAAACTACACGAATGCCATGGAAATAATATACAATGTAACTGCCCCGTCATAGAAAAAACGCAAAACATAAAATATCTCGGAGTAATAATTGACGAAAATCTTAGATGGGACCTACATATTAAAGGTATTACGGAAAAACTCACAAGCCTTATATATTTCTTTAAAAATCTAAGAAACGTGGTAAATAAAAATGATATGAAAAAGGTCTACTACGCGTTGTGTCATTCTCGAATTGAATATGGAATCATAGGATGGGGATCTGCTACACATACGTACCTCCACAACCTGAATACGATTCAAAAAGGAATCATAAAGACCATATTGAAAGTACCAATTAGAACGCCTTCAATTGAAATTTTCAATAGCTTCGACGTACCAAATGTACAGCAAATATATGCCAAAAATATATTATTGAAGATTTTCAAAAATAATGAATCCTCTACTAGACCATGTATGCATAACACAAGATCGAATAAAAACGATATAAAAAATATTCCAAGTTATAAAACCAGTTTCGGACAAAGAAACTATACATACTTTGCAACAAAACTCCATAACATCCTTCCCCAAGACATAAAACTAATAAAAAATCCTAATGAATACAAATCAAGAATAAAAATATGGCTAAAAGAGGTCAATGAAAAAACCCTAATGAAGACATTAAAAACGACATAGAAGACAAATAAACCATATTTAAATAACTTTAGTCCGCCTCGGCACAGGACCCCCTAGTGAGGAGGACTAAGAAATACAATAATTTATACTTAATTTCACCATTATATCTTGTATGTAACAATTATTTTATATAGTCGCTAAAATAAAAAAAAAAAAAAAAAAATCCAAATGTGGAGTAACGATAGTTTTATAAATGAGCTCCGTAGTGTTTCTATTTAATTTATGTCGTAGTTTTCTAAAAAAAATTGACCTTTTTTGATACATTTTTTAGCACACATTCAAAGTTTGCCGTGAAAGTCAGTTTTGAATCGAATATTACACCCAGGTATTTGATTTCATTTACTTTTCCAATTTTTTCACCATTAATTGTCATATTTAACCCAGTGTTACGCGTTTTATCGCCTATTTCCATATATTTTGTTTTGTTTACGTTCAGTTTCAGCTTGTTTAATTTCAGCCATTTGCTATATTTTGTAGGTCTTCGTTTATTTTGTTAATTGAATCTATGTAATCTTCACACGAAAAATAGATTAAGGTATCGTCTGCAAATAGTCTAATTTTGCAATGATAATTTATAATTTACAGGAGTTCACTTACTCTGACGGTGATGGTGGGATACGACCCAAATCCCAAATTAACACTGATTTCAGGTTTTAGACAGCGGATGTGTGAAACAAAGACGAGCTCACCAGTTAATTTTACTCGAAAAAATATTAAAAAATTCTGATAACGACCTTCGTACATCGTTTCCACAAAACTTCAATGTATTGACCAAATCCAAGAAGAAAATATGAATAAATGATATAGAAATAACAAAATAAATACACTGCGCAGTTCACACGCCATAGAAATGAAACATCAGAAAACTAAAGTAGGCAAAAGTGTGTAGGCTACGAAGCACCGCACAAAGAGGAGACCGATTATTCTCCTCTTTGTGCTTTGTGATTAAAGTTTTTGTCCCTTTTTAGTGTCGCTATTTTTCGTTTCATCGAGCTTTAAATCACAAAGAAAGATAGACTAACATTGCTGGGTTACGAATAACCCAATAATGTTTGAAAATCTCCATCATTATTGGGTTACGAATAATCCAAAAATGTTTGAAAATCTCCTACTACCACCACAGAAAGCCGAAAATGTTGTTTGTGTTGGGGTGGGACTTTTTTTACATTAGCTCCACACAGGGACCCTGAGGAAAATAAATTCCAAAAGGGCCTATGTCGTCTTAGGGGATGCCGTGTGGAGGGTCTTTTAGGGAAAGGAAGGATAGGAGGTTCTGAAAAGGAAAAAGGTATGCGGGGTGAGTAGGAATCTGGGGGTCAGTGAGTCCAGGAGGGGACGTATTAACCCATCCCTCCAACTACGGTGCAAGGCGATGGGTAGAGAGAGAGCACTACTGGAAAGGTCAAAAGGCCTCCCACAACCAGTCTCTCTCGATCCGGCCCACCACGCAGCAGGTGGGCAGACGCATCCACCGTCAAGACCTGCACAAACTTCATCCCATGAACCCGGGTATCTCTGTTAAGTCACCAAACGCAATGAACCACTTGGGGTAACGTACGGCAGAGGTGTTGGTTAACCAATAAATGGTTCCTAGGACGGCGGTACCCATACCCGCATCCCGAACCTAAACGCGATGCCCATTAAACCACTGACCGGTCAATGATTCTATCTTTAAAATAAATATATAAAACTTGTGTGCAGTTCACCTTCACAAACCTACCTTACACCCAACATAATAAAATTGCCAAATATATTACGTAAAAATGTTAATAATTAGGTAAATACTGTAATACTTATATAGAAATAAATAAATAAAGTTCACACGAGGGAGAAGTGAAGCCTTCATAAAACTAAACCTAGAAAGACTGAAACGAATCAGGAGTAGGATAATTGTTTTATTTATTGTAATATTTTTACCAAGTGTAAAAATTATTTTATTCTACGAAACACCGCACAAAGAGGGCACAGATTAGTGTCATTCTTTCGCAGGCTAATTCCTATATATGTATAATCCTAACATCTGGTCTCTGAAAATGCAAATAAATGCACATTCATTGTCAAAGTATGGCTCAATCAAAACCTTATAACTCTGAACTGCGGAAAAACTCTTTATATTCCATTTAACAATACCAAAAAGGCGACAGACACCCTTAACTCCCTTAAATATAAGGTTTCACAAAAATACTTACAATCCTGTCTAATGCTCTAACTGTACGGAAATGAATACGGGGATTTTTTTTATATGAATACCTCACAGGAGTCCCAGGTGCTCCGTCTGGAGCCAGTAAAACTATGGCATCTTCCATTGGGGTATGTTGTGAGGATGAAGGTGGCGGGGAGGGGAAGGAGATGAGGGAGAGGAAGGTGGGGAAGTACCTGGTTATTCAGATCTGGTCACCAAACACGGCTAAAGTCTTACACCAGGGCGATACTGAGTGTACTTTCCACTCTGGAACGTGCCGCAAATATACCATATATTTACTTCTTCAAACTTCGCAAAATTACTTTGTGGCATCATTAATTATATAATGAATAACAGATCACTTTGTAGAAACCACTATATTATAAACAATATCTACATGTTTCCATAACAATGTTATCTTCATCAGGATATAAAGAAAAATAAATGACAAACAAGTATAGACAAATTAGAATAAACTAGAACATAGACAAAATATTAAAAAAGGAGAGGTGATTAATTGCTTAAAAATCACAAAAATAGTTATACAAAATTAAATATAAAAATTATTTAATGAAAAATAAAATTGCATTTAGATAATAAAAAAACTTTTAAGAACAAATAATTCAAATAATTAGTCTAAATCAAAAAATAAATAATTATAGTTATTGTAAGTATTAATAAGAAAATAAATTTAAAAGATGGCTATTTTAAAAAAATGTTTGGTTATTTATAAAATTTAATTTACTATTAATGCTTTTTCTAATTTCTAAAATTTCTAAATTATCCAATTGCATGCCCGTAGTGTTAATTTTAAGACCTGTATTAATATCAAAAGAATGACTTGTTTCCAAAATATGGTTGGCAAATTCAGAATAATAATTATTATTTAAACATCTTATATGTTCCTTAACTCTAATGTGAAAATTTCTAGAAGTTTTTCCAAAATAAAAAAGTTACAATCATTACAAATTAATTTACAAACCCCAGATATGTTAAAAAAATCACATTTATCCTTATTATTTAATATATAATTTTTTAATTTGTTATTTGTATAAAAAGCTGGTTGTACATTATTTGGCATGTTTTTAATTTTTAAATTTGAAATGCTATTATTTAATAAAAAAAAAAATTCTCCAATTATTATCATTTTCAACAACGTGTGGATAAACAAAAGATCTAAAAAACTTTTTCTTATATTTTTTGTTTAACATATTGTCTATTAATTTTGAAGTATAACCGTTATTAATTGCAATTTGTTTAATAGTATTTAATTCTGTTTTAAAATTACGCAAAGATAAGGGAACATTAATTAATCTACTTAGCAAGGTATGAAAAGCTGCAAATTTTTGTGAAAATGGATGATTAGATGTTTCATGTATAATGATATCTGTATATGTATCTTTACGAAAAATATTAAATTAAAAAAACATGTAGATATTGTTTATAATACATATAGGGGTTTATACAAAGCGATCTGTTATTGATTATATACCATATATTATTCTAAAATAATAAATTGTGATATATAACAAAATTAACAAAATAAAGTTTATTTGCTAGACAGGGATTCGATCCCGCAACCTTCGGGTTGCGAGCTAAGAGCCTCACCGCTAAACACCGGCCACACCGGCCATCGA
Source organism: Limnephilus lunatus (assembly GCA_917563855.2). NCBI lineage: Eukaryota > Metazoa > Arthropoda > Insecta > Trichoptera > Limnephilidae > Limnephilus > Limnephilus lunatus. Next base: position 1,624,532 of record CAKJTF020000021.1, read on the forward strand.
ATACAGTTTAATACTTAGGAATTACATTAGACAGCCAACTCAAATGGACAGATCACATAGAAAAGTTTGTAAATAAATTTATGTATTTAACTTATATTTTTAAACGTTTAAATTAAAGAGTCGACATTAAAATAATGAAATTTGTGTAACATGCATTGGTGCAATCATAAGAATCTTATGGAATAATTGGATGGTAGGGGAGGGGGTGTATAATAATAATGTCGCATAATGATATGAACTACCCCTTCCTGCAATTATTCCAAGAAGCTGAATTGTAAGAGATGAGAAAAATTTACTGTGTACGATGTTTAAAATACACAAAATGTATAAAGTCTTGGATAAATACCATTGAAACCGACATTTACTTGCTGTAACATCTGAGCCGATGTAACTTCACAAATTTTATTAATCTTTATTAACATGTCGTGTGAATTGTAATTCAGTAATCACGATCACAATGATTTTATTTTTTATTTATTTAATTTTATTTTTTAATCTCTACGAAGATAGTGCATGTTTATGAGTAAAATTTTAACTGTTTTAAAAACACACAAGTACACCCACGAACTGGCGATGCCTGTGTGGGATTCTTTTGGTTAATCTGCTAATTGTATTATTCTTTACTTTTCAACTGTTTATATAAAAACAATTATATGTATTTTAAATTTATACCAATTTAGGTACCAAAAAAAAGCGGAGCTTTAAAATAAAAGTCAAAATCGATTGATAATTTTGACACCCGAGAAGAAAGATATTTATAGATTTGTGTTATTTTTCTGTTCAATTATACAACATAAAATGATATCATGAAATCGTCTGCCGTTTTAAATTTTCAGTTTTTTTAAATAATAATATAGTGGAGTATTAACGGCTCTGAAAGCAAATTATGTTTAAAAAAAGAGAAATCTTATAAAATTGTACAATAATACACTATTTCAATTCCATTATTTCCACGCATAGCTAAAGGGCTTGTTCACATTGGTCAAGTGGTAAGTCAAGTAGAGAGTACGCTTGCTATATGACTCGCCGAAAACCGTTCGCCTTAATTTCAAATAGAGTAGATACATTTATGCCCGCCGCCCGTTGTAGGATGACGGCGGATGACGGGCTGCTACAAAGCAAAGTAAATACGCTAATTAAGCTGATTTTAATGCTTATTATAGAAGACGTGGAAGAATAAATTAGTGAGATAATAATAAATAAAATGTCCACAAAAAGAGATTAATAGCAGCACAAATAAATAATTTTAGAGTAGCAACTTCGCTCCAATGCCTCGACATTTCCGCGGGTCTACAAATGAACTCTGCTAAAACGGCATGTCAGTGCACAGGGACGCGAGGGGGGGGGGGTCCCTATACGCTCTAAAAATAGAACGAAATTGATTGAATCCACTAAAAAGCTGACTAACCCACTCTACTAAAATGATGGTGTTCGGACGCGTTTAGATATTACTTTACTCCCCACTCGAATAATACATAGCGTGTTTGAACGGCTCTTAAGCGCTTAGGTAGTGGAAAATAGGACAAAATCTGCGGACGTGGGTAGGATTCTAACCAGAGGTCTTCTGTTCAGGAAGCGAGCATTATCCCAAGCATCACCAAGACAGACAAGCACATTAAAAATACCAGTTAGTGGTTGAGTGGGCATCGCGTTTGGGTCCCACCCGCGGGCGTCGCGTGCCCTATTCCTCGGCTAGCTATGGCTATGTCCTCCATCACAACACAAGCAACATTTTCGGCCTTTTGTGGTGGTAATAGGAGATTTTCAAATACTGTTGGTTTATTCGTAACCACAGGGAATGTTTGTCTTTCTTTAAAAAAAAAAAACAAACAAAAAAATGTTTGTTTATATGAATGCGTCTTTAAAATGACAATGCATATGCATGACCTGAAGTTCAGCAAAACGCTGCCCGCAGAGTGCTTGAAAACGCCCTTTATTCAGGGGGACGTTTTACGGTGAAAATTTGAATGTGGGATGGAAGGTTACAAATAAACTTCTTTTTTATGTGTAAATCTTAAAAAACCAAATTCATGTACAGGATTTAGCCTGCGAAAAAATAGGATAGTGTAATCGGTGTCCTCTTTGTGTGGTGCTTCGTAGCCTTCCCACTCTTGTCTACTTTAGTTTTCTGAAGGTTTCACTTCTACGGCGTGTGAATCGCATACTCAGTTATTTTTAAATATGAAACTAGAAAAATCTGAGGTGGCAATAACGTTTAAAATACATTTGTCTAACAAAATATGTGTTTATTGATTCTTTTCTCGGTATCTATAAGTAGTTTTAGTTAGAAAAAACGTAAGGTGAGCCGTTATTAAAACTTTTTAATGTTTGCATTGAAAAATTTAATGTTTTCAAAATTATATGTCTTTCTAATAATAAAAATCTTTCAAAACCAGTTTTTCGTTTTTGGATACATTCAAAAATGTTCCATTTATTTGGATTTCATCGCGAAGCAGAAAATTATGTGACATTCCGACAAAACATGCCCGAGGACTGGAGGGGTAAATTAATGTAAAAGTTCAAAAAGGTGGCAGATTTTAATTGATAATTTTTTGAATTAGTAAATTTAAAAAAAAAACGAATCAAAATGTACACATCTATGAAAAACAATTTTTCCAAATGTGTTCAGCATTACTTAACTATACTAAAAAATGCAATTTTATCAAATTTAAAGAAAAATATGAGTACCTTGCTGACCAACACACCTACACTACAAGGATGAAATCCTCAAAACTACTAGACATCCCGAAATTAAATAGATCTTTTGGGCAGAGAAACCATAATTTCCATGCTACAAAACTATATAATGCCCTTCCAATGGGGTATTTCCACGTATTTTTTTTATTGCTTAAAAAAATTAAGCAAAAAATTACGATGTTTACAGCATTTATATTTTATTTTTATGTTGACGAATAAATTTTCTAGAGCGAGTTGAAGTTTACCATTTTTAAGTCACCGCTAAAACGATGATTTGGGGCGTGGCTATCGAGTGACGTCGTGAGTGCGGACGCTCCCTGACAGTGCTTATTTGTGCTGGTTTAGCCGGGCGTAGCCAGCGACGTCACAAACCCATTTGAAAAAACAGGCCGTTTTGATTTTGTCAGTTTTCGACCGTTTTTAAAATCAATAATATTGAATGAAAACATAAAAAACAAACATTTATAGTAGGATGATTAAAATCAGAAAAATCGTCTTTAAATATTCCGTACATTTTCAATGGAATCCCTCGTTCGTGGAAATACCCCATTGAAATTAAGAACACCATGCAGAAAAAAAAGTTTAAAAAGATATCAAATTATGGCTAAGTAAACGTGAAGATGAGGAAATAATTAAAATTATAGAGTAATCCTAACGTAACCTACAGACAACAAACTTAAATACTTTTAATTTTATTTATTGTTTATTTTGTGAAAATCAACAAAAGATGCAAAAGTGATTCGTAAATAATAATAGCTACTGGCTTTTAAAATATTCTAATGGAACCTCGGGGGTGCCCGGAGCTACGATTTTTAGAAATAAAGATAGCATTTTTGTATTTGATTGATGTACGCTTTTACTCATGCGTTAATGTAAAAAAAATATAACGGATTAAAATCTTTCAATCAATACAAACAGATTGCATCAATACAAAAGGATTGCAATCTTTAGAGCAATCTTTAGGGGTCGGGTGGGAATGCTACCCTTGTTCTACCAGTATTTCAATGGAAGATGCTCCGAGGAACTAGCGTCTTTGATCCCTTCGGCGCCGGTGCATAGTCGGGAAATACGCCAAACGCGCGCCCAACCTGCAGTTCATTCCTAGTTTTGAGTGATGACAAGAAGGGAAGATGCATTCTGCATTTCAAAACTCGTTGTCAGTTCGTTTGAACTCTCCCGTACGAGGGTTGGGGTCAAGGGTCAGGGGGCGGCGCGCAGCGGGTTTAGCACGACGCGTGCCGCGTGTATTTTGGAGGTTGATCGTGTTCACTGTTCACACACAGCTATAATATGCGTGGGACGGCATAATTCAGCATAACGCTCGCCTTATATTCCGATTTGGAATGTACGGCAAGCGATATGCCGAAAAACGCCATCCCACGCATATTATAGCTGTGTGTTAACAGAGATATCCGGGTTTCAGGGGGGGAAGTTTGTCCAGGTCTTGACGGCGGTCTACCCACCTGCTGCGTGGTGGGCCGGATCGAGAGAGACTGGTTTTGGGAGGCCTTTTGACCTTTCCAGTAGTGCTCTCTCTCTACCCATCGCCTTACACCGTAGTTGAAGGGATGGGTTTATAATATATGTCCCCTCCTGGACTCACTGAAATCCAGATTCCTACCCACCCCGCATGCCATTTTTCCTTTTCAGAACCTCCTATCCTTCCCTTACCTAAAAGACCCTCCACACAGCATCCCCTAAGACGACATAGGGAATTTATTTTCCTCAGGGTCCCTGTGTGGAGCTAATATAAAAAAGTCCCACCCCAACACAAACAACATTTTCGGCTTTCTGTGGTGGTAGTAAGAGATTTTCAAACATTATTGGGTTATTCGTAACCCATCAATGTTAGTCTATCTTTTTTTGTGATTTTAAACTCGATGAAACGAAAAATAGTGACCCTAAAAAGGGACAAAAACATAAATCTATAGGATTAACACTGCGAGAATAATCGGTCTCCTCTTTGTGCGGTGCTTCGTAGCCTACACACTTTTGTCTACTTTAGTTTTCTGAAGTTTCATTTCTATGGCGTGTGAACTGCGCAGTGTATGTGTTTGTTATTTATATATCATTTATTTATATTTTCTTCTTAGATTTGGTCAATACATTGAAGTTTGGTGGAAACGATGTTCGATGGTCGTTATCAGAATTTTTTAATATTTTTTCGAGTAAAATTAACTGGTGAGCTCGTCTTTGTTTCACACATCCGCTGTCTAAAAACTGAAATCGGTGTCAATTTGGGATTTGTGTCGTATCCCACCATCACCTTCAGAGTAAGTGGAACTCCTGTAAATTATAAATTAAAATTGCAAAATTAGACTATTTGCAGACGATACCTTAATCTATATTTCGTGTGAAGATTACATTACATATGGCTGAAATTAAACAAGTTGAAACTGAACGTAAACAAAACAAAATATATGGAAATATGCAATAAAAAGCGTAACACAGGATTAAATTTGACAATTAATGGTGAAAAGATTTGAAAATTAAATGAAATCAAATACCTGGGTGTAATATTCGATTCAATACTGACTTTCACAGCAAACTTTGAATATGTGATAAAAAAGGTATCAAAAAGGGTCATTTTTTTTAGAAGACTAAGACATAAATTAGGCCAATGAAGGAAATTTGAACAAACTAGAAGTTATACAGAACAGAGCTATGAGCTGTAAATGTGATGAGCTAAATTGGATTCCAATAAAAAAGAGACTACCATTTAATATGTTAATTTTTGTGCATAAAATCGTGAAAAACCAAAAGCCAAAATACTTTAAGGATGAAATTGTTTTAGTAGAGACGTACATAATTACGAAACAAGAAATATAAACAGAGTTCGATTGCCACAAATGAAGAAATAAAAATCACAGAACTGCCTAATATAAATGTACGATGAAATGCCTGAAAGTATTAAGGATGAAGCAAATGAATGTATTTAAAAATAAATGTTATGCTTACTGTAAAAATATTTAAATTTATCAAATGAAATGATACATTGTGCTTATTAGTTTATATTCATGTAGTATAACTAACTCAATAAATAATAAAAAGGGAATTTTATAGAAGTAAATTTGACCGTTAAAACGATTGAAAAGAAGAAATATTATTTGAAGGCACACATCTCACAGTATCTGAATTCTACGTCAGAGGGCTGGTGTGACTCCGAAGAGTAATCTTGGTATGGCTATTCTGTTATTCTTTCAATTATTTTGTTCCATTTCAATGCATCAACAGTAATCAATACTGTATTGTAAATAAGACACTAAAATGATCGGTCGCCAAATACACCCTAAGCCGCACGGACGTCAATGATCGGTATAAGATAATACGGTTGATCGCGACAAAATTTGAAAAGGCAAAACATTCGCAGCAACCGGCCAAATATGTGCGGCAACGTCGCAAAATCACCCCACCGGGGCGTGCACCTCAACACTCGTACGGGATTTGACTTGAACCGGCAACGTCGCCAATTTGGACTAGTACGAAATGCCGAATACACCACCAAAATTTGCCAACGTCACCGGTCGCCACTAAAGGCTAGGAATGAAATGCGGGATACGTCATACCCGGTCGCCACTAAATGCTCGGAATGAAACGTGGTATACGTCATACCCGATCGCCACTAAAAGTTAGGAATGAAGTGAAACATAGGTAGGTACATCTTCGCGGTCGCCATTTCGGACTTTATGAAATGCAGGATACGTCGTTTCTGGTCGCCACTAAATGCTAGGAATGAAATGTGGAATACGTCACACTCGGTCGCCACTAAAGCGTAGGAATGAAATGCAGAATACATGGCCATGTATATCACCTAGCGCCTAGCTGCATGGCGACAGACTCCGGAACTTTAATATTCGAAATCATCCACTTCAAGCCCAATTTGGCGACCAGGACAAATTTCGCCAAGATGCTTGTGACGACACATATTAATGAACTGTGTAAAAATTTCGAAAAATAAAGTGGCGACCGTATATCGGTCGCCAAATGTCGGTGGTCGCCACTTTAAATGCATATTTGCCCATGATGGTCGCCAAATAGACGGTGTGATATATATATATATATATTATAATGTTAAATGTAATATGGCTACAATAAACCACCTTCTGAATGTGGATAAGGTAAATCTTATCTTAGGGTAAATCTTATCAGACGCCATAAAATATAATATATAAGCTCTTAACTATAAATCCCCGAATTCTTCAATATCAATGACCATTAAAAGTGTATTAGTAATGAACCAACCCTGTACTTGGTGTAGGGCTGCAGGTTCTCCACGCGCACCACGGAGTGGTGTCCCCAGGTCTGGTTGCGGCAGTACTGCCAGGCCCCGGCCAGCTCCTCGTAGCGCCACTGCACCAGGTAGCTCAGGTTGGAGTGACGGGAGCCCTCCCATTCCAGAGACAGGGAGGTGGCGGTGAGGCTGTCCGCCACCAGGGCGGGTGCGGAGGGAGTGCCGATCTTCTCTGAAAGGATGCAAATATATTAATAACTAGCTGAAGTCCCCGGTGATGCTCGGGCTTTACACAGAGTTTTCAAAATCAAATGTAGACAGTGACCTTACTTTGCAAACAAATCAAATCCACACCGCCCGCTTGCCAGCCCGCTCGTCCACCACGTACAGACATTCTCCTTTATATTTTAATATATTTCAACTAATTTACATAAAACCTTGACAAATTATATACCTAAACCTACCTCATGAATTACTCTATCTATTGGCGAAAACAGCATGAAAATCCGTTCAGTAGTTTTTGAGTTTATCGCAAACAGACAGACGCGGGGGAGGACTGTAATTTATAATATGTAGAGATTCAAATAAATAAATTCATTTTAATAAAACATGTTGCCACAGTTACTATTTCACGGTTCCATGAAAAAAAACGTTGACAAAACAGAACATTGGCAAAAGAGAATACTATTTTTATTTGATTTTTCATGCACAGCTGGGCTTTTTCTTGTTTACTTTTTTTAAATTACATCTATTTGAATTTCAATTTTGTTTTCTTAAATGAACGAATGCAAATCTTGGAAGTGGAAATTAACCCACTTCCCGTCATCCAATCGAGCTGAAACTCGGCAGATAGACGCTAACAATGCGTCTATCTTTTGGTGGCACTGCATAGTGGTTACTAGCCAGCCCAAGAGATAGCGCAACTAGGTCGTTTCGTTCAATGTGTAGGACCGGAAAGTCGAAGCTGCTTCACTACTTAAAAAATGAAAAAGTTTTACCTTACAATAAAACTTATATTATGTACTTAGCTATATTTAAAACCTATATAGTGAGATAAACATTACCATTTTGCAGCCAAATTCGACGTTTCTTACCAATGTCTTCGAAATTATAAATTTTGCGCAAAATACTGCAGAATAACAATTTTACGGTATTTTGATGTTTCAAAACAAAAACAAACGTGTTTGACCTTCGCAAAATAAATGCTAATGGCGCATAATTGTTAGCGTCATGACGCCGTGCAACGCAACGCCGCCTGACAGATGCTTTTGGAACTGCCAGGTGACATTGGCTGGAGATTTAAACTGAAAATTTCACACGAATATTGGTAAGAAACGTCGAATTTGGCTGCAAAATGGTAATGTTTATCTCACTATATAGGTTTTAAATAAAGCCTATGCTACATAATATATGTATTTTAGTAAAAAAAAAAAAAGAACATCTAAATGTGCACAATAACATAAAAATAAATTCTTTACAATGCAAGATGGAAAAATATCAGATAGTGACCGAAGCATTTTTGGTCATATTTTGGCCAATTTGCAAACACCTGCAAACTTTTGACCAGCGAATGCACAAGGGTGTTTGCAAATTGGCCAAAATGTGGCCAATTTGATGAGATATTTTAAAACATTTATTTGTCAAAACACCTTCATGCATATTGGAATTATTAAAAAAAATTCCCACGCATTGTGTAATTCGATTAAACACAAAGATAACTTAGTATTTTCACTTTACAACACAGATGTCTCAAATCTCTTCTGGATTATTTGTTAATCACTTGACATTTCGCGAACTGAAATTATTTAAGTAAATATTTTTTTCTTACAAATCATTAATCGGGGATAATTTTATTTATGGAAGGTTTCGCTTTTAATTTGACACAATGTATATTAAAACACTAGACTTTATCACAAGAACCCGATGCATAAATATAATGAAAATAATATTACATAATGTAATTAGTTACCTTTGAGCATCTGAAAATAATAGTTGAGGGCACCATTGCAGCCCATCACGCAGTACAACTCCCTGGCTGAGAGGACATCTGTTGTTACATTCTGAAAACGATAATTAACAATAAATAACAAACAATAAATAATTATTAACTAGGAAATAAAATGATTCTGATGATTGTAGCAATTTAAATTTCAATGAAAACATGCAAATTAAATGTAAATTAACTCTTTTTTTTATTAGAAGTTAATGTGTGCGTGTGTTTTATTTAATCTAAATACCAAACAAGAGTTCCAACAACTCCCAAACGTATGGAGTCAATGGGAATATGGGGAATGTTGTAAGGCTGAAGGTAGTAGGAAAGGGAAGGAGATGGGAAAGAGGAAGGTGGGGAAGTAGTAGGCCAGTGTTGTACACTGCAAGGCTGCCCGAAACAAAGGAAAATTTAAATTCCTTTATGGAATGATTATTGAGTTAATTTAATACGAATTTTTTTTTTCAAATATTTTCTATATGTACAATAATATAATGTGTCAATGTGGCGGACTTTTAACTGTTATAACAAGCCCCACCACCCACTTGTACAATGAACTAAAATAAATTGCTCACAATGAAGACATTAAAAAATAACACCAGTAGTGACAGTAGCATTACATAAAACCACGATCAAAAAATTTTGGGACCGGCCACCGTGTGGTGCAGTCACCCGATCGGAATTCTTTTTGTTGTTGTTAGATAACCACATCTGTCATTGATACTTTCCTCCAAATTTCAGCCTCATAGCTTGACATTTGTAAAAGTTACGCTCTAATGAGTACATCTACATTTGTGCAAGTTTTCGATTTTTTACAATTCGTGGATTTTGCACCATGATAACGCACCGATGTAATATGACAAGAAGGCCTCTTGCTTGCCATAATGGAGGGTATGACCGAGGGGACAAACTCTAGGGCACGCCCACGCCGAGAGTACCTGGAGGACCTGCTGGTGGACGTGCGCTGCTCATCATATACAGATTTCAAAAGAGCCGCACAAGAGAGGGAAGAATGGAAGAGAAGAATAGAGGAAATTGTTGCAAACCAATCCCAGGATTGAAACCAGAGAGAGAGAATGCACCGATGCACAATACGATCCTTATCCGTGAGTTTTTGACCAAAAACAACATGAATACCATCCAGCTTTGAATTTACCTGATCTGGTTCCCTGCAATTTTTTACTGTTCAACCGACTTAAAAAACTACTTCGCGGAATGCGTTACAGCACCCGAGAGGATGTCATGAAAAAATCGGAAAATGGCTCTGATGGACATACTTACCGAAAATTGAGTACCAGCGGTGTATCGAGGATTGGATCGAGCGCTGGTGTAAGTGCGTTGTAGGCGATGGGAAGTACTCTGAATATTGATTTTGATGAATAAACTTGAATTTTCGATTTTATGAATAAAGTCCTAAAACTTTTTGATCAGGGTAATACATTCACTTTTGTGGATGAAACATTGTAATTTAAAAGCGAACAATAACTTTGTTTACATCACTATATTTTTATAGTATTGCCAACCAGGTGTTCGTTCCAGAATGCGATTTTTCCTATTTAGTCAGTCTAGTCACCCTCCCATGTTTTCTCTTCTTCGTAGTATTCATGTTATTTTAGTTACACGCAGTTTCTCTTTTTCAAATATGCAAAGAAAATATTATCCCACGGTTTCTTCTGAAGAACTGGTTCCAAAAGTATATGGATAGAGGACCTGACTCCGGTAACTGGAATCACAGTGACAACCTGTCTCGACACAGCTATATCCTAGTGGGTCAGGCATCGAAAAACCTAATGTAAACATACTTTATATAGATAAATAAATAAAAGATAAAAAACCTACATATTTCTGGTACCAACCATCTTCAAATAAGGTCCCAACCTTGAGAAATAATATGTATTCGGGCTGGTATCATATAAATGCATTGCTTTGCAAAGATTTGGAAGAAAGTGTTAAATATTTAAATTGTTTTATTTTAAGTACGTATCAACCGTCACAACAATACTCTCCCTCTCTTGAACACGTCACCATATTTAAAGAAAAACATACAAATACAAATAATTAATATGGTACATTAACTGTGGGAACAGAATATTTCAGCGGTTCCCACAACTGGATTTTAAAATCTAGCAATAAAACAATTGCTCAAAAGTCGCCGAAAAGGGCCACCAATAAAACTAAATCTAAAACACTTAAGGACAGACAAATATTGCAAATATTACTATAATAAAAGTTCCTCTTAGGTTGGGCCATAAAAGGCCGACAGCAAACACTTTCCCTTGGGGCTGCCATAAAAACATGGGAGGGTGACTAGAGTATTTCTATGAAAAATTGAATTGGTTCACCAAAAATTTGAACAAAAAATTGTGGTTTTTCACAATTTTCCTAAGATTTTTAATATTATATAAATATTCCACAAAGAATCGGTTCCAAAAATAACCAGCTCCTTAAAAAAAATATCTACGGTGACATTGATAGCAAAGAAACCAGTTCCATGTAACTGAGACAGGAATATCGATCATCTCTACCCGAAACAAAAGGCAACTTGACAGTTGGCCCTTATCTATATGTATACCGCGCTTGATAGTACTCTGGACGTTTTTGATTATATCCTTCCTGAACATGCCGTTTATTATTATTCAAATTATTCTCAACACTTTCCTAGTTTGATCTTGGATATGGTAGTTTGATAAGTGAGACTTTCAATTTGGAAAATTGACAATATTTGTCAGACAACAAGTATCCTGATATTCATCATTGCATAAGGCGCTAACATCCTCGAATCTACATCATAAATGTGGAAGTAATACGGGGGAATAATCCAGGGATTATTTCACTTTTAATCCGAATACCAGTTTTAATAAATAATAATTAGTAATAAATCATTTGTAAACGCATTCAGTCGCTTGACGCCATTAACTTGTATTGCAGTAAATTCAAATCTCCCGCTGGAGAATGAACTTCAAGTTACCCCCTCGATGAACTAACCTTGTTAAATACATTTTCTACAAACCTCGGGTTATACCCATAGCTACTTCATTTATCACTATGATACTCAATAATACTTTAAGTATAAATCAAATCTAAAAGATAGGTTAAGAGATACATTTAATATTTGGCCTTCAACATATGTTTTGAAACAATGAGAATCTGCTAAAGAATCTAAATAATAGAGTTATGGTTTTATTATGTTGTACTTCTATATTATAGAAGTTTAATGTGCGTCTGTCACCGCTGATCATAGATATTCGCCAGATAAACATTTTAAAACCCATACCAGACCCATACCAGAATTTGCTCACAAATATGGCAAATATACCATCATCACCTTATAGAATTTAGAATGTAAAATAGTAAAGATGTTTACCTATCCAACACTCTAATCTGGCACATGGCTGTGTTTTGACAATGTCAGGTGGGTCAACACCAACATTTAAACATAGCACCAAAGCTACGCAATGCGTTTTGTACTGAAATCAAATAAAAAATCATAATTAGTAAAGTGTGCGTTCTCGAGGATTTCTGATAAGGAACAAGTAATAATGAATTAGATAACAGTTGCCCCCAAATCCACAAGTCATAAAATCGCTATTATTAACACCACAAGCCTTGTTTTGTGTGTCTAGCTGAACTGAATGTGGGCACTGGCGGAATCTGATTGCATTTTATACATATATAAACCTTCCAACGCAAATTTACCTGGATGTCTCTAAGTGCTGTCAGGCACTGAGCGAAACAATCATTAAAATGTTACGGGACATCAATAGAACTCTAATATATGGGAAAAAATTCGGTTTATGGGCGAAATTCCTAAAAAATAAAACTAATTATTTTTATACTAACTATGGGCCAGGGAATCCGAATCTGAAAGAATTAGGGGCTAAAGTTCGGTTTAGTGGCGAAATTCCTAAAAATACAAACTAGTTATTTTTATACTAACTATGGGCCGGGGAATACGAATCTGAAAGAATTAGGCGGCGGCAAGCAATATTAACTGAATTATACGACTTTAAAATTTTTTTTTACACACATAGGAAAATGGCCATTTTGGAAGCATTCTGATTCCTAGAAAATCAAACTAGTTATTTTTATACTAACTTTGGGCCGGGGAATCCGAATCTGAAAGAATTAGGCGGCGGCAAGCAATATTAAATGAATTATACGACTTTTAAATTTTCAATATACAAACAGCCATTTTGACACATGAAAACCATAGAAACTATTATAATGTTGGTTTTAACATTAAAAGACTTTGTTATTTTAGATAACATTTATTAGGATTTGTCGACATACTTGAAAAGACAGAGTACTCCTAGTGACCTTCCGTTTCCGGATTTGACATAGACTTTAATACATAACAAAGACAATTTTGTCATAGACATTTTTATACATAACATCTCCCTTTTTTATAAAAAAAAATAAAATTAATTTTATGTAAATATCATTACTTAATTTTACATGTATCTGTCAGGAATCTTCACAACTCTTCCTGATCTGGTTACGACTTGACTTGAGGTAGATGGAACCGCAAAATCTAAACTTGGAAAATACATTTGACTATTATTCTGACTTTTATTTATTACTTCTGATGATTGACTTTTTTCTTGGCTATTATTATTATTATTTTTATTTGACTTATCATATCTTAAATGAATTCTATTTCTTCTAAATTTACTTCCATTTGAAGTTTCAATGACATATGACCTTGGACTTTTATTCCACAAATCTTTTACTACTGCTGGCTCCCAATGACTTTCTGGCTTTCTTTTAAAAACTACTTTATCCCCAATATTTAAAGGTTTTAAATCCTGACTACCTCTATCGGCATATTTCTTCATTTTATTTTGTCGATTTACTATTTCATTTTCATATTCTTTAAATTTGACTATTTTTGGTCTTAACTGACTTTTAGTTGACGGTAAGTTACAACGAAGTTGTCTTGACATTAATAATTGTGACGGAGACGGTAAATTCTCTTTTGGTGTCGTACGATAATGTAATAATGACAAATATGGATCGGTTTTATCTTCATTACATTTTTTAAAAATATTTTTTACAATTTTGACTGCACTTTCTACTTGTCCATTTGACTGAGAATGATACGGACTTGTTGTTATATGATATATATCCCATTCATATGTAAATGATTTGAATGCAACTGAATTAAATGGTGGACCTCCATCACTGACTAATTCTAATGGTATTCCATGTCGACTGCAAATTGATTTTAAATTTTTTACTACTACATCTGCTGTGTAATGCTTATTCATATTTGCAATTTCTATATACTTTGAGTAATAATCAACTACTACTAAATAATAAGTATTATTAAATGTTAAAATATCTACACCAATTCGTTCCCAAGGGTAGTTTGATATTGGGTGTGATATAAGTGACTCGGGTTTATTAGATGGTTTGAATTTTAGACATGTTTGACATTGTTCAATCATATTTTTAATATCTGAATTCATATTTGACCAATATAGAAAATCTCTAACCAATTTCTTTGTTTTTATAACGCCTTGATGCCCTTTATGCATTTTCTTTAATATTTCTGGTATCATAACTGTAGGAATTATCAAAGAATGTCCTTTAAAAACTAAATCGTCACACACATTTATTTCTGATTGTATATTCCAATATTGTTTAACTAAAGAATTTATTTTATTTTTAGATGTCGGCCAACCTTCAATGTAATACTTTATTAAAATTTGTAAAGTTGCATCCTCCCTAGTTGCTTTTTTAATTTCTTCCAATTTTTGTGGTGTTTTTGCCATGTTATTAACTATTGTGTTAACATGTAAATTAATATCACTTTCAAAATTTAATGTTTCTGTGTTTGGCAATGCCGACCTTGATAATGTATCTGCAATGTACAAATTTTTTCCTGGAATATACTCTACAATGAGATCATATTTTTGTAAATGCAGCATCATTCTTTGCAATCTAGCTGCTGGTATGTCATATAACGATTTTTTAAATAAAGTAATTAGTGGTTTATGATCAGTTTGTACATACACGGTTTGACCATATAAATATTGATGAAATTTATGACATCCACATACTATAGCATATAATTCTTTTTCAATTTGCGCATATTTAGTCTGTGCTGATGTGAGTGTTTTTGAAGAATATGCTATTGGTCTTTTGTCTTGCATAATGACCATACCTACTGCTGATTTTGATGAGTCAACAGATAATGTAATTGGTTTGTTTTTATCGTAATGTGTTAAAATTGGTTCTGAACTAATTATATTTTTTAATTCATTGAACGACTTTTCATAATTTTCATCCCATATAAATTCTATATTTTTCTTTAATAATTGTCTTAAGAGTGTCTTACCAGCTAATCATTATTCTGATTCCTGCGCCAGCGCTCTCATATCAGAGCTTGTTAGCGGAAGTTTTTGGAATTAGATTACGTTCCGCTGAAACTGGATTTTGTGTATCGCGCGGAGCTAGGGCGGCTACATTGTTACGGTATGCTTATATTCTCGCGTCCAGAATTTTAATTAGTAGTAGTTATTTGTAATTTGTATATCGAAGTGCATAAACATTAATAGATACAAGTAAAATGCGTAAACACAGTAGGTATTAAATAGATACCTACATGAATAAACAATGTGTTAAATTCTTTTTAATATTTTGGGTTTTTTGTTTTTTAATTTTATTTTACGGCCATTAGAGCGAAAGATATCTCAGTATCGCCCAGGTGTAAGACCACCATTAAGATTTGAAACGTTGCTTGAAATGTCTTTAGCCGTGTTTGGTGACCAGATCTGAATAGCCAGGTACTTCCCCACCTTCCTCTTCCCTATATTTTTACCCTCCCCACTACCTTCAGTCTTACAACATACCCCGATTGGGGATGCCATAGTCCCACTGGCTCCAGACAGAAGCAGTTGGGACTCTTGTGCGATATACTTATGAAAAAAGTGTAATATTCAGTTGAATTGTAAAAAATGTCTCATTTTGAAATATTTATTCGTATGCACAATTTTTTTATTTTATATTTATCTGAATACCGCACTAGAGACCCAAATGCTCCTACTGGAGCCAGTGAGACTATGACGTGACTATGGGGTATATTGCGAGGCTGAAGGTGGTGGGGGAAGAGGAAGGCGAGGAATTACCTGGCTATTCAGATCTGGTCACTAAACAACGTTTCAATTCTGAATGGTGGTCTTACACCAGGGCGATACTGAAAGTATCTTTTACTCTAAAACGTGACGCAAATATATTATTTTTAAATTAAATAATTGTGAAATAACCCAAATAAGTCAAATAAAATTTATTTGCCTATGCCGGGATTCGATCCCACGACCTTCAGATTGCTAGTCAAGAGCCTTACCCCTTGACCACGCCGGCCGTCAATAGGTAGTATCAGTAATTTGGAAGGTACATCCACCAACTACATGGAAGGCCGGATCGGGAGAGACCGTTTTTTTTACACTCGCTCGACACACTGCTTATCTCTTCTTTGGGAATGCTGTGTGGAGGGTCGTTTTAGGGAAAGGAAGAAGAGGAAATTCGGAGAAGGAAAGGGATATTAGGGGTGAGTAGAAATCTGGGGGTCAGCGTGTCCAGGAGTGCGGATGTATGAATCCATCCCTCCCACTGCGGTGCAAGGCGATGTTCCGAGAGAGTAAGGCTGGAGAAGTCAAAGGGACTCCCTTAACTTTTCCAGATCCGACCTGCCATGCAGCTGGTGGGCAGACGCATCCGCCGCCAAGACCTAAACAAACCTCACCCCCTTGAACCTAGGCACCCCTGCTAGTCACCAAATGTTATGAACCACTTGGGATGACCTATGGCAGACGTGTTTATTATCTAATAATTGGTTCCCGGGGCGGTGGTACCCATACCCGATTCTTGTGTTTATTATTTTTCCATTAAAATTATTTATGATTTGTCAATAATGTCTTAGTAAAATAAGTATGTAATAAAATCTGAAATATATTAGTTTGTAAGTGTGCAAATAAATAAACAAACGGACCAATTTTCGTCAAGAAACACATGTACGTATATATTTTTAAATAATTTAATTTATCTATTTATTTACGCAAAAATAGTCTTTTAACAATAAAACAATAACACGAATAACAAGCGTGCGTAAAGGCACGACCCACCTAGCAATCGATCACCGTTCGCATCGATTGCCGTTCGAAGGAAATTTTTCGTAACAATCACCCCTTTTCGTAACACATTTACCAGCTTACCCCCCAAGTGTCGAGCGTGCGTAAAGAAGTTTTACTTGAAAATAAATATTTTGGAGCAGTTGGGACTCTTGTGCGGTATTCACATAAGAATAATTTACAATAAAAAAAATTTCAAAATTATAAAAATTTTATCATAAAAATATTCAATGAACATGAAATTTTGCGTTGGGGCAACCCTATAAATTTTACAAACATGAAATCCTATTTATTTTGCTTCGTTATTCGTTTGAAAATGTTGCGATGTAGAGCGCCGCGAAGACAACCGCCAGTGGCCGCAGTTGCGGTCTGAATGTCTGAATGAGCGCTCTCGATTCGTGTTGTCGGTGATAAGAAAAATTGTGAAACGCGAAGCTGTAAATTAATTAATATTAAATACACCCTTAAATTATTTTTCCATTAAAATTATTTATGATTTGTCAATAATGTCTTAGCAAAATAAGTATGTAAAAAAATCTGAAATATATTAGTTAGTAAGTGCGCAAATAAATAAACAAACGGACCAATTTTCGTCAAGAAACACATGTACGCATATATTTTTTAATAATTTTATTTAAGGGGTCTCCACACGGTGCTGCCGCAGTAACAACTGCCGAAGAACTGACTAAAAATCGTATAGTCTGTAGTCAAAAGCGCCAGCCGTATTGTTATTATAATAACAATACGGCTGGCGCTTTTGACTACAGTCAACCAAAGTTCTGCAGCAGTTGGTGCTGCGGCAGCACCGTGTGGAGACCGTCTTAAACTTAAATTAAAATTCTGACAAATAATTTTACCAGATAATGTATTGATTTATTTTACTGCATGATTATATGATTTGAAATTGGTGTTGTATAATACATGTACTTTTTTGAAAATATAACAAATCTGCCAACGACCTATGGTATAACCTTATTATACTTAAAATAAACATTTTTTCTCAAAATTTTATCCATACCTTTACTAGATAAAAGAACAATCTTTCAAAATCAATTTATAATTTTTTGTGGAAACGAGTCAATAAGTCTAAACACTGATTTAAAAATGACATATTTCTGGTTTCTCTGGTAATGTCCTCTTAATATGTTAGTTTTTTCTGACATATTTTTGATGAATGGACTTAAATAATTAATCATTCCTAAAAATCTTTGTAATTCTTTTTTATCTTTAGGTGACTTCATTTCCCTAATAGCACTAATTTGTGAATAATCAGCTTTTATTCCTTCATCACAAAATATGTGACCTAGAAATTTAATTTCTTTGACGTTAAATTTACATTTGCTCATGTTAAATTTTAAATTATTTTCCCGTGCCTTATCTAACACTTGTTTTAAAGATTTATCGTGACTCTCTTGATCCTTTCCAAAAACTAAAATATCATCAATAAATATTATGACACCTTCAATATTTTCAAATAATTCTTTCATTACTCTAGTAAATATTTCTGAAGAATTTTTAATACCAAAAGGTAGACGTTTGAAAAAATATCTCCCGAATGGGCTATTGAATGTACATAATTCAGCACTTTCTTCATCTAACGGAATTGACCAATATCCTGATGTTGCATCAAGATGAGAAAAAATTTTTGCTCCGTGAACTCTATATCTAATTTCTTCAAATGTTGGTAATGGATAATGTGATCTTTGTAATGCCATATTTAAATTTTTGGGATCTAAACATAACCTCAATTTACCATCACGCTTCTCTATGATGACTAACGAACTCACCCATTTTGTAGGTTTTGTAATTTTTTCTATAACGTTTTGTTTTACCATTCCATCTAGTGCCTCTTTTAGTCTGTCCATTAATTTAAAAGGAACTCTGCGTTGAGCATCTATTGTTGGAATTACGTTCGGATCCACTGACAGATGACATGTGTACGGTATACATCCAAGACCCTGAAACACATCGTTATATTGCATTAATAAATTTTCAGTATTCTTATAGTTTACAAAAGAATTTTGATAATTTTTTTTAATTAAATTCATTTTTTCTGACATCTTTAAACCAATTATTGTTTGACATTTAAATTTACATACTATAAATTTTATTATTTGACTTTTGTTTTCATTGTAATGACATTTTAAATTACATTCTCCAATTATAGGTATATTGAACCCACCAAATGCTGTAACTCTAGCATTTGTGTTTTTTAATAATGACTTAGGTATTTTTAATTTATTAAAATTTTCTAATGAGATCATATTTGCCATCGCTCCTGTATCGATTATGGCATTTATTTTACAATTATTAATTGTTATTTCAATTATCCAATTTGTATTTTGCAAATTATTAACATTTTGAATATTAATATGACTTATAAATAATTCCTCATTCACATTGTTAGACTCTGACATGATTTTAAAATCATTAATTGGAATTTTTAAATTCGACATGTAACAATCATAACTTTGTTTATTTACATTTGAATTGTTATGACAGACATTATGTGCATTATTATTTGAAATCAGCTGACAACTCTTATTTATTGAATTATTTTGACAAAATTTATCTGAATTACTCAACTCTAAATCGATTGTATCAATGTTAAAATCTGAATCACTATTATTATCAGAAAATAACATTCCTACATTATTTTTAGAATTAATAATTTTGCTGTAGCACATTTTTGAAAAATGACCAAAGGAATGACATTTGTGGCACTTAACTCTCATTGCAGGACATTTAGTACGATGAATTTCTCCACATCTTTTACATGATTGTTCTTTTGAATGACTTCTCTGCGAGAATTGAAATGATTTTTCCTTTCCGACTGGATTATGACTTGTGTACTGTTTTGAATGACTTCCGAATCGGTTCCTTGATTGACTTCTTTGGTTTATTGACGGACTTCTTCGGTTTCTTGACGTATTCCAAAATTTATCTCGACGACGGTGAATATTATGTATTTCACTAGTAGACTGAAATTCTTCCTGAAGTTCTAAAATAGCCTCATTTGACAATAACATATTTTGAGCAATATTGAATGCTTTGTCAGTGTCAATATCGGGTTGTTGTAATAGATTTTCTCGAATTCTGAAGTGTTTTTTATGCATATTTATGATAAAAATATCTTTTAAAATATCATCTGTCATATTTCCAAATTCACATGACGCAATGTATTTACGAAGTGACAATAAAAAATCTTGAAAATTTTCATCTTCTTTTTGTCTTCTTGTGAAAAATTTATACCTTTCCATTGTTTTATGTTTTTTCGGCATAAAATAATCTTCAAACTTCTTAATTACTACGGCGTATTTTGCTGTTTTGTTATCGACATCAGTCCATGTGTTGAAAATTTCTATCGCGTTTTCTCCCATCGAAAATAAAAGTAGAGCGACTTTTTTTGAATCCGTGGCTGTTTCATTATTGCTTGCTTGCATAAACAGTTCAAATTTCAAAATCCACTTCGACCAATTATGTGATAAATTTCCATTGAAATCCATTGGTGGACACGCAACACTCGCCATTTTTAATTTTATCACTTAATCTTTGCAATCCGTGTAATTTATTATTTTAATAGAAACTTTACACTTAATGATTGTGTTTTTCACTTCTGACACCATATTATAATGTTGGTTTTAACATTAAAAGACTTTGTTATTTTAGATAACATTTATTAGGATTTGTCGACATACTTGAAAAGACAGAGTCGGACAGAGTACTCCTAGTGACCTTCCGTTTCCGGATTTGACATAGACCATAAATATACTAATCTGACATAGACTTTAATACATAACAAAGACAATTTTGTCATAGACATTTTTATACATAACAGAAACCATCAAATTAAGTGTTGCCATTAAGCAGTAATACCAATAACGTAAAACTTTCCGACACGATAATTCTTCCATCACATAACACATTAACCTGATGAATTATGACTATCTCAACGGCCGTATTCTTAAACCAAAAGTATGACAATTCGTAGTCTTAAAAAGTTGTTACCTAGACCGGTCACCAATATCAATGTTATTATATAAAACCTAACCTAACCTAACCTAACCTAACCTAATCTAGCCTAACCTAACCCAACATGGTTTGTGCCCCTTTATACCGCCTGCTCGCGTCAATTTAAAAAAAAACATCCCAGTTTTCAAGTAGTTTAGCGGCTACGCTAGGTTTGTGTAACATGGTTTGTGCCCCTTTATACCGCCTGCTCGCGTCAATTTAAAAAAACATCCCAGTTTTCAGATTCTTAATTCTGCCTAATTCTTTCAGATTCGGATTCCCCGGCCCAAAGTTAGTATAAAAATAACTAGTTTGATTTTCTAGGAATCAGAATGCTTCCAAAATGGCCATTTTCCTATGTGTGTAAAAAAAAATTTTAAAGTCGTATAATTCAGTTAATATTGCTTGCCGCCGCCTAATTCTTTCAGATTCGTATTCCCCGGCCCATAGTTAGTATAAAAATAACTAGTTTGTATTTTTAGGAATTTCGCCCATAAACCGAACTTTACCCAAATAAAGTTCACCACTAAGCAGTTTGGCAGTTTAAAACTTGAGAAACTTGCCCCAACGACTATTCCCAAAGTTGAAAAGAACTCCCCTGTTAAAAAGGAAAGTGCTTCCAAAACCCAATCTAAAGAAAGCCCTTCAGAAAACCGAAAAAGAAAATTAGACCCGGCTCCCATGCCTAAAGTAGAGAAAAACTCTCTGATTATGAAAGAAAATATTTCTACGAAGCATTCATCCACAAAAAAAAATCTGGTGATACATCAAGAAATCCAACTAGTTGCTCCAAATCCAGTACTAAAGAAGTGAAATCTGGTTTAATAATAATCAATTGTGATGGAGAGGGAAGTTTGCCAATTAGAGAAGATAGTCCCGAAATTCAACAACATCGGAAAAAGAAAATCTGTAGATACTCAAGCAGCTCTCTTAGCTCTAATGGGAGTGATATTGTTATTTTGGATGACAACCTCAGGAAAACTATTAAAAGTGATGAAGTTGAGACAATTGATATCCTTTAATTATTAATTGAAGGATGTGCGAACTATGTAAGAATAAATATCACATTGTATGAACAATAAAAAACATGCCATCGTTGAATGAATTTTAATTTTTCTTTTACAGTGTAGAAAATAAATGATGGCGCTGCGATCGATTTCTTGGTTTTAAATGGCAACACCGTGATGGCTCATAAGACAATGAATGTATGTTTTAAAAAACCCTTCAGCCAAAATGCATATTTCATAACGTGATTGTATTTTCATAAATTTTGCACAAAAACACATAATTTAATAGAAGTAAAATAAAACAAAACAGGTTTTAAGTGGGCGTTTATTTTGTTATAAAAAGGTAGGTACGTAGGTATTTAAAAATCTGAGTATATTTATTCAATACCCGACATATAATAATTATTGTCTTAGTCCTCATATGATTCTTCTTCTTCCATATCTTCATCTTCATCTAAACGTTTTATCAGTTCATCTATATCATCATATAGAGTACTTCCTCGTGCATAATAATCTGCCTCGATTTTTATCACGTTTTTGCAACATTTTTTTTTAATCATCAACACTTATGCTATTTTCCGTTTTCCCGGTGTTTAAAATTTTTCATCTGCCTTTTCCCTTCCTTGACGATTTATCTTACTTTTCAGATTTACCTGTATGTGGAAAACATCATTAAAATGATTATTCTATAGAAGGTAGTTTTAAAAAAGCACACCTGATAATATTCATTTAGAAAGAAAGAAAGAGAAAATTAAGAACAAGTTACATTTATATGAGTTTAAAGAAGTTGCATATTATTATTTTTTTTTTTAAATTGAGTTATTCCATTTTTCTTGTGGCCTAATATCAACTGTCAAATGGAAATGTCAAATTCGGATTTTTAAACATAACCTCAAATCAGATTGTAATGGTTATAATCGCACAAAAATTGGCATAAATCTTGTAATACTAATGAAATTTATTAAAAAAAAACTATACCACGTACCATTCATTTCTGCAGTTCGTTTGTAAACTTCTTTCAAATTGGATAGGAGCTTCTTCGCACGATATTCAGCTAGGCAGCGTTGAAACACGCAGTTTACAACTTCTCTTGCACCACTACGTATTGGTTTGTTCATTTTAATTCAATTCAAACAATGCACAGGCAAACAATGAAAAAAAAACACTAAACGAGCGATTTTCAGTGTGTTCTACATGATTAAAGTCAGTAAAGCCAAGAGCCATACAAAATGTCATTGACAAAACGAGTATTTCGGTGTTACCATAGTAATGAAAAAATTTAGTTCCAAATTAATTAATTTCTACACTTTCTTGCCAAACAATACTTCATGTTATTTTTTATTGGGTTAGGTAGGTACTTAAATAATTATATTAAGGGCTTTAAACACGATTGCTATCTACATTAAAATATTGGCGCCTTTTGTTTTTAAGAATAGAAAGTTTGTGAAATTTTTTTCAGAAAATAAAAAACGCGAAATACACCGGATGTGGCTGGACAGATTCTCAAAATCTTGCTTCGTATGCTTTTATTTTGAATCTTTGATTGTTCATAAGATATTTCTGCTATATATGTCGGCAATATTTCAATAAATTGAACAAGATGTCTTCAATAAATTTGAATTCTAATAATAATTACTCCTTCGATCCAGAGAAGTATTTAGAAGGTTTGTCACCTTTTGCATACAAGGTGATGAAATCCATCATTTCAAAATGGACAAATAATGGTAAGTAAATCATTTATTAACATCTTGATTAACTAGATTTATAAAAAAATATTACTTATAAAGCTACCTACATAACTAAAGCCTCAGTGATTTTTGATAATTACATAATTGAAGTAAATAGGTGTCTATTATTTATGAGGTGTTTGGAAGCCTTTGCGGTGTAGTAATCTTCAAAACATTGTGAAGACCGATATAATTTGTGAGATCGTGACAATGACCGATATTTATATACCGTGATGTTGGTCTGCCCAGTTCACTATGATACTGCAATGAAATTATCCGTAATTCAATTTTTCAGGTAGTAACTCTTCGTTTTTAAATCCCCCAATTGAAATTGTTGATTTGCCAGTTCAACCATCAAAAAATAATAATTACAGAAGGTAGGTGCTCTTTTCTCGTTATTATTTCGGTCAAAATCATAAACATGAATTATAATAAATAAAAAAAACTGAATTTTTTTCAATAAGTTTTTAGATTTCGTCATCGAAATGTACGCTCAACACCAATAAGTCCTAATATAACAATAATAATATTATTATTATATACCTAGTCTCCTATATTTTGTGCGTAACTGATTGTAAGTGCCTTTTTTTAGGAATACAAGGGATAATAGCCCAAACCCATCTCAGTACCAACATAATCTATCATTTGCTCAACTGGAAGACCCAAATGATAAAGAAAATAACTGCTTATCAATGTTCTGTGAAGAAAACTATGTAGAACAAGATATTGATTTGCCATCTGACACAGGCTATGATAGGTTTCTTTCCCCCATTGCCTCGCAGGTTTCTTCTTCACCACAAAAACAATTCAAGAAACAAAATGAACCTAATAAGTCAACAAATCATCGGTCAGTAATTGCTATCCCTAATTTACCAGAACAATGCGTCACCTCTTTCGCTGAAAATTTACAAGAAAATAAGGAGTCAAATTCAAGACTTTATGAAAACCGTGTAATAAAGGAAAGTGATTACAATAACACTAAACTTCTGCAAAAAAATAATATTTCTATTCATGCAGAAAATATAGAACAATTTGTCAATCCAACAAAAATACTAATAGAACCAGAAATAACAAATAAACAGTTAATTAATCAATTAAGCAAATTTGCCGCTCCTCCGAAAAGGAGCAAATCTGAGAAAAAAAATGTGACTCAGCTGAGTTGTTCTCAACCCAACTCAAAGAAGAAATCAAAATTCATAGCACCAATAAAAAGAGATGTTCCCAAAAAGAATATCAATTACTTAATTGAAAACTTAGACCAGGAAAGTACAGTATCTCTTCAAAAGTTGCTTTCTTCAAATATTCCTATTGAAATTGGGATTACAGCATTATTCAGGTGTGATTGCTTTCATTAGCTTCCTATGACTACCCGTTGATCATAAAAAATTAAAAAGTGATTTTTCAAAGTTATAAAGAAATTTCATTTCAGGGAAGGATTTTGCCAACTTGATAAAATAGCTAGTACCGTTGACACTGCGTGTTCTCCAAAAGCTTTGATGTTTTGTGTTTCGTGGGCTGAAAGCGTTCAATTCTTCTGTATGAACATTCGTGGAAACTCTCCCACCGAGAAACAAATGAAAAAGTAAACAAATTCCTTATTCAATACAGTTCAATCTCTCATTTTACTGTGATTTATTTATGCTTTATTTGCCTATAACATTATTATTTTAGATCTTTGATCCGTGATGTAATGAACTCCGACACAAGGAAAGTTTGCTTTGAAGCCCAAGACTTAATAATGTTGTTAATTGATCTGTTTGACTTCCAAAGAGATGAGGTTTGTCTCAAATGGGTTATTATTGATCCCAAGGTATTATTGATGTGTATTTTATTTAGAACTAGTTTTGTTTCGAATTTTTGTTACTAAAGCGTTTTTAGTTTTTACTGCTTCACACACACAAGTAGATTTCTGCTTTATAATCTGCACCTAATTTTCCAAAAAAACGTAATTATATTTCCTGTCTCATTTGATTTTCTAGATTGGTTGTTTCCTTCTCAACCCCGACAAGCCTCCGTCAACTTTTGATGATGTAATATCGGATCTTTCCGTCGAGGTGAGCTTTGACCTTTCGAGCTCCTGTCCCAAGCAAAGGTCAGCTCGCTACCTTACACTTCTGTCTGAATGCTGCCAGGAAATGTATTTAAAACTTGTGGAAAATAACATTTGGCATGTTTTTCTGAGTTTGGAAACTAAAATCATTACAATATTATCCGGTAATAATTGTTACATTGGTTGTCATACACTGTATTAACCTAAAGTCACTAACTATCAAATATTGAGTCATTATTTTTAATTTATTTACTTGGCACACACTTTATTTTTTACTTCCTTTATTCAGCAATGGAACTCAAAGGAATTTGCATAGACACAAAAACAATAAATGAAATGACCTGTATTCTGAATGAACGCCTAACTCAGATTGAAAGGGACGCTTATATAGCCGCTGGAAAATCATTTCAAATCAACTCTACCGTTCAGTTGAGGACTATATTATACGATGAGCTGAAGTTGGACATTAAGCACAATATTACTATTAAGAAAACATTAAAGCTTGGCGCAAAATCCACTTCAGAGCCTGTGGTAAAACATTAACACCTTAAAATAAATTAAAATTGTACCTATTTTGGTCATGTTTTTCATATCTATAATATGATATATACCTGCAAAACGAAAAGTACTTAATGTTTTATGATTTGAATTTGCAAATACAGTCGATTCCGCTTAATTGGATGACATCAGGTCCAAAAATTTAGTCCCAAATAAGCAAAGTTTAAGATAGGTAAAAAAAATTAAATATCTAATTACAGAAAAATAATTAGGTTGGTACATATAAATATGAAAAACCAAAGAATCATAAATAACAATTTCAATAAATTATTAATTTTAGCTTCGTAAATTGATTTCATTACATCCGCTGCCAGCTTTGGTTCTGAATTATAGACACATTCACAAAGCAAAGTCTACTTTTGTAGATGCCATCCTAAAACAGTCAAAGAGCGGAGTTATTCGAACTACCTGGTAAGTTCTGTTATTATTAGTAATTAATTTTTATTTTGTTTATCGTGTAAACAAATACTTTTATAGAATACGATAATGTTTTCTCATATTTTTATAACTTATGTTTGTATAATTTTCATACTGTTTACAGGATACAAACCGCAGCTGCCACTGGACGAATTGTATCCTGTAATCCAAACCTCCAAGCTGTACCCAGACAACCTTTAGTGTTGGAATTGTTTCCTGGTGAAAATAAAGGTCTTCTTTAATATTTTATAATCTCCATTACACAATGTACTATCACATAAAATTATTCACCAATTGTTTTGCAGTTGAATCTCATCATTATCAACTTCTTCTACCTACCGTCCAACAGTCTCTAGAGTTGCTTTCTCCAACTTTGTCTGAAGCGGCCAACTGGAGCTCTCCCCTCTAGAATTGCCGCCAGTATTTTAGTATTTAATATTTTATCTACATATATGTTGTTGAAATCAGCTATTACCTCTTTCCAGTTGGTGACCCCCCGAGCATTGTTATAAGAAAAGCATTCATTCCCCGGCCAGGGCACACATTTGTTGCTGCAGATTTCCAGCACATCGAGTGCAGAGTATTTGCTCATATGTCCAACGACCCAGTGCTAATAGAAAGTTTACAATACGACAAGGATTTATTTAGTTCTCTTGCTATGAAATGGTAAAGTATCTTAGTTTCTTCTTATTTATATGGTGGGCATAATAAATCAGCTATGTACACATTATCAAAGCCAATGTCCACCTATTACCGAAATAACCACTATTTCTGCATTATCAAAATTGAATTTCTCAGTGGTACATAGAAAGAAATAACTGTGAAACCACAAACTCTGAGCCAAACGGCGCCTGGTGCTAATAAAAATTTTAAGGGCACTGGCTTAGGTGTTAGGCATCATCATCCTCCTTGGCTCCTTGGCAAGTCGCCGCCTGTAGCAGACTGCTACAATGGCTCCTCCACATGGCTGACCCTGTAAGTAGGTACCTATAATGATTTGATATTTATTGACAAAGGCAGGATTCTCAGAATTTGCTGAATAACTTTGCCATAATCAATTCAATATAGCCTCAGCCACACGCAATGATAAAAGCGGGAGCAGATATCTGTTGAACCGCGAGCGCTTATATGTTGTACCGTCTCACGACGCTATCAAATATTTCTTCCTATGATAGGGTGTCAGATGAATTGAAGAGCTGTAATGAAATACCTTTTTTTTTACTGAATCTGTCAACTTGACATTTGTCATCCACCCGTTTAGGCAGCTCCGTAATTAAAATGAACCCCTCTCCTGTTTTCGGCGGAGAGGGGGTCACATAACTTTTCTCATATCACCTCAGGAGCGGTTATGGCGTAAAATCTGTATTGTTTATGGTCGATCTGTAATGAGTTTTCTTCTCAACTCATTGGGAATAAAAAAAAAAAAAAAAAAAAAAACTGCTTAGGTGTGATAGGTCTGATGGGATTGTATGGAGAGCGTTATTGGGAGTGCGATGATCTTTTATAGCTGTGTGGCACCCATCTGAATTAATTATTCTTCCGTAGGTTGAACAAGAATTCCTTTGAAGAAGTACAACCTGACGAGCGTGATAAGACAAAGCATTTGGTTTATGCTCTGATGTATGGAGCAGGTCCACACAAACTAATGGAGATATTGCATTTGGGGTTCAATCAAACAACTGAAGTTATTTCTAAATTTCTCGGTAAGAAACACTACTAATTATGAATATTAATTACAGTTTGTATTTAATTTTTTCATAATTTCCCTTTCTATTACACCATCTAATACGATAGAAGGATTTATTATAGTGGAGCTATTGACGGTATGCCTTTTATCAATAAACAAATTAATATTCTATGTGTTTAGCTTCGTTTCCATCCCTGCGCACATTTGGAGAAAACATTATAAAACAATGCCAGTCACAGAATGGAATTCTGCACTCAATATCCGGTCGGATGAGGAAATTTCAAAACATTTGCAGCTCAGACTCTACCCTTCGCTCCCAAGCTGAAAGGCAGGCGATCAATTTTGTTATTCAAGGTAACAGTTTTCAAATCGTTGTCAAAATAAACATTCTGGAAACTTAATACATACATAGAAGTGTGCAAAGTATGTAGCTTAGCTTTGAATCTATTGAAATCTTTCTGGGCTACCGTTTCAACATAGTTGACGCAGAAATAAATGCCCCATGTGCTAAAATCTCAACATGTGAGACGGCACTGCAGTCAATGACGTTATATATTATAAATAGACTCGCCATAGTCTCACATATTCACAACATAATGTGGAAAGTAAGCAACATAGTGGCGGCGTAAGGGGGGGGGCGGAGGGGGCGGTCCGCCCTGGGTGCCAATCATTAAGGGGGTGACAACGACAACTCACTCGTACAGCCGAAGAACGCGCACACAATCTCCCTCTATACAGACATATCAATTAATAACTACCTACTCTTGTGCCTAGCTACTTACATACTAATCATATTTCGAAATGCATCGCAACTATATTTTCATTATTTTTCGAATATAATTTCTAATTCCCTAAAAGAAAGAATTCATGTTGCGTTTGGTCTGGTTTTGTACCGCACGTAATGTCCATCGTGGCACTCGAGTGAATAATAAGAAATCGTACCTACTGTGAATTGCGCCGCTCCCTGAGCGGGCGGAAAGGGTAAAGAGGCGCAATGGGATAGGATGGGGTGGGATGGGATAGTGACAATATTCTTCTTTTTTTTTTTCGTGATATGTCTTGCCTTCAACCAAACCCCTGAGATTGGCTCACCGAACCCCTGGGGTTCGATCGAACCCAAGTTAAGAACCACCGAACTAGACCATTGTTACAGGGCAATAGATTTTATTCTGGTTACATATAGTGTTATTCAGCCTAAAACGTTGGTAACATCACCAGAAGAAGATCTTAGTGGAATGGTTCCAAATCTGTTAAAAATTTACGATGAATTTTCATCAGAGGACGTCGTGTTGGAGATTTTACG
This sequence comes from Limnephilus lunatus, assembly GCA_917563855.2. Classification (NCBI taxonomy): domain Eukaryota; kingdom Metazoa; phylum Arthropoda; class Insecta; order Trichoptera; family Limnephilidae; genus Limnephilus; species Limnephilus lunatus. The sequence continues at coordinate 1,654,342 of CAKJTF020000021.1, forward strand.
ATTGAGGCGCCATTTGGAAGCCGCCAACATTTCTGCCCATGAAGCGATTCAATTCATTCAATGGACCACATTGGAGCTTTTCAGATTCATTGTAAAATGCGGCTATTGCGGATATATGCGAGTCTGTTCCAATTTTAGCGCTGTCTTAGATTTTTTTAACAATTTGTGTTTTGGTGGCTTCATATGAAAGAAGCTTTTCAAATAAATTTTCAATTAATAAAATCTTTTTTTTAAATTTTTTTATTTGAATTTATTTTAGTAATTTGTACATATAAGGTTACAAATTTCTAATTAATTATAATATTTCATATTGCAGCTAATTAATTCTAATATTTCAAATTCACTATATTTTTTCTTCTTTTATGTAGCTCCTACAATACATTTTGAACTTGTCAATTGGTGAGGACTTTAGAGTTTCTGGTAGTCTGTTATATAACTTAATTCCTTTGTACAACAAACTGTTTTGCTTATTCGTTCTGTCCTTTTTGTTTAATCTTATTTCCTTGCACGTCCTTGTGTAATGTCTGTGAATGTCCTTATTGTATACGATTTTATTTGAGAAGTATTTTGGTAACATGTTATTTAATATTTTGTGAATAAATATCAACGTGTTCAAGGTCAGCATTTGTTTCACTGTTAACCAATTAAGTTCCTTTAACATTTTAATTATTTTTGAAAATCTATTTCTTCGGAGTATTATTCTCATTGCTCTGTTTTGGAGAATTTGAAACTTATTCTGTTCTCTTTCATTACACAGAAAAAGGATACTTGAACAGTAGTTGAAGTGTGGAGCAATAATGTAATTGTAAATGGTGATGGCGGTTTTTCTGGAAATATTAGGCCGAATTCTTCCCAAAAAAGATATTTTTTAGATATCTTACGTAACGGTCCACAATGAGCCAAGCGCGACTAACCAATCTTTCGATTTTATTAATATTGAAAGAGACAGGGATATTATCAATGTTGATAATGTGATCGAATATTTTATTAAAATAAAGTATCGTAAGCGTGTTTAGTATTTGGTGTTTTATTTGGTGTTTAATTTTGAGTAGGGGTGCTCAATGCAAAACCGCCCCGGGTGCCAATCTACCCTACGCCGCCACTGAAGCAACACTCTTTTGTTTTCAGTGGTTTTCAGTATAATTTCTTAATTCAAAAGTTTATTCCTGTCTGATAAAGATAGACAATCAAAGAATGTATGTGTATGAATGGCATAGATATATGAGCGGGCGGCATATTAATTTCTTCGCCGAATACTGCTTTCACATTCACGGGTGTGACTGAGATAACAAGATACTCTCACTCGGTTACACTATGCACAGGGAAGAGTAAAGGCAGGTAAAACGAGACACACGGGCAAATATTTTTTATTATAATTATATGAGTTATCATTAGTAATACAATATTGGTACTATTATAGTAGTATTGTTAAGTACATATTTTATTATACAGTACAGGTTATAGGTTCAAATGATTATACAAATCTATACAGATTAATAACACCTAGGACCCACTGGCTGATTTGACCTAAGGCCCATGTAGGCCCGGGCCTAGGGCGGCCAGATATTAAGGGCGGCCAATCGTAGCAAAAAAAGTAACTGATGATAACAAGAAATAACTCCTTAAGTACCTAAATATTCTACGCACGACAACGTCATTGCTCGCCTCAAGGGTCTCGCACTCGTGGGAGTTTCGTGAACGTCATCACGTTTTTCTCCACGGTGAATCAGCATTAGGATTTAAAAGTGTCACTTTCGAGAACACGAATAGTCGCAGTCGGAACATGATAAAATCATTTCTTCACTGCGAGACGGCTTGTGGACTTTTAAATGTTTCTTTTGAGAACATAAATATTTATTTGAGATTTCTACCCCGCATCCAGTATTAATGTCATTGACTGTAGTACTAAATAAATTAAATAGCGAAGGGAGTGTGGCAAACCCATCGCTCAGGGAGTGGAAACACAAACCTGTAATAGCCATCCCAAGCCAAGGTGTGAGCTACCGTGCTCAGGCTGAATGTCCTGGGGAACAGTGTCACGAACGGTGTCTCCGAGAAACAAGGTCGCATCTCGGAGTATTTAGACCTTACTCCAGCACTCGGGGCTCTGCTGGAGTGGACCTTCTATTTCCCTGGTAACTCGTGAGACAAAAAATTGGACCATTTGAAAACTAGGGACCTTTTGAGAACCTAGGAGTGCTGAGGCCACCTCCGTGGACTTCCTTCCTGGGGCCTATACGAGGAACCAAGAGGAGAAGCCGTGGAGATGAGAGCTGAGGCCACCTCCATGAACTCTTCCCTTGTGGGACCTTCAGGGAACCAAGGGGAAGGGCACTCTTCCAGCGTGGGGCCTTTGAGGAACCAAGGAGGAGTGAGGTGGAGAGATGATGTCGTCTTCCCATGTGGGGCCTTCAGGGAACCATGTAGGAATGAAGAGGAGAAATGAGACCATCTCTGTGAACTCTCCCCGTTTGGGGCCTTTGTGGAACCAAGGAGGAGTGAAGAGGAGAGATGAAGTCCTCTTCCCTTTTGGGGCCTTTGTGGAACCAAGGAGGAATGAAGAGGATAGATGAAGTCCTCTTCCCTCCTGGGGCCCTCGGAGAACCAAGGTGGGGTGGACTCTTCCCTTGTGGGGCCTTTAGGAAACCAAGAGGAGGTGGACTCTCCATCGTGGAGCCTTCGGGGAACTAAGGAGTGGAGAGGAGAGATGAAGCCCTCTTCCCTCGTAAGGCCTTCAGGGAACCAAGGACGAGTGAAGAGGGGAAATGAGACCTGGGAAAACACATTGTCGAACCAGAAGATATAGTTTCATTCCCAATAACAACTCTGGTGAACTTTATTAAAGGGACTGGGTTGTTGTTAAAGGATTGAGGTAAAATGGGAGATAGCACAATGGGCATATGGCCTAAGTGCTCACGGGAACTAATCGTAAACCATCTCCGCCAAGAATAAAAAAATAATAATAATTATTATTATTTTGCGCACTAGTGTCGTCATACCAGAATGTGTCAATGCCCTCAAAAGGTTAATGAATGCAATGTTGTGCTCCTTTCACCAGGACTACCTATATAATTCAAACAAGTAAATTAGACACCAGGCCCTTAGCACAAACACAACAATAATGACGGTAACTTATCGATCCCGTGCACGACTGCAGATCGCAACAATGTAAAATGTTTATTTTTTGGCGATCTGCAGTCATGCTCGGGAATGATGACAAGTTACCGACATTATTGATTAAACCTTTTTCGATATGCTTGCATTAGGTGTCCATTTCCTTTGTAACCTGCGTTTGCAATTTAAAAAGAACATGCTGTCATTTCACAAAATATTACGATTTTTTTTATTTATTTTGTGGACTATGTACATTAAGAGATGGTTAAGTTCTGCATTTTTCCGGAGGCCTCCGAGATGTGCTTCCTTTTAAAAGTACTCGAGTTCTAGGAGCAGGTCCCGGATCTGAGTTCTTTGGTGTGAACTGTCCAGCCCTAAGAGTATTACTTCCATGGTCCAGCCGAACCAACACATCATTAGTGTGCATTGGGGTTTATTCACAAGTTGTGTTGATGAAAAAAATAATTATTGATTGGAACAACAAATTAAATATGCAATAATTGGTTTATTTAAGAATTGGAAAATATTAATAAAAATCACAGGATGGTCTGAATTCTCGACAAACCAGTTCCAATTTTTAAAATTCAAAACAAATTTGAGTTCGTTGAAACAAATTTGTATGCAGGACTTACTAACGCACAGCATAATTTTTTTCAGTTTTCCTGATAGCTTTTGCGAAATAATTATTAACAAGTTTTCTTGTCTGTTCAATAGGTTCAGCCGCTGATTTGTGTAAAACTGCAATGGTGGCTACAGAACATCGTCTTGCCAATCTCCCCATTTCACTGGGTCACCATCTTCTGCTGCAGATACATGACGAACTGGTATGGGAAATACCCGACAACAATTTGGACAAGTTTAAAGGCATGTTCAATTAGGCCATACTACACAGGATGTTAAGGGACGTACTTAATTCTTCCACTTGTATTCCCCCTACTGATTTTTTAATGTTCTTAGTTGACAAAAAAAAAGTCACCAGAGACCAAAATTTCATTTACATTTTTCACTCCAAATAATGTCAGGAATCACTGATTTTAAAGTAAGTCAAGTACGTTTCTTACACCAACACAAAACATAAAATAATATTATTTCATCACTAAAAGAAATTGTGAAAGGGGGAGACTGTTAAAATGTACGTTTCAGGATCGAGGAGTGTGGTTCGATCCCCTCTACCTACCAGAAATTTTAAATTAGTTTTTCCCCAACACTCTAAGTTTTCTAATTTGCAACATCTTCTTATTCCCTCTGTGCAATTTATCAAAAAGTGTTTTGATATTATTGATATTAAATATGTGGTGGGCATAAATTTATCGAACATTTTGACAGCCAAAATGAAGAAAAAATGTTTTTTTTTTAAATGTGGTTTACTGTGTTCTATACATTCAGTGTCATTGCACTTCAAAATAATATTTGACAGTTAAATTGGTGCTGCCAGCCTACAAATTTTGTAGTTCAATTTTTTATATTTTCTACTCTTATTTGACAGACTATATTTCGTTTTTGCCCATCACTACTTTTTTTTTGATCACTACTTACTTTTTCCTGTGTTGCCTAAAGAAATATTTTTATTTTGGTAGGACACCATCAGTAATTTTTAGTAATGGTATAACTCTGCTTATCTTTGCATTCTGTAGATTTTATTTTATTAATATTTCTATTTTTAATGTCCTGTGAATGTTTTTATTTTGGATTCACTACTGTATAATATTTTTATTAACCAACCATTTTATATTATTTTAGACCTCGTCCAAGAAGTTATGCAGCACAGTGGAGAGTTTTGTGGAGGCCTTTCAGTTCATTTACCAGTTGCCATAAAGGATGGGAAGTCTTGGGGAGAAATGAAATAGCTTTTATTTATGTAAATGTCTTTATCATTCAATAAATTATACTAAGAAAATTTAAAAAAAAACTTTTATTGTCAATAAATAATTGCTGTTAGGTACAACAAATCTTTCTTTTTTTCGTATTCTGTTCTAGTTCGTTTGTGTTTTTTTAATTGTGAACCTAAGCAAAGAAATATAAAATCAGCAAAAAATATCGTTAAAAAAGTACGCTAGGGTTGACAAAACGTCGCTTTAGTTCGTTTTACTCCAACAGACCATTTTTAGCGAAATTGAGTTAAGTATGCAGTAGTTCTCAGAAAGTCTTTATGTTTACAATGCAAGTGAAAAAAAAAATTTAAAAAAATTATGTAAGGGGTTTTCAAAACGCAGTTTGTCTTACATCCTCTAAAATGAAACAACATTTCGAGCGTATTCCTCCAACATCCACACGTTGGCCAAAAAGACCCCCCGTTTTCAAACCGGCCGTTTAATTAAATTTCATACAAATTTCTCCAACATCCAAGCTGTATCTTAGCCTACGTGTGAAATTTGAACTCTCGGTTCCGGGCGTATCTCTCTTACAGACCAAAGAGCCAATAGCGTCGCAGCTGAGAACCACGTGACCGCTCTCATTTCAAATATTTGGTCATTAGCCCCACGGCAGTAAACATCTTTACTTGTGATTTTGCTATTTACAAAGTTATTTTAGTGGTTTTCTGGGAGATTTCTCCACACAAAGTGCCTTATGATGTACACTGTAGAAAAGGATAAAAATTTCCAAGAAAAATATAGCAGGTAATTAATTTTTCATTATTTTCTCAGCAAATTGTTTCAACTGGCCGTTCGTTACAGGGTGGTTATAATAACATTATACAATATATTATATTATTATTATATAATATATTATGTATACACTGTAATGAAATTAGGTTTTTTCAATTTTTCCTGTAATATTTCACTATATGTAATGTATTATGTATACAATTATCTATACATAATATATGTAGGTATACATAATTGTACACATAATATATAATCGAAATACCCAATGTTATTATGTTATTATGTTATTATTACCCAATGGTACATTTAGTGTGTAGTAGCTGTATGTTATTTATCTACCTATCCGTAATTATTAAAATTTTGTGTAAAAATACCTGCGTATGATATTTAAAACAATTAAAAGAATAAGGACGTTGAATGAGCTTTTGTTTTAAGCACAATTAATACCTAGTATTGGTATGTTTAACTACCTATAGGTAATTATTTAAATCTTTGTGTAAAATACCTATTTATGATATTTAAAACAATTATAAGAAAAAAAAAATTGAATGGGCTTTTGTTTTAAGCACATTTAATGCGTAGTATCGGTATTTTTATCTACCTATAGGTCCTATAGTTACGTGATTATTTAAATGTTTGTGCAAAATACCCATTTGTGATAGTTAAAAAACACAATTATTAGAATAATTTATTTACTATAAATTATTCTAATAAGGACTGATGTATTATAGTACCTAATATAATATATGTGACTATCTACCAAATCTTAGTGAAATCATTATTCTACTTTAGATACTTAAAACAAGCCAACAATTAGAAAAAGGTAATGAAGGAGTTCTAATTTTCGGTATATTTAGTTCCTAAAATATCTGTTTGTTTATCAACCTAATTTGTATGAAATTATTCTACTTATGATATTTAGAACAAGCCAATTATTAAAATAAGGAAATCAAATAGTTTTAATTTTCGGTTCATTTAGTTCCTAAAATATGTTTGTATGTTTATCAGCCAAATCTTTATGTAAAAATTCTACTTATGATATTTAAAACAAGGCAATTTTTAGAATAAGTACAATGAAGGAGTTTTTGTTTTGGGCACATTAATAGCTTCTTGTTTATCTACCTGTACCTAATTATTTAGATCTTCGTGTAAGAATGCCTACTTGTAATACAAAACACAATTATTAAAATAAAGGAGTATTAAAATAAAGGTGCATTTAGTACCTAATATTTATGTGTTTATCTAACAAACATTTGTGTCAGAATTCTACCTGAGATATTTAAAACATGTTTATTAGGTATTAGAATAAGGAAATGAAGAAGTTTTTGTTTTTGGTACATTCAGTATCTTATTTTAATCAACCAAATCTTCGTGTAACAATGAAAACATTTTTGGTATATTTAGTGCCTAAGATCAGTTGTATTTGTATACCTATAAATATCTTATTACTGAAATTAGAAATTGAAAGAATTGTACACTGAATGACAATGAAAGCATATCTATTATTTTATACATTGAGTTGCTAATATTTCTTATTTTTTTGTTTATTTCTTACCTATTCGAGTTTTATTTGGTTCAGAGCAATGAATTCAGAATGTCAATAAAAACTTTATTACTATTCGCACATTTTTAATGATTAGGAACCCCTTTCATTTGACTTTTTTACCTAGATCCATTCCCAGTCCCTTTATTCCAGCCGCTTTTGTAACCCTTCTAATAATTTGGCCCAACTAGGTGGTACTTCAAATATCGGAACACATTTGTTATGAAGCTAAATGTGGTTAGTGGTTAGGAATATTTTATGACCTCTTTTTTTACAAGGTCTATATTGTGTAATAGACGTAAATCGCGTCCCATGTGTTCGAACATAGGATCATTTTTAAAAAGAAGTCGTCGTACATTGTTTTAAATATTTCTAAAGAACTTGTATTTATCTATTGTGTTTCAAAATCCTTTGAGTTATCTTTTTATTTTAAAATGTTGGATACTACACTTCTGTTATCACGTCATGACGGCCTCCTGTGGTCGAGGGGTAAGGCTCTCAACTAGCGATCCGGATGTCGTTAGTTTCAAACCCAGCGTGCACAAGTAATTTTTATTTTGGTAGATTTGTATAATTTGGGGGGGGGGGGCGGGTATGGGTACTACCATCCCGGGAACCATTTATTGGTTAACCAACATCTCTGCCATAGGTCACTCCAAGTGGTTCGCTACGTTTGGTGACTTAGCAAGGGTGCCCGAGTTCATGGGATGAAGTTCGTACAGGTCTTGACGTCTGATACGACTGCCCACCTGCTGCGTGGCGAGAGAGAGACTGGTTAAGGGAGGCCTTTTGACCTTTCCAGCCGGAATCTCCCGACTCTCGCCTTGCACCGCGATTGGAGGGATGGATTCGTATATCCGTCACTCCCGGACACACTGACCTCCAGATTCCAGATTCTTATCCACCCCTCATACCCTTTTTCTTCCCAAACGTTCCAGTCCTTACCTTCCTTAAAAAGACCCTCCAAAGAGTAATTATTATCCTCTGGGCCGCCTGTGTGGAGCTAATCTAAAAAAATATATATATTTCACAACTGAATCATTAAAAAAAGTATAATATGTAGGTATATGTGTTTTTTTTCTTTTTGTTTAAATAGTGAAATAACACAAATCAATACAAAAATATATATCATAAATATATATATATATATATATATATATATATATATATATATATATATATGGTGTATTTGCGGCACGTTCCAGAGTGGAAGATACTCTCAGTATCACCCTGATGTAAGACCGCCATTTCGAATTGAAGCATTGCTTAGAATGGCTTTAGACGTGGTTGGTGACTAGATTTGAATAGCCAGGTAATTACTAACCTTCATAACTGCTTCCTCTTCCCACTAAATCCAGCCTCACAAAATGGGGTATGCCATAGCCTGCCTGGGTCCAGGCGGTTGGGAGCAGTTGTATTAACATAAAAATAAAATCACGTAAATCAATCCAACCTTTCGGGTCGGATCATACTAAAGCTCGGATTTATACGCCGATATATGATAAAAATTATATGTGGATAATTTGAATAGCATTGTTTTAGTGCAAAAACGCTTTACAATATACATATTTTTTACATTAGCTCCACACAGGAGGCCCTGAGGAAAATAATTTCCCTCAGGGCCTAAGTCATCTTAGGGTATGCTGTGTGGAGGGTATTTTTGAAGAAAGGAAGAATAGGAAGTCCTGGGATGGAAAAAGGAATAAGGGGTGGGTAGGAATCTGGGGGTTTGTGTGTATAGGAGTGACAGGCTTAAGAAACCATCCTTCAAACTGCGGTGCAAGGCAATGGGGTCGTGAGAGTCCGGCTGGAAAGGTTCAAAGGACTCCTTCACGCAGTCTCTCTTGATCCGGCCCGCACGCAGCAGGTGAGCAGACTCATCTGCCGCCAAGACCTGGACAAAGCTCACCCCATGAACCCGGGAACCTCTGCTAAGTCACCAAACGTAGCGAATCACTTAGAGATACCTTTTTTTCTTACCATAGCTCCACACAAGAGGCCCTGAGGAAAATAATTCTCCTCAGGGCCTATGTTATTTTTGGGAAGGAGGTAGAAGAAAGTTGTGGGAAGAAAAATCTGGGGGTCAGTGTGTCAAGGAATGACGGACGTAAGAATCCATCCCTCCCCACTGCGGGTAATGCAATGTTCCGAGAGTCCTGCTGGAGAGGTCTACAGAGCTTCCTCAACCAGTCTTTCCCGATCCGGCCTGCCATGCAGTTAGTGGGCAGACGCATCCACCGCCAAGATCCGGACAAAACTCACTAAGTCACCAAACGTAGCGAACCACTTGGGGTGACCTATGGCAGAGGTGTTGGTTATCCAATAAATGGTTCCCGGTGCGGTGGCACCCATACCCGCCACTCAAATAATAACGATGAATAAACGTAGGACCTTTCTTATAACTAACGGTTGATGACTTGATTCATGAACGATTGCATTTACTGTGCTGCTCGTCAATCAACAATCAAACATGCAATAAATTAATCGATGAGCATATTGCCACCTGAAACATTATTTAATAAGTATGATTGTCTGAAAACATACGTTTTCATAGATGATTTAACGATGTTATTATTTAACAAAAACTTACTCTTGAAATTTGGTTCCCAAACAAATAACATATTAGGTATTTCTAAAAAATTGTCGAATGCTCTAAGAAACTATTTAAAAATCACATCCGAATATTTAGGTCTCACCGCGAAAACATAGGACACATACATCCATAAGTATTAAAGTTCAATTAATTGAAATGCTTTCCGATCTCCCTGTAATACCAAGCACGTTAGATAAAGTAACTTCACGCAAGAGTACGCGCTCTTGTCTAACATCCAGTGTCCTTTGTCCAATATCCAACTTTCGCAAACAAGAATTCGTCACTTTGGCCAACATCCAAATTAAAAACGTGTTTTCTGCGTAATTTTATACATTTAGAACATATTGTACTTAAAAAAAACAATTTGTAATACTTTAACACATTTTAGTAGACTTACAATTTAGCTAATTTAATTTTATATGCCTTTTTCGTAAAAAAAACTTTAAAGCGCTGTTTCTCACGATTTATGTTTTGGTCTGTTGGAGTAATACGAACTAAAGCGACGAAAATAAGCTCCGTAAAGGAAAATTAGTTTTAAAAATACCACATCCTTCTCTATTACATTTGTAAATGTATTAGTATTATGAATTAATTTCTGAAAACAAAATATTTTTTTATCAAATTAATAAATATGTTTTCAGATGGAGTATTGTAAAATCTTTCTTATTAAGAAAATTATTTTGTGGAATTAAGTATTTTATTTACAGTATCGATGTATATTTTTCAATTCAATTATTTCTGGCTTTTTTCAGGTGTTCTAGGCAGATGTATATTTTTTAAATTACAAATTTTAAGTACAATATTACCGTTCTATTTACGCACCGTACATTAGGCTGGAGCGATATTGTGTGAAACTTTTTTTTTATTTGAGTTTGTAATAACAGAAAAAATGCCTTATGTCATTCACATTCTGGCAAAATACTAAAAAAATCAATGTTTTTATTTACCCGGCGATCCGTCAATTTATTAATTTCAATCTGGGAGGCGGAAATGGGTACCATCGCGCGTCGCCCCGGGAACCTTTATTGGATAACGTTTGGTGATTTAGCAGGGGTTCCCGGGTTCATGGGGCGAGGTTTGTCCAGGTCTTGGAGGCGGATGATCAGATTCCTACCCACCCCTTAAACCCTTTTCCTTTCCAGAACTCTCCTCTCCTTTCTTTCCTTAAAAAAACCCCAAACAGCATCCCCAAAGATGACATTGGCCCCGAGGGAAATTATTTTCCTCAGGGCCTCCTGTGTAGAGGTCATGTAAAAAAATGCAAAAATCATAAATTTATTTTTCACGAAATCCATCAAAAATATTATATTCTTAAAATTTCAGGTTACTTAATTTTATTTTAACCTTTTTTTACTATTTTATTTTATTGTAATAAAAATCTATTTTAAACGGTATGCTTGCATTATTGGATAAATCGAGCGCAGGAGATGCAAACCGGAACACAGAAAAATAAAAAGTCAACGATCGCAACTGACGCTCGAACCCAGGATCTCCTTTCTTACCGGGACACAGCATAATATTGTTAAATTCTGAATTTTTAATATGAGATCGACAAAGGTAAAAAAACATATAGGTTCCAATGTCTGAGTTTGTTAAGGCGCTCTGTTTCGGTAAGGCAAGTGCTCCCGGGTTCGAGTACCAGTTGCGACGGTTACCTTTCTATTTTTCTGTATCTTGAAAAATTAAAAAATATTATATGTACTTAATTTCAGAATTTGCTGTCGAACTATCGTTACTCACCATATACAATTTCTTTGCTGAATATGTCGTAATGACATACCATACTGATTACAAATTCTGGAAAACGATCAACATCTAATTTTTTCGTCGTAGAGAAGGGTACGAAGCATAAATATACCAAACCAATATACCAAACCAAACAAATGTACGAAGTAGAAGGCTGGGTGATTTGGTATATTTATGTAGAAGATTGGCTAAGGCCGCGTGCTGCCGCGTGAACTCCCTAGTCCATAAATCCCATAAATATCCCAAACCACCCATCTAGTCGTTCTATTATAAAAATTAATGACTAGATAGTCGTAGTTTTGTTGCAGATTTGGTGGACAGACACACCATGGACAAACTTTCAGTTAGTTGAGAATGTGATTTCATTATCATTAATTTGTTGATGAGCTTTGATGTTTTGTTATTTTTGAAGTCAAACTTCTTTGTGCACGCTCGACATGGTGGGTAAGCTGAAGAATGCGTTAAGAAAAAGAATATATGTATACATATGTATTTAAGGCAAGCGGTAATCGATGTGAACGGTAATCGATGCGAACGGTGATTGATGCGATCGGTGATCGATGAGAACGGTGATCGGGTGAGGCTTGACTTGGGGAGTGATAAGGATAAGGATGGTCACTCCAAGATCGTAGGTCAACCCAAGTTTGTAGGTCACACAAGTTCGTAGGTCACCCCAAGTTTGTAGGTCACCCCAAGGTCGTAGGTCACCCCAAGGTCGTAGGTAACCCCATGGTTATATTTCACCCCAATGTCATATGTCACCCCTAGGTTATAGCAGGGATACCTGGGTTCATGGGGCGAGGTTTGTCTTGTAGTTTTACTTCAGTCGTGTGGTCTAAAGCACACTCGTTTTTTTTGTTGATATATCTTGTTCCCATTATTATTTTTCTTGAAGTTCTTTGGACTTGAAGGAACCGTTATTATTTGGTGGTTGGAAAATGTGCCCTTTTTCACTGCCACACATGTTGAATTTTTATCACTTGTGAAGCAATGTCCGATAATTTATGTTGATTTCCATTCTATTGATCGACCACCATAATACCGGCATCAGCCTAGCATGGTGGTCGAAAAATCCACTAATAATGTAAATAATTTATGCAATGAATCCACTGGAACGATTTCGGTCGAAAAATCGACCACTTTTATTTTTCTCCGATTGATGTCGGTCCAAAAACGGACCGATTTTTCTACCATTCGTAAAACATTTATTGTAATTATTTAAAACCTTTACATGGGCAGCTACTTATATTATCGAATAGTTGATAAAATATTCTTTCAGTCTATGACCTTATTGATTGTCTTTGAAGTATGCTATAACAAGTTTTGGCGGGTTTTTAATAGCGTCCTGTCAGAAATCAACTTACAAGTTTTCAATATTTCAACGAATTTTGCTCTCTGCTTAAAATGCCGTAAGTAATTCATTTATTGTGTTTTTAACATATAATTATATATCAGTGTAATTGTGATTGAATAATCTATCTTTGAAATGTGTTTTTAATTTGTTTGTTCCTAATATATTGTCTCAGTGGAAGTTTTTTTGTAAAAATGCATCAACCGAAAATGTCATCGTTTTTGATTTGCAAAAATATTAATAATTACTGCTTTTGTGTATTTGAAATATAGTTATTTAATCAGAGTGATTCATAACAAAGAGATAAATATAAGTTTTATATGGATTGGTTCATTATTAATGCAGATATTTGCTTATCCAATTATTTATGTCATATGTCAAAAAAGCGACAACTTTCGTAGTCAATTTTGACATAGCTTCCGTCACACAATAAAAATTTAGTTATTTCGTTGTATACCAATTAATTAAGGGCCAGGTATCAAACCGCGCTAACGCTGCAGTTAGGTATTTCTTGTACTTGTAGACAAACACGGCCGCAGCTGGCCGCCTGCGTCTGACTAGAGGAGATGTGGGTATACTAGACACTACGGACTTACGAAATAAAAATATACTTGCCTTATAAAATTAAAATTTAGTTTCTACTATAATGGATACAGCTTAACATACTAAGAATCATATTGTGGAATAGCGTGGATAGCTCATAGAGACATTTGCGCCTGGGTCAAACTGCCCATTCACTGCAGTTAGGTATTTTTGGTAGTTGCAAACAAGCTCGGCCGCCGCGAGCCGCGAGCCAGCCGCTCGATCTACTGTGTATTTCGGTTAGATTCAGGCACAACTGGTCAGCATTTAGATAAAATACGGAATAAAAATACACTTGCTTTATAAAAAAATTAATTTATTTGCGACATAATTGATACAGATCGACAGACTATAAATCATATTATGCAAGGGCAAGGATACATAGACTTTTTTTAGCCCCTGGACCTTTACAGACGTCTTTGTTTTTGACTCAATGTGACATAGAATCTCATGGTGTTTTGATGTGGAAAAAATTTCTGGTTCATATAAGGTTTGTTTTCAATTGCAGCCAACACTTTCCTAAAAAAACATTTAAAATAAATTTATTTGTAATAATACAACCCAGAATTTACCCAACATCGAAATTCATTCGATTTATCAATGGATCTGACAGCCGTTGTTTTCAATAAAACTTAGTGACTATTTGAACGGAATCGGTAGAGAACTCAAAATGGTCGTCGAAATTATGCATTTTGACATTAAATTCGAGTTCGGTGAACCTCAAACTCCTTAAACCTGATTTTGAACCAAATCGTCAAAGTACTTAAGATATTCAAGATGGATGCCGAAATTTTGCATTTCGACATTAGATCCGAGTTCAGTGTACTTCCACTAACTAACTAACTAACCATCACGCCGTTTCCCCGCAGGGGTAGGCAGAGAGGACGGACCGCCAAACAACTCGGTCTTGACACACACTCCTTGCCTCGTTCACATTCATACACCGTCTCATACATGCTCTTCTATTATTCTGACTCCTGACATGGCCCGACTCAAGTATCTGATTCACTTGGTCGTGCCATGTCTTTCTCGGGCATCCCCGACTTCTTCTACCATTCACATTTGCGTCATATATTCTCCTTACACTCCTTTCCTCGTTCATTCTCTCTACATGCCCGAACCATCGGAGCGTTCCTTTCTTGATCTTACTCATTACGCTTACATCAGCCTTGCATTCTTTGCGGATCTCCGCGTTTCTCAAACGCCCGAATCCTGATATTGAACCAAATCGGTAGATAACTAGAGAAATTCAAGATGGATGCCGAAATTTTCCATTTTGACATTAGATCCGAGTTCAGTGCACTTCCAAACGCCCGAATCCTGATATTGAACCAAATCGGTAGATAACTAGAGAAATTCAAGATGGATGCCGAAATTTTCCATTTTGACATTAGATCCGAGTTCAGTGCACGTCCAAACGCCCTAATCCTGATTTTGAACCAAATAGGTAGATAACTAGAGAAATTTAAGATGGATGCCGAAATGTTGCATTTTGACAATAGATCCGAGTTCAGTGCACCTCCAAACGCCCTTATCCTGATTTTGAACCAAATAGGTAGAGAACACGAGAAATTCAAGATGGATGCCGAAATTTTGCATTTTGACATTAGATTCGAGTTCAGTGCACTTCTAAACGCCAGAATTCTGATATTGAACCAAATCGGTAGACAACTAGAGAAATTCAAGATGGATGCCGAAATTTTTAGATGTCAAAATGCAAAATGACTTCAGTCCACCTTCAAACTACCTTTGATAGAAATCAGTAAAAAATTTAAATGTTGACATTATTACCTTATTCTCCTTTTCTTCCAGTGGGTGGGTCTATTTTTATGGCACGGTAAGCAAGGCTTCCTTTATTTTTACCCATTTTGAAGGTACCTGAAGTTTAAAAAAATAATAATAAATAAAATTTGTAAAACTGTAAATCAAGTTAAAAATAATTTTTTAGATAATAATAAATATATTTTATTTCAACTTACCCGGTTTCTGTAACACCTATCTCCTCAATGATTCCTTCAAAAATCAAAGACACAGCGAACAAAATTGCCGCGAAAAAAATATGCGTGCTCCCGCCGTGACCGCTTTCTCACAACTGAATGAATTCTGTGAAATTCAATAGACATTTGGCGGCATCGCGCGGCGCATTATTCCGCCATACATTTTTGTATGGCGGAGGATAGTTGAAAAATTCAGAAAGTTTAGGCGAATTACAATAAATATCTAGAAACACTGAAGTGCTTTAAATTTAATAGCGTGTTTTAACATAATGTTTACTCTGAGATTACGGAAGGATTTTTGTTAAAAACGTTTACAACAGGTTCAGGAGAGATAATCGCGAAGGCCTTTTTCAACGTTTTAACTAAAGTTGCAGCATGTATAACTTATAGAATTTGTAAGATTACACTAAAAAAAGTTTAATCACTAGTAACTTTACACATTTTTCTAACTACCCCTATATAATTTTCTAGTATTGCTGCTACTAGATGCGGATGCTACTGATAATGCGGAGCGATGTTTTCCAAACCCTACCCTTAATTGATTTTCTTTTACCAAAATTGTGCAGAAACAGCAATCGTCAAGGAAAAGAAGGGAGCACTCCACGAACCAGGTTTAAATAATTTTTTTTCATATTTTATATTAGTACAGTATACAAAATTTAAACATTTGTATATTATGAAGTGTTTTCAATTTAAAATATATAGAGTAGTGCTGACTGGAAGAGGAGGCAGAGGAAGAGGGAGAGGTGCAGAAAGAGCTGGTGCCGGACTAACTGCACGTGGACGCGGGAGTCAACGCAGAGCTGCATTGGCTGCGCGGTCTGGAGTGTGAGTATTTTTTAATGTTTTTTTATGAAAGTACGTCGCTGTGTCCGTTGAACTCATCATATATTTTTATTTATTTTAACAGTGACCCTGCTTTGCTACTGGTGCGAGATGATCGGGTTAAGGCCCTAAAGGCTGTTAGGGCCCTGTCTGCTTCCTTCCAGCTAGAGCTGGAAAGCCGAAAATTTAGGAAGCAGGCGGCGCGCATTTTGCTCCCTACCGCAATTGCAAGAAAAACTAAACAAAAGTAAGTTATCGTATTTAGATGCTTGATACAATATTATTGTTTTTTCTCCGACAGCATTCCACTGTTACAGTGAGAGTTCGTTAAATCAGCGCTCTGTGCATTATGCAGTACATAATGTACAGAGTTCTAATTTTATTGTTTATTTATTTACTGTGCTTACTGTTTCACGCGTGAATGAGAACGATTCATATGATTTATGTATATGTTTTCAGAATTCCATCTCCGGAGAGAATACCGTGTCCCTTTTCACAAGGGACACCTTCACCGTTGCCAAGACCCGTCCCACCACCGTGGATGTCCACTCCCGCACAGACCCAGTCAATGGTTCCCAATCTTCCAATTCCGCCTGCTGCACCAATCCGGGCGGCATCTCCGGAGCCCTTACCTGGGACATCGCGGGGTGGGGAACTCAAGCGTGGCGAACTCTTCTCTCCGGAGGGCGGCTACCACAGTGAGCTGTGGGTGGACGTGCCGTTCTACCAAGAATTGTCGGAGTTTGAGAACGGTGAGTCTATTTTTTGAAATGTCATACATACCAGGGGCTCTAGTATGGTGAATTCGATAAGTTTGCAATATCGGATAGATAATTGATTTTATATTGATATCCCTAGCACAGTTTCACTGTTGGTATATTGGCAGGAAATAAGCATAGTACTTAAAAATTCCACATAACAAACATACATAATGTATTGTAATCCGAAAAGATACAATGTACCTACGTTCTATGCAAGTAAATATGTAGTTGCTAAAGTAGAAAGTCTGAAATTTGAGTTTGGTTTTGGCCAATTTTTGTTTGATAGTAAGAACTTCGCACAGCATTGGGAATACCGAAATCATAGTTTTACACTGTAACAAAGCATGATCTATTTGTTCTCGAGATAATGTCCTGACACGTTTACATTTCAAAAGATTGGCATTAAACAGGGATATTATAGAATGAGACACGCCGAACTCCTTCGCGAGGGTACATTTGATTTACCGGCTTCTAAATGGTGTAATATAGGACTTTTTTCTTCAATTGAAAAAACACTTTTGTTTCACGGAACTCATTTTGTCGAGCTTCCTAGTCACTTCCAAGCGAGGTGCGGTATTGGTGGGTGGGTTTTGAAACCGGACGAATTATCTTTAAAATAGGTCGCTTTAAGTAGTTGGTCGCTTTAAACGGATACGTTTTCCTACTAAAAGCTATGAAACCTAACTTTAGTTTACATTATCGTCACTTAAAACGGTAGGCCGTTATATGCAAAGTTATTATATCCGAATTCTATTGTAAATTTGTGTTTTCTATTATTTCAGAGACAGACATGGACAGCACCAATGTAGACGAGGCAGCTCTCTATCAAGAAGAGTCGATCATTGAAAACCGTGAGTTATAAAACTAACTAACTTACCTTCACGCCATTTCTCTGCAGGGGTAGGCAGAGAGGATGGACCGCCAGACAACTTGGTCTTGGCACACACACACTCTTTTCTTCATTCAAATTCATCCATACCTACCTGACTATGCTATTCTGACTCCTGAAATTGCCCGCCTCAAGTATTTGATTAACAGGATCGTACCAAGATTTCATTATTTTGAAACGTTGTACCAGAGGCAGCGGGTAATCGTAATATAGACACGTTTAAATAATTTGGGTTTTCTGTTGTTGCAGAAATGGATATGGACAGAACAAGCGACGTGGACGATGAAGCGAGCGACGGCGACCACGAAGAGAGCGATGAGGATACTTTCTGCATGCCACCAATACCTTATCATAATATTATCAACGTTTCACCTTATTCCGCTATGGATATAGACTTTAGTAAACAAGACCAGGTAGATAGTGAGGCAATGCGTTCGATTCTGCCGCCTGATGGTTACTCTTTCGATTGGTCCAGCGATATCTCACGTTTTACTGGGATAAGGGAGACATTTACAGGTACGCCAGGACCAACTTTCAATACCGACGAAATGGGCAAACCTGTGGATGCCTTTCTTAAAATCTTCGATGCAGATTTCGTTGAACTGATCGCGAGAGAGACCAACAGGTATGCAGATCAATGGATTGCGAAAAAACAGTTTCAGCGCCATGCGCGTACCAATAAATGGGCTCCCACGAATAAACGGGAAATATACGTATTCTTGGCAATTTTAATGTATCAAGGTATCTCTCCCCTTCCCGTTGAAAAAGACTACTTCTATTAAAAAAAAATCACCGCCATGCCTTATTTCAGCCGAGCCATGGATTATAATCGTTTTCTTCTAATAAAAAAATTCCTTCACTTCACCAACAATGAAAGTCTTTCTTCTGATGTACCATTATCTGTGCGAAGGTTACAAAAGATTCAGCCCGTCTTGGACCACCTCTCAAATAAGTTTGAGACTTTATACCTGCCCGAGCAAGACATCTCTCTGGATGAATCCTTACTCTGCTATAAAGGCCGTTTGGGATTCGTCCAGATGATCAAAACCAAAGCGGCCAGCGCGGGTATAAAATCTTACGAGCTTTGTGAGTCCAAGTCTGGCTATCTTTGGAAATTCCAAATTTATACGGGGAAGACCATTTCTATACAGGCTGAATCGACAAATCCAGACCAGGAAGACATGACGGAAGACATAACAGAAGATATGACAGACGACATGACACAGGTCAACTTTTCGGGTGCTCACAATATCTGCCCAGTTGGGGCCACTGCAAAGATAGTATACGACCTGGCCAGCCCTCTGTTTAACAAGGGGTATACGCTAATAATGGACAACTTTTATAATAGTCCATTATTGGCGCGATGCCTCAAAAGAAATGGAATGGACTGCATGGGCACATTGCGGTTAAACCGAGAATTTGTGCCCTCTGCATTTAAGTCCCATCTCCGGACAAAACTGAGGGAAGGTGAGCTTGTATACTCGAACTGCGGGGACCTCAATGTTATGGTTTGGTTGGACAAAAACCTGGTAAGTATGTTGTCCACCTACCATAAGGCAGAAATTGGGGCTGCTGAAAAGTTTGGTACCTGGACATACAAACCTCAACTGGTACTAGACTATAACAAAGTAATGGGGGGGGTCGACCGAAAAGATCAGCTTTTGGCAGGCTTCCCCATTGAACGACAGCGAAACCTGATCTGGTACAAGAAGCTTTTCAGGAGACTACTAAGCGTTTCGGTGCAGAATGCGTATATATTGTACAGCTCAAAGCTCCGCAAGGAAAATAAACACATTTTGTACCGAAACTTCAGGAGTGAGGTTGCGGATGATCTTCTTCTGTTGTTCTGTCGTAGTCAAATTGACACGACTGTGCGGACCATTGGCCTAATAGCTGAAGGAAAGATATTGCGACCTATCCTGAAAGGCAACCACTTCGTAGTCCGTAGCGGGAAAAAGGTGAAATGTGTGTGGTGCAACATAAATAACATTTTCAAAAGGACCCTCACAAAGTGTGATGTTTGTGAAGTGGCTTTATGCTCTGATTGCATGAAGCCATATCACACTACAATATAGAATTGCTGGTGGTTTTTATATTTCATGTTTTTCTTTTCTTGTTTTTTAGTTGTGTAATTCTAATTTATAAATTTAATTAACTTTGTCTGAACATCAATTATGATGGCCTGGATGACTGGACCAAGTCATTTCTTTCCGCATACTCACATCATATGTTATGTTGTCCTCGAAGGTTCTATCTGATAAGGTTCGGTGGACATTTAATATGTATATTTCAATTCTGATCATTGAAATATGCATGTTAACAAATGCACAGGTATTCTCATTTTTCCCTGTTTATTGTACACATTTAAATAACTTGTTTTATTTTTATGTCTTATTTATATTTTGTCAATTTTTCTGTAAAGAGGCTTTTTCAGATCTAGTCACTTAACATAACTAAGCCATTTCAAGCAATGTTCAATTCTGAATGGTTGTCTCTCACCAGAACGATACTGAGAGTATTTCTCTAGAGCGAGGTATAATGATTATTATGTATTGATATACTTAAATTATGAAAAAACCAATATAAATTGAGTATATTTTTATTACGACAAAATGTGTAAACAATGTTTAAATCGATATACTGTTCTTCCATTGTAACCATACAACTGTAATATTAATTTAATTAATGTAAAACCTATTAGGGCTTAAATAAATAAATAAATCAATTATTTGTTCCATCAATTATTTTCCCTTCCACTATTTTTTTTCCATATCTTTGCTTTTAAATATAAAATTATCATTATGATTTTATTTGCCATGCAAAAACGCTTATGCAGAAGGTTTGATATATACATACTATATACAGTTTTATCATCATCATCATTTTACATATTCTCATTTACCCCTGTGTGTGTGGACCTTAAGATGGCTGTCAGTAGTGTTTTTTTGTCGAATATTTGCAGATTTCATCAATTTCAAAGTATCCCCCTGAAATATTGGCAAAGTGTATATCTATGAGATATGTTTTATTTTAAAACGTATTTCTTGCTTTACCACGAAATATAAAAACATGGTTACAAATCTCCAGGTATGATTTGCAATTATTTAAAAAGTAGCACCATGATTTTGACAACGTAAAATAGGCTCTCAGTATAATTCGTCAAATGATTCAAATACAGCAAACACGGCGACTATTCTTATTGATAACTGTAGGCAGTTAATGTATCTTCCTAATGTAATACCAGGTTTTTGTGGTAAATTTATTAAATAGTATAATGTATTGATTTCAATTTTGACACTTCACGCACTCAAATTCTATAAAATAATTTTCTAATCAAACTTTTGGATAGATCGTAACAGATAAAAAAATCGTTTTCTAGTATATACTTGCATCTGTGGTTATCAAATAGGCCATAGAGAACATAAAACCGTAGAAAATATTCAATATAGATATTTAAAACCGCCACTAGCGGCAATTTCAAATCAGTAAAACACAAATTTCGCGCATTTATAAAGTTAAAGATTTTTTAATAATTTATCTATCAATTCTAAAAATATAGAATAATTAGTACAATATAGGTGAATTCATTGGCTGTATAGCACCATAATCAGTTTTTGTGTCTCCATATTAAAATTCGGAGGTATGATTTTTTTAATGTGGGCGGAAAATATTCAAAATCGTCTCTAAAAAACCGCGAGCAATCCGAGAAAAAAAAAAAAAACCGCGCGATCGTTCGAGTGGATAAAGAAAATTAAAAAAAAAAAACTGTGTCTTAGATATACAAAACTTAACTGGCTATGAGAGAAAGAAAATGTGTGCTCGCACCTCTCTCTTTTGGCCCTACAGTAAATACGAAATGTAACTCTCTCTCTTTCTATGTTCACTAACTTATATCTCCCTCTCAACTTTCGTTCGCCTCGCCCGATCACATTTTTCCTAACGCTCTCGTCACGCATTCACCAGGTTACTCTCCGAGTCAAACATGCGTAAAGAAGTTTTACTTAAAAAATCGACTAGTTGCCTGGTAAAGACATGTATATATATATACATGTATTTTTACGAGGATTCGGATGGCATCATAATATTCATATTAATATTGTTCCAGCCTACTGTACGTACATACCATATTTGCGTTAAGTAGGAACTAAAATAATTTTATTTTAATGTTGCCATACTTTCTCACAGCATTTTGACGGCACCAAAATAACGGACGAAAGTCAAAAACGATTTTTCATTTTTAAAATTGCGGAGCTGCCTCTACTGAAGCTGAAATGGCGAACTCCTTTGATATTTTTTGTGAGGGTTTAATGAAAGGAACGGATGAGATATATTCTGAATATAATGCCAAAGTTGAGGTAAGTTTGTTTTCGATGACGAACACTTAGTTATAAGTTTCTTTTGGTCACTTGACAAATTGTAAAGCGCCTTTGGTGATTTTTCACGAACGGCGCTATGGATGTATCCGTTTATTATTGTTGTATCTTAGATCATTACCATTAACGATACTTTTGTGCATGTTTATGTTAGCTATGTTATTAGGACCTATTTATAAAATTTCAGAAACTGTTTACCAATTTGGCACTTTTTCAAGATGCATTGATTGAGAAGTACAAAAGTTCGAAAGCTAATCATGCCAATACGAAAATTAAACCCAATCAAAATAGAAAATTGGACGGAATCAACGAAGAGGAAGATGAAGGTTTGTTAATTATTATATTAAACATTTGCATGAAATTATTGAAATGTCAAACCGCAGCATCTTTCAAGCAGCTGTCTACAGCAGTTCCATGCCAACTCGGAATCAACTCAACTCAACACCTCGTTGAAAAGTCAAAAGCAACGAAAAAAAGATGGTAATTCTTCGGAACAAACGTCAACGGTTAATACGGAATATTTATTTCATAACAATCAATCATAATTACACAAACCCGCTAGGATAAACCCTGCCTTGCCCTCAAACCATTCAAAACCTGGGATGTTTTTAAAATTATGATGACATGAAGCTAAAGGTTTTATCAAAAAAAAGTGCGTATTAACCGTTGACGTTTGTTCCGAATATTTACCAAAAAGATTCTCAAAATAGCCCATAACCTAACCTAACGTAACATATTTACCAAATATTTTATATATTTATTTAAATCATTTTTTGAGTTTTCAAATGAGGTTCTGAGTTGTCCTGTCACCGTCTATAGCCAACCTTAACCACTCAGACCTCCACCATATTCTATCTGTAGGTCAGAACATTTTCGCTATACTTAAAATCCAAATAATGGAATATTTGTGAACATTTAAAACTGTTTTTGAAAGGTGATGATATACGAATTAAGCTTTCAAATTTTATTGTTAGAAATAACTGTTTATTTTTTTTAAGTATAAAATTTTTGAATGCAAACTTAAATAAGCCACATTTATTTTTTTCTAACTTACTGGTAATGAAAACAAATAAATTATAAAAGTTATCATCACCTCATAGTTTCATGAAAAAAAATTCACAAAGTTTCATAATTTTTTTTCAATTTACTATGGGAAATTTTGGTTTCATAATGGTGTACATTTTAATTCTTCTGTGGTTAACCTTTAGAATTGAATACAAAGCGTTGTGTTTTCTCTTTCCAATACCGAGATTATATTTCTCACTATGCTAGTAAGGGAGATACAATGATTTCTATGAGACCTATATGATTTGTTCCGAAAAGCAAAGAAAATTGAATTGATTGTCGGAGAGTATTTTGTATTTTTCTAAGAATGAAACTAATCTTGACTTAGCCAATCTTTCTATTACTTTTGAGAGAGTATTTAGCAAAGATATGGGTCTGTAATTGTTAACATCTAGGTGGTCTCCACCTTTGAACAGAGGTACAATCTTAGCATTATTATAATGAAAAGGAAATATGCCACTCTTAAAACTAAGGTTAACAATATGAGATATGGGACCAGCCAACACAGAAACATGCTGTTTGTATACCATGATACTTAAGCCATCAATACCACAGGAAAAAGGACATTTTAATTCATTTATGAACGTACTGTGTTTAATACTGTGTTTTACAGGCGTCACATCGAAAAACCCAATATTTTCCAAATGAGGTTTATCAAAAATAAGATCTATGAGTATTATAAGTCGTGTGTTGTCACTGGGCGGATTTGGAGAATAAACCTGTAAATGTGTGAATTGTAGACGAAGCCCAGTGACAAGATGTTTGTAACAAATCTAAATAACTTCTATTATTTTGTGTCCATTAAGTTATTTAATACCCAAATAAACTGCACCTCACAAATAATACTTTATTTATTCCTGTTCCTATAATGATCTCAATTAATTATTTAATTTATACAAGGAAAAAAAGTACAATTTTTTAATGCAAGGAGTTTGCCAAAAAAACTAACATTATTCTAGCAATAAGTTATTTTAAGAACAAAAATAATAATATCTGAAGTAAGTAGGTAATATATCTGAAAAAACACCTGACTCTGTGCAGTAACGGGCTGTCCGTTTGATTGATTCTCCCACGTTAATGAACGGATTGCAATATTTAGAGCACAGGCGTCGGATGGGAATGCTGTCCTGCTTCTACCAGTATTTCAATGGAAAATGCTCTGAGGAATTAGTGTCATTGATTCCCTCGGCACCGTTGCATAGCCGGTAAACACGCCAAATGCGCGCATAACATACGTACACGGTTAACATTTGTCACATGAGAGTTGGTCGCTTCTAAGACTCGTTCTTGAGTTCAATAGCTCGGCTGTGGAACGATTTACTACTTCCTACAACATGGGTCTCTTCGAGACCCTTTTTCTTCAAAAATGAGATAGGCTTTGACGGAAATTATTTGTGTGTTGTTACTGTAAAAAAAAACGGCACTGCGACGGGTAAAAATCCGGTTGCTTGTTTCTTAGACATGGGCTCGAGGCCAACAAATAGGTAGATGACCTTTCAGTTCAAGACAATGATAATTCTTTATTTTGCCAGTGATAAATATATATTATGAATATCTAATATAAATAAAAGTCAAGTTCGTGACATCTACGGAATGCATCTCTTTGTTGTAATACAGTACAAAGATTATTTTAATCTTTTTGACGTGCTTACTACTTATCAGCTCTAATCATCTGTAAATAGACAATGTACCTGTGAATCCATAAATTTTATCTCCTTGAGTCTGCCAATGGTTCAGTGCAGTGGCGTAGCGAGGGGGTGGGGGGGGCGGTCCGCCCTGGGTGCCACCCGATCGAGTGTCACCCCCCAAGAGCACAATTCTCTATCCACCTCCCCCCCAGGACGAACCAATTTGTTATGAAGTTGAAATTTGCGTTTGTCAACTTTAATGGGGGGGGTGACACCACATTATCCGCCCATGCTAGCTACGCCACTGGTTCGGTGTAAAACAAAGGACAGTGGCCATTGTTGGTTGATATAATTTTTTTTGTATTTTGATTAGCATATTTTCTATTTCATGGAATCATCTAACAGTAACGACCTAAATTTAACGGTTTACTTTTGATGTTATTTATGCTTTTGATGTTATTTATGCTTTTGATGGTTTTAAATTGGGTGGTGACCTTCGAGTTATCCGTAGGGGGCATCCATTAATTACGTGAGCACAAACGGGGGGGGGGTCCAGCAAAATCTCACGTTACTTGAAAAGAATATACGAATTGACCCAAATTTAACTCACAGTGGGGGGGGGTCTAGATTGGAAGAAAAACTGCTCACGTAATTAATGGATGCCCCTAAGTACGTAGAATGATAATATACCTATAGTGATGATGACTAGGGACTTGAAAAAATCGCGTAATTTTTTCGGCAAAATTTGCTTTACTTTTTGGGTAAATCGGAGTTATTTTTAAGTAAAAGTGGTGGTACTTTGCAGCAAAAATGATGTTACTTTAACTTTTTGGTATTTTGCAGCAACAAAGTGGCGAAACACCTTTCTATGTATGACCTGTGCCACACGCAGCTGTAAAAGATGTGGCATGGCGTATTTTGGCATATCGCTCGCCGTACATTCCCAATAAGCTAGTTGTGTTGCATCGCAGGGCCGCACCTGCGCAGGCGGCGCAATTGTAGCAGTCCGCTCCGGGCGCCGACAAGGCGCCAAGGAGCCATGGCGCTAATAATACCTGGGTATTGACATCGATATTGAAACTTTTGATACCGCCACGTGCTGTTTGGCTGGGTTGGCCCTCCTCAAGTTTGTCAAAACACGTAGATATAGCGACACATTGGCCTTAAGTTTTTTTTCGAATTTGTGATATTTACCATACTATTTCACAAAAAATAGAATGTTTGAAATATTGTGTTTCTAAATCTAAAATTGAAAGTTAACGTAGACAAAGAGAAATACACATTTAACTAAACTGTTACTCTACCTTTTGTAACGATTAATAGTAATAAGGAAAAATAATTTTGGCATCAATTCTCATGCTGGAAATAATGATAATAAATCTATTTTCCTTATTTATTTTTAGGGTGTTATACCGTGTTGCGCTACCTCCTTCTTTAGTCAACCTTTTGGACACTGTGTCGCCGTCTGAAACGTTGGCTAAAGAAGGTAGCGCAACACGACATAACAATCATAACATCCCAAAAATAAATAACGAAATTACTTTTGGTCGTGAAAATCTAAAATCATATCATAATACAAGTAGATCTAAATCAGCCGTCAAACAAATTTACTTTCAAATTTTTATTGTTTTCAAGCGAGTAACCGGCATCCGTTGCAATGCCACTCAAAGAAAAAAGTGTTTGTCTTTTATTTCTGTTTGAACCACTCGGACCCACAAGCTTGTTTTCACGATTATATAACGAGGCGAACCTGACTTGTAACGCGCTTTTGGATATACAATATTTTTTGTTTTTTTTTCGTCTGGTTCGTACACGAAAAAAGAAAACGTTTTCCTACGCGTGAGCAGACTACAGCCGCCCGTGTGAGAAGCATTTATTTTCCAAATTTACCCACTGCTATCTCATATAAGGTACCGATACTATTTCTCTTTTGCAATTCCTCCCTCTTTCCCCTCGTCCACCAGTCCCGCGACCCCCACCCCTCTCGCATTTTCCTCTCTCGCGTTCCCCTTCCTCCTACCCCCTCGCGTTCCCATTCAACTTCCTCCCTCTCTCGTCACCCCTCCCGCGAATCCCCTCTCCTTCATTCCTTTACCCCCTCCAGGATTCCCCTCCCTCTCACCGCTCCCGCCTTCTCTTATTTATTTTGGAAGGTAGGTATGGGTACCACCGCCCCGGAACTATTTATTGGATAATCAACAATCCTGCCTTAGGACACTCTAAGTGGTTCGCTACGTTTAGTGACTTAGCAGGGGTGCCCGGGTTCATGGCGTGAGGTTTGTCTAGGTCTTGGCGGCGGATGCGTCTGCCCACCTATTGCGCGGCGGGCCGGATCGGGAGAGAGGTTGATGGAGATCTTTTGGCCTCTCCAGCCGAACTCCGTCAGTCCTGGACACACTGACCCATTCTTCATACCCTTTTCCTTCCCTAAACTTCCTTTCCCTAAAAAGCCATCCACACAGCATCTTCAAAGATAATATCGGCTCCAAGGGAAATTGTTTTCCTCATGGCCACCTGGGTGGAGCTAATGTAAAAAAACTCACCATTATACATATAAACCTTCGCGGGCGTGCGCACAACAACTTACCAATGTTTCATCGCAATCAGATTATAAAAATGGTTTATGAACGATTAAGGAACAAACAAAGAAACATTCATTTTTGTATATTAAGAAGATTGTGTTATAAGTTATAACTTACTGTATAATATTATGTAATTTAATTCATTATTTATTGTACAGTGTATGTACGTGTACGCGTACAGAGCAAATGTTTCCAAAATAGCGACAATGTTTGTTTTTTAAGATCTACCTATGTTCATGTTTTATTCATAAGTATTTTCATATAAATAAATATATTTAAAAAAACATTGTTAGTGTTTTATTCCAATAAGAAAATATGTTTTTTGATGAATTAATTTAACAAGCTTTGGATGTATTAATTTAACAACGCTTTCTCGTTTCTGTAGCTGAAAATATCTTTTTTTCAAAATTTCAACTTTTTGTACGAAAAATTTCAGGATTCTTTCAGTTTGGGGATGCGCCGTATCAACAACATTTTTAGTCCAATTTTTCAATCTTAGCACTCTCGCTCGCTGAACAATCACGGACTGCCTCTGCCGGGAACCCCTGCTAAGACACCAAGCGTAGCGAAACATTTAGGGTGACCGATGGAGAGAGTTGGTTCCCGGGGTGGCGATGACTACTTGAAATAACTATTTAAGTCCGGGGAGATAGAAAAACTTGCCCATAGTGGGTTATCAGGTTTATATAAATAATGTTTGCGTATTTCCTAACCTTAAAACTTAACTCAGATCATACAAACAAGAAAAAATGGCCGTCTAACTAACAAAACCCGGGAAATTTTGAACTTTGAGAAAAAACCTTTTACCAAATCCCTCGACATCTTTTGGCTTTCTAGATCTTGGCCATATAAGAAATCTTAAAAAGAGTTACTTAATTTTTTTTAAGCTGCAGATTTGCATGGAGAAAACAAACTTATATTAATAAGTTGTCCCAAAGAACAGAGTTGGCGTTACAGTGGTTACAAACTTGTAGAGAAGGAAGTTGTAGGTTCCCAAAAATAGGAACATGTACAACTGTAGGGGGAGGGGGGGCACATTGATTCACGGGGCACATTGGTACAGTATCTATATCTCAAAACCGATAAACGCTACACAGTCCGGCACACCACTAGAATGCTCAAGGACATTCACAAGAATGACAGTTGTGACACCGCTCGCCGCCAGTTTCAGTTTGCCGTTGGATTGGTATATTTATGGGCCTCAACCAACGGTCACTAATGTGTTGGAAGTGGCGTGCGCCGCTGCCTACAAAAAAAATACGTGAAATGTAATTGTGTCTCAGGAGGATACTCTTAGTTGTTTTTGTTATTATTTGTTACTAAAGGTAAGTAAATATAGTTATTATTGTATTTTAAAATGTTTTTGATTGCAAGATTATTATATATTTGATAAAATTAATTGTTTGTGGAAAAAGTCCTTTGGGGCACTTTGATACGGTAATGTGCGGGGTACAATGATACATATAAATCTGCCCTTTTATTGTATTAAAGTGCCCCGTCAAAAATAATAGTTTATTTTATTGTTTTTTTTTTCAGAAAATGGTGCGCACGTACAAACCCACGATCACGATTATCACGATTTGACAGATGAGAACACTCACAACACACAAGATTTACATTTTGTAGACTCAGAAACAAGTCAAAATAATGAGGTTGTTGATAGAGAACAAAATAAAACTCCTACTTTGGATGCCGACCCAGTTTCAGTGTCTGATGCTGACGATCCTCTACATGTTTCTTCATCAAAGGCTATTCTTACTCCTGAAGTAGTTAGACCTTATCCAAAAAAGGCGATTACTGACAGTGTCTTAAAAAGAAAAGGAAGAGAAAAGGGACGATCAAGAATATACACTGAAACACCAGAAAAAAATAGATTAGAAAGCTTACGTAATGAAAAGAACAGGAAAAGAGAATTACAAAAAGCAAAACAGCATGCAAAAGAATTGAAAACAGCGAAAAATCTGTTGGGATTAACTGAGCCAAAAAAGAAAAAGAGAGTGACTTCTTTGCCTGCAGAAATAGATTCCGATTCTAGTCAAGATGAAGTCGTGATGACGATTGATAGTGAAGACATTGAAATGCCGTCGGAATCGGAAGAAGAGGTAATTAATGAAGAACCAGTTAATCCTGAACATATAAATATTGGAGATTTCCTGCTAATTAAGTTTGAGAAGAAGAAACCTGTGATTCACTACGTTGCCAAAGTTGTATTTAAGTATAATGTGACAGAATATGAAGTATTATATCTCAGAAAAAAAGCAGGGTTTTCTAAGTTTATATTTCCAATTGTGGAAGACAAAGCAAGTGTGGATGTTAGAGATGTAGTTTTGCAATTACCAAAACCAACTTTCTCCAAAGGCACATCTCGAACAACGTCGCTTTATTCATTTTCGGTAGGTTTAACTCGATATAATATCCAGTAGATTGTTTTGTAATTTATATGAGAGTTTTATGATTATTTTTGTTAAATTTTTGATGTTTGTTTAATTTTTTAAGAAAAACATTGTTCATTTTGAAGGGAGATCTAATATTATATTTTCATTAACAATATTCAATGTTAAAGTCTGATTACTTAGTAAGTATATAACTGATTAGGTATATAATTAAGAAAATAACAGAGAATTAGTCTTGTTCTATGATGACAATATTGTTTTTTTGTGATTATATTCCTTAAGTAACTTAAGAGACTGATTATGGCAATTTTCACATTTTGTGAAAGTTATATTCAAGTTCTGTGGTTATTTAATTTTTATGAAGTAACTGACCTATAATGATATAATATCGGAACTTGAAATGGAACTTACACAAAATGTGAAAATTAACCTAAATTGAATTGCTAAAATTTTTTAAACAACCCATCCTTAACCGCTAGAATGCGACCGAGCGTTAATGCGCTGTTAACGTTAGTTGCTTAAATTGCGATACATCGCTTTCGCGCTGCAATTTTCAGTGAGAGCACGTGTTCAATGTGTTTGTGGTTTATTGCGATTGGCGTATGTCTTGATAATTGTATTTATTGTTTATCCTTTTTTAAAAAATAAACCCTAAAATAAATCCATATTTTTCACCATGTCGGTGATTATATTGTCGATTAGTTATATTGCGGACGATCGCAATGTATCAAATGACAGCGACACTATAGATAACAAGACCTTTGTTCCGATAAATGAAGACTTTTATTATTCATAAAATATCATTCTTGTATAATCAAAAAGAATCATTAAAATTGTTTGGTTTTGACCAAGTTATTGCATTTTTTTTTTAATACCATACTTTTTAAAATCAAAAATGCAAAACATCCCTAGCAATTTATACAATACATTTCATACTTGATTAAATAAACTTAATAAGCACTGAAACGATTAAGGTCGAACTACAAAATTTAAGAATATGTACCTATATGAATAGAAATTTTTTATTATTTATAGTGAAATGGGCTCATTAGACGGTTTGGTCATCACTGTTATAGAATATGTATCAAAAGATTAATTTGTAATAATTTGCGTACAGGTTCAGCAAATGGCACATTTGTCAACAACAAGCGCATCGACCCTACCAAGTACGTGGAGCTCCTGGAGCGCGATGTGGTGAAGTTTGGCTTCAGCCAGCGCGAGTATGTCCTTCTGCATGAGAACAGCAAGGACGACGGTATGGATGACGATGACGTGAAGCAGACAGGCGGCGCCAGCGACGAAGGCAAGACGCGGCTCAAAGAGGAATACAGCAATTAGCCAAAACAAGGTTAGGTATTAAAACCACTCATTATTTCTTCACCTTATCACTCCTTTCAAAAGTCATTTAAAGTGATTAAAAAAAAAAAAAATTAAATAGGTCACAGGCTATTTTTTACATTTCTTTCTGTCACTTTTAATGACTTTTCAAAGGCCACTTTTTTGAGTTGTCATGGAACCCATACCTATAGATTTTATAAGTTTCCATTAGGAAACTATTAACCTTTCTACAACGATGTCGTTAACGAATTTGCAATACCGGTGGACGGGCAGATTTTTCACAATTTATTAATCTCATTTTAATTGAATATAGTGTCAATAAGGAACTCCAGTGAAAAATATTATGGCTTTAAAAAAATATGTTCATATAGACCATAGGTTCTCAACGTGGGCGATAACGCCCCCTTGGGGGCGTTTCAGACCTTCAGGGGGGCGGTGGAAGACCAAGAGCAAATTGGGGGGCGTTTCAGACTTTCAAGGGGGCGGTAGAAGACCCAGAGAAACCCATCTTACCCCTTCAGTGCTCCAGATAGTTCGCCGGCAGGACGTACGTCTTGTTCGCTGCGCGCCGTAATTTTAAAATTATTAAAATGATTTACAAGTTTATCCTAATTGATATTAACAAAAAAACTAGTATCTGAGAAGTGGTTCTCGAGAGAAGTCATCTCGAATATAGAGATCAAACACGCTCTTCATAAGCGTTGGAAAACTGGAGACCTTCAGAGTGAATACAATCTGTTTAGTTCTTACCGAGTGTTAGTTAGGCGCGAGTTTCGAGTGGCCTATCGAGCCTACGTGTCTGAAATCGAGGAAAACATCACGCATGATCCCAAGATGTTTTGGCACTATATAAAATCCCTTCTGAAGGATGGTGGTCTTGAACACACTATGATGAAAGGTAATCAAGAATTTCGTGGCTTGAGTGTGGCTAACGCATTTGCTAATCATTTTCAATCGGTCTACAATAAAGACCCTCCACTTTTAGACATTAATAATACGGCCACATTTACTACCAGAGGAGCTTCAAACTTTGATTTTGATATATTTACGGAATCTGACCTTAAGAGTGCCATAAGTCTCATGAAGAACTCACCCTCTATCGGAACAGACTTCGTTCCCGTATTTTTTATTAAAGGGTGCACCGAGTTCCTAAAACACCATTATGTGTCTTATCATTAACTTCGCTATTAGAACTTCCAATTTTTCTGAAGTATGGAAAGCTTTCAAAAATATGTCCTATTTTTAAGAAAGGTTCAAAAAAGTTAATCGAAAATTATAGACCAGTTGCCATACTATCAGCTCCTGCTAACACTAAACTATTTCAACAATTAATTTATAAATTCCTTATGCCTCACAGATAGCTGCATACATTATCCCCGAACAGCATAGTTTCAGGAAAGGAAGATACACTGAAACCAATCTGATGGTTTTCACCGACTATGTTGCTAGGTCCCTAGATAGTGGATACCAAGTAGACTGTTCGTATAACGACTTCCCCAAAGACTTTGATACTGTGAATCATGATATCTTACTCATAAAACTTGCCCAGTTGGATTTTTCCCTTCAGATGTTAAAGTTTTTTAAAATTTACCTCAAGAACAGAAAGCAATTTGTCACACACGGAATCTTCCAATCTGCTGAATTTTT
Organism: Limnephilus lunatus; assembly: GCA_917563855.2. NCBI lineage: Eukaryota > Metazoa > Arthropoda > Insecta > Trichoptera > Limnephilidae > Limnephilus > Limnephilus lunatus. Next base: position 1,687,375 of record CAKJTF020000021.1, read on the forward strand.
CGTTTTTTCTGGGGTTCCCTAAGGATCGATCCTACGGCCTCTTCTCTTTTCTATTTTCATTAATGACATTGCTGGAGTCCTCCGTTTTTCTCGCTTTTTGCTGTTCGTTGACGATCTAAAATTATTTCTTCTAATAAGAAATATTGAGGACTGCCAGCGCCTTCAAGCTGATGTTGATAACATTTCAGAATGGAGTCAACGAAATATAAAGGATCTTGGTAGTATGTATGAAAGTAAGCTTTATTAGTAATTTTGTCCTCATATAACCGTCAGTGTTTTTCGAATTTTTTGAAAGTAAGCTTTATTAGTAATTTCGTCCTCATATAACCGTCAGAGTTTCTCGCGATACTCGTGCTCTGAAGATTTTATACTTCTCCCTGGTCCGCAATAGGCTGGAGAGTGGTTCGCTTATCTAGAATCCTCATAAGGTGGGATGATCCCTTATGTTTGAAAGGGTTCAAAAAAGTTTCTAAGATTTCTCTACATGAGAGAGTACGACCACTATCTATGGATCTACCTGGCGAACTTTCTTCTGGGCATGCTGGGACTTCACTTCCTGCAGTTCAGAAGAGAGGGGTATGCCGCCACCCACTTATTCAGACTGCTGCGAGGCTATATTGAGAACTCAACCATTTTGGAGCGCGTGAGTCTCTATGTTCCAGATGACTAACTTAGACAGCGTCATCATAGATTATTCGATCTTCCTGCCTGTAGGACTAACTTGCCAATGGTTCTCCCGGTAGGGAGGAGTATATTGCTCCTGAACCAAATCTTCTCCGAGATCGATATATTTGGCGTCAGTGAGGAGAGATTCAAAAGGGAAATTCTTTTGATTCTTGAAAGAGTCTCTCCACATTGACGAAATCTTCACCACCGCCTGAATTTTGTTTGAAATTGCCATATTTCTTGCCTTATTTCTCATAAATAAAAAAGTCAAATTTGTAATGGTGTAAGAAATTAATAAAAAAATATTATTCTTATATCCCATTTCGCCCCATCCCATTATTAGAAGAAATAATTTTAGATCGTCAGCGAACAGCAAAAAGCGATAAAAACGGATGACTCCAGCAATGTCTTTCAATTTTTTTGAAATTGTCATATATCTTGAAAATCATTTTATGTATATACTCCCCCCCCCTCCCCCCATCCCTCCCCACCCACCACCACCGTTGTGGTAAATATAATCGTGACGACAATTGTTGTTTTAGATTCACGAGTTGGGGGGCGCTAGAAAAATTAATATCCTTAAAGTGGGCGGTGGGCAAAAAAAGGTTGAGAATCTATGATATAGACCAATAAACGCTGATTCTGAATATATAACTTTTATTTAATAATATTAAACATACAGTTTTTAAAAAAATATTAAAAAGTGCATTTTTAATATTCTCGTTAAAACACAGCGTCAGGTTGGTATGCTGTGTAATGCTCTGTGGTGACGTCACGATAGTAATCACGGTAATGACTGGTTTATTTATGCTATACGTCATTTATATGGGAAGAAAAGCTTGACGGTGTGGGATTGATGGATGTTGAAGGTTTTTGCGGAATCACAATATTTTCTACATCACTATATTTACTGAAATAAGCGCATCTCCTTCTTTTGGGCGGGATAATGTCACTTCCACTATTTGGATTATTACCGACTTCTTCACCCATCACTTCGAAGTAAAACTATCATTATTTTCTGTGACGGTTAATTCACTATATTTATAGAATACGTAAATTCTTTTACTTTCAATTACTAATATCAACATCAATAGTTCTACAAAACGAAAAAATATGGTCACAAAAAGTGGGAGTAACTGCGGAGAACCGTTATAAACGCAGGATAACGACTGACTGTTCCGAAAATATTTGAAGAAAAAAAATATTTCGTGTGTTAAAATGATGCATCTATTTTTACATGAATATATATAATTAACGGTAAATTTAAATGAAGAAATGTTGGTTTATCCAATATGTTGCGACAATTCTTTGTAATAATCGGAAATAATAGTTCGTAGAATGTACTTAGGAAGATAGATATTGGTGATTAAACTTAAACCTGCGCCGGGCCAGGACCTCTGGCCGACGGAGCTGCCTACCAAAATCGTTTGGGCCACAATGTGTGGCCTACGGATTGGAAAAGGTTAAATAGATATTTGAATGCTCCATAGCTATTAAAGAAAATGGTAATATTTGCATTGACGTAGAAATGTTAGTGTTAGTATTATTTGCGATATGCCGGATTCAAACGCGCAACGTTCCGACTCAACGTGAAATGTATAGACCACACCAGTTGGTAGCAATGAAGTCCCGATGATGTTGTTATTTATTTCTGAAATAATGTCATGAAAATGGCATCAGTTAACAGATACTGCGGGCACAATGGCAATATTATGTAGATTCTTATTTTTGTCATATAAATGACTTTAATTTTAGAAATAATGATTCCGATTATGTATTGTTAATGAATGATAAAGTTAAAATTACCAATTAGATAATTATTTAAAAATAAGTTTTACCTGCATAATTAATTATTAATAAAAAGTTATTTTCCTTAATAATATTACCTACCTTCTACATGTTTGTACATGCATTGTAATGCATGTGTTGTGTGTATTAAAATGTATACATGTAGGTATATGGCTACAATATCAATGCAATGCAATCATTATTTACATAATATTATTATATGTTTTTAAAATGAATGGTTCAAAGCCTTTAGCGCCAAGTGATTAGTTTAATGCTCTTGAGCGTATTGAAATAAATAATTTGAATAAGTTATTTTGTAAAACCAGTCTAGGATAATAATCATGGTAATCTGCGCTCTAAAATAATATATACTTTTTTCAAATTGAATAATAACGAATTCTTGCATGTCCTATCCTGTTTTAATCATTCCATGCTATAATATATTTGTTTCATAGTCGTTAATCTAAACATTTGAAGAATTTTTTTTATTTAAAAGTGAATTTTGAAAGCCGAGTTTAAAGTCAGTGTCGAGTATTATTCTCAGACATAAATTTTTATTCTTTCAAAGCCAAATACTCAAATAACATTTTTTTTACCTGCTGTAAAAATGACATGGAGCCTGAGAAAATAGTTGAGTATGAAAAACACAGATAAAAACCTTTTCGGCCGGGTTATGGAATAAACGAAAAAGCAGCCCTGAGGAAAATAAACTTTGAAAGCCCAAAATATTACCAGTCTTATATATGGCAATTACGATGCAGACAATGAAGTTCTTCCTCACGGAGGACACAAATATGAACCGAAAATTAAATCTTTGAAAATTATTTTAACTATTAAAACTAACTATAATATTTTTTGTAGAGAATTTTTGCTGATTTCCGTATAAAAAATGTCAATTTCAGCAGAAGTGAAGAAAAATTTCAAACTAAATCTTTAACCTCTCAGAAATACACTTTTGTTTATTAAGTGTCCCTTAGAAAACTGTCAAAACGTGATAATATTTGTGTTATTTACGATTTTTACCAAAAGCTTTATAAATCACGTTTTGGGAAAAGTAGCCTCATTATAATAACTAGTTTGGAAAGGTTATGAAATAAACTTTCAAATTGTATAATAATAACATTTGTAAATATTCAAATTTAGAATGCAAACATAAAAAATTTGTAAAAATGACCCGCGTGATGTTTTATGTGAAAACGGTACTAAATTCACATTATATGTAAAAAAAAAGCACTTTTTCTATTGTATAAATGTATAATAAATAATTTTGTCACCTCACTTTTTTACCATTTCATACAAAAAATATTTTAATAAAAAACTAACAATGTCTTGAACAAATGACAATCAAACAAGATGGAGGTTCCATTTGGCTCAGATAATTAATCTCTATGTTCCATAGATATTTTTGAATACAGACGCTTAGCGTTGTTCATTATCGATATTCCATTTTTTATTTCATGGTAATCCGTATACTGTTGATGGAAATAAATCAATTTTTGTGAAATCTCGCGCGTTTACGTCAAAAGACGCTCTAATGTCTTGACCTTTTATTATAGTTGGTTAAAGAAAAAATATAGATTTAAACCAAAATCTTCCAAGTAAATTTACTAGTCTTCAAACCAATGACAAAATTTTAATTTGTTTTTTTTTTTCAGGAGGAATTTGGATTGCTGTGTGTTCCAATCACGGACCTGATGTCCCTCAACTTACAGAATGTATCTTCTCCCGGGCATTCCAACATCATGCCCTTCTCCTCGGCCATCGGCGAACTTCCCGCCGAGATTCACTCCCCGCCCTCCAGCGGAACTACTAATCAAATATCTGTCCAGCGAATTGGAAGAGACGTGCGGCTACTCACTCCCAATGAACTGTCTCGGTACCAACACATGTTCGCTTCTAATATGCCCGCAAGCAATCACACCAGGAGCGAAACTTCTTCATCATCCAGAAGAAGTAATACAAATACCTCTCCACCTGTACAAAATACAGTGCCATCTCTGAGTGAAAGCCGAAACATCGACAGCGGCACTAGAAGAATTTCTATCCAAAACAACGTTAGACATCCTAGCCGAATGATGGTGTCAGGAAATGTTATCTTGCAACAAGAGAGATTCGGCAATGTAGAAAATTCAACTGCCAATTTGAGAAGTGCAGAGATCGCATCGACAACACAGCAAAGAACTCCTCACGCCACATTGCAAATTAGTCCTCGCTCCCAGGCTGTTGAACGCCGAGAAAATAACTCCACAAATAGAAATGTAGCTTCATTTTTAAACGGTCCTACTAACTCGACTAGCAGTTTCTTAGTTTCTAATTCTAGTTTTTCAGACACGTCCACCGCTTTGCCGGTGCGAAATTTGAATTACATCAGAGCGAATAGCATCAGGTTATTGAATCCCATTTCTCGTTCCATGTCGGACAGCGGGGCCACCTTTACCAATGTCCAGGATGCCGATAGGAGCGCTAACAGGCCACTGGCCGGCAGTAGTTCTTCTAATGCTAGTCTTGTAAATGTGAATGATCTGAATGTGGAGAATGACTCTAGTCAGTCTCAGCGGATGGAGAGGATGGAAACCATAATGCGGGAGAGAGCAGCTTTGAGAAGGAGAATTCAACAAGAATTAGGAAAAATCCGGAATAATTTAGATAATTGATTGGAGCGTGAATATTGTTACTGTTTTTAGTAATTACATACTTGCATTAGAGTATTGAATTAGAATACAATGGAAAAATCTGCTGCAAATCAAATATTTATTTATTTTAATCTCAACCAATTTTTGGTAAAAAAAAGTAATAATGTTTCACAGATGGATTATGAAATATTTTGTCTTTGGTATTCTTTTTCAATGCACGCGTACTATGTATGTAATTCACGAATTGAATGTCTGAATTGTTTGCTGCTTTTTTAAACAATGCAATTAGTTTTTCTAAGAGACAGTCGTTTCACAGAATTTGAATAATTCATCAAATTTCATAGTTAATTTTTATGTTTTGTTATCATTTCAGTTAATAATTATACATTAACAGAACTTGAATAGAACCTTTACAAAACTTGAAAATCGACATTGAAATTTGATGAATTGTTCAAATTCTCTTAATATTTACTTTTCATTATTTTTTGGTCAGTAAAAACATAATTATTTTATGTTTTTGTCTTCTTTATTTTCAAAAAGTCAAAAGATTAAACTAATAAATTCATACATATAAATATATATTATATTAAATTTACTAGGTCAATGAGTTTTACACAACATAAATCATGCTGAGTGTTAGCAGTTTTTACAAGTCATTTTTTTTTTTAATTTTAGTTAAATCATTTAAATATTATTTATATTTGAATCGAAAGTTTTTTATGACTTATCGGATTAATAAACAAAATCTTACTTTCACATAATATTATTCAGTGAAATCAAAACTGGTAATTATTGTTTTATTTAAAAAAAATTACAATGCACATGTTATTATATTGTTTACTTGTGACGGCACACAATCATATTAATTTTATATATTTTAAGATTTGCACTCATTAATTTTGTTTACGGAAAAAATTCTATGTTATTGTTGATTTTATAAAAGTGTACAGTTGAATATATAATCCATATATTATTTACTTTATTTTTTTTTATTCAGGGTTGATAAAACATGATTAAAAATAATATGCATTTAAAACACCTTTTTACTTTCAGCTGCATTCTTATCTTTGCAAGCTCTTTGACTTTGATGTTTTTTTTTATCAATTTAATTAGATCAGTAAAAAACATCAATTTTATCATAAACCGCTACTATTTGTTTAGCGGGAAAAATGGCTTTTAAGTGTTGCTTTCTATGTTTTTTTCACTTGATCGTGTTAACCACAATGAATGAGTGAATAAATAATAATAGCAACAATTTTTTTAAATCGTATTTTAATACATATATCAAATCATGGATTATTGTCAATTATATTTGTTATTATTTTATTAATTCATACATTTTTGTGTTCTTTACAAGAGTATTATGAATATGTGCCAAATTCACTATTTTTGAAGTTTTATAAGTACGAATTAATATTTTTCTGCAGAATCAGAAATAATTACAATAATTAATCAAAAAAGTAGTTTCACAATAAAACGATGAAGTCTACCCAAAATGTTTTTTTTAAAGTTAACGTATTTTTCCAAGTGAAGATTGGAATCGTAGATTCAAATTTAACCCTTTCAATGGAATCTATCCCACCTCGAGGTAAATTTTCACAAAATATATGTACATATGTGTTTTAGAAAAACTTCACGAATCACATGTGATATGAGTCCTATAATTTCAATACCCGCTATATCCAATTTTTTGACAAAATGATCTGAGTATGACATCTTGTTCACATTTTTGCAAGGAACAAGACTAACCTAAAATTGACTTTCCAAACCTCCCTTATCACGACAAAAAACCATGTTAAAACTGCGAGTGAGAAACAAAACCCGCTATGTATATCATTCAAGAAGTTACTATCAAAACCTGCTATATCGGAATTCAACCAATCGACCAGTTATTTTGCCAAGATGGCGGGTGTAGAAACACGCCCCTCAGGTCAGTTGAGTTTCAAAAGCCTCTATATTCCATATAAATCACGAAGTGAGTATCAAAATCCGCTAAATCCATTTTATTTATCCATTATTTATTTATCCAGATTTTTTTAATATAATGAATATACATTCAAAAAGTGTTCATTTTTTAATGGATATCTAGAAATATTTATTATTTACGCTAGAGATGTGACAGTTTCTTGCGGTTTTCTCCGAATCGGTGAAAGTTGATAAAGTGGATATAGAAATTGAACGACTCATATATCCGCCGATGGATGACGTAATAGTTAGGGTTAAAAAAAACATGTAATCAATATTGACATCTTTATTGACTGGATATTGTCAGATGATTTTCATTATGTCCCTCAACCCGAGCGCACAAAGAAGTTTGTAATTAGTCTTAATTAAATCAAAAATAATTACAGTCATTTTAATTAATATGCAAAACTGTGGACTTGGCTAAAATACTTAATCGACTTGTAGTCAATATCAGGACTTAAATAAGAATATTAATTACTTGTTAACATTTTAATGATGTAAGAAACCTGCTCAAAATTAAATATAATTCAACGGGCTTTCCTCAATGTTATTTTATAGCTGTGTGAAAAACTTATTTCATTTTATATAAAAACATCCATTTTATTGCAAACTCGTGCTAATTGCATTCTTTTGTGAATATCTATGATATGATACTGTCTGTTTTGTTTTTATTTTAATTTTCATTTATTGTACAAAACGATGCGTGTTTTGTAATTATTTTGTTATTTGAATAGGCTGAAAAGTGCAACTGAATTATGAAAATATTATTGTAAAATGTAAGAAATACACCAATTAGAATATTAAATAAATATTTTATTTCAATTATCTCTATACTTTCTTTATGTAGTTGCAATTTGATTTAAATTGGTGACAGGTCGCTTGTGTAAGACAAAAAAATATCTAAGTATTCTAAAATTTTTGTTCGTTGGTTCCTCCTTTGACCCCCGTAATTGGTAATTGGCTCGCGTTTATATATGCAGCCATAATCAAAGAGCATTTGACGTAATCCTATAATCGATTCATCTGAATTGTATCTACACGCTCTGAATGGGTAATTCCTAGGAAGTATGATCTTCGCCGATTTGAAAGAAAACTGCTGCCGATAATGTAGCTTTCGACTCAGGTCTCCGACGCACCACTGGCTAGTGGTGTATACTCGAAGTATCGCTCTTATTGCCCTTATCGCATATTTAGCAACTTCTGTATGGAGATTCCACAAACTACACAACTGCAAAGCTACGCAGATTGCAGTAACCCCTTTTTTAAGGCGCATATTTGGCGCCTGCTGAAGAGATTCTTCAAATTACACAACTTCGAAGTCATGCAGATTGCGGTAACCCCATTTATAAGGCACATATTTGGCGCCTGCTGAATAGAGATACTTCAAACTACACAACTTCGAAGTCATGCAGATTGCGGTATCCCCATTTATAAGGCACATATTTGGCACCCGCTGAATAGAGATTCTTCAAACTACACAACTTCGAAGTCATGCAGATTGCGGTATCCCCATTTATAAGGCACATATTTGGCACCCGCTGAATAGAGATTCTTCAAACTACACAACTTCGAAGTCATGCAGATTGCGGTATCCCCATTTATAAGGCACATATTTGGCGCCCGCTGAATAGAGATTCTTCAAACTACACAACTTCGCAGTTATGCAGATTGGCAGTAACCAGAGGCGGTCCGTGACAAAATTTGTGAGCAGTGCATTTCACAAAAAAATGGTAGCATTAACATGGGAAAATAAAGTGATTTAAAGGGCGTGACATACCTAGTACAAACCTTCACTTCTGGAGAAAATCCATTCGTCGCTCTTTCATTTGTGAAAATACTTTAATAACACGATTATTAATGTGTGGTATGGAAGATAACAAACTTTTTTCGATGCTCATCATTGCATGAAGCCGAAGCATGAAGCCGATGTTGGGACAGTGTTCCTCACAAATATTTTTACATGTTTTAACGTAGAAAAACACCGTTCGCACTCAACAGTTGTCATTGGAATAGTACAAATTATGTTTAAAAGTTTAATCGTTTCACTAAAACACTCCACTAAGTTACATTTGATAAATTCGACTTTAATCGCAATGTTTTCAGTAGGACTCATTTTAAATAAGTTTTTTTACAGAATAAAACTTGCGAAAACCGTTGAATGCTGTCAATACTGAAAAAATACTCACTGCGCCAGGCTGGCGACCGATGACGTTAAAACATAACATTGTTAATTAGTTCTAAATTCGTTAAACGTAACTATTTAATTCCAAAGGTTCGGGACCACATTACGCAAGTTTAATGTTTTGTCATTTGCTCCGGCAATGCACGCCAGCACCATGTGTCTTCTCTGCTTTCACACGTCAATCTTCGTATGGGTCTATCCCTGTCATGCTCATTTCACGGGCACGGGCACTTCAGCATCTGGAGATGACCCCAGTAGAAATATACCTTCATGTGACGTCACGCCTAGGCATAACAAAATGTGCACGAATTCCTTTCTCTCATGGAAGGGAGTCTAGTCAATTGGTATGGATTTTGTAACGAATTGGCTGGAATTCTTCGTGAGAGGATGTACTAATTTACACTTCTGATGGATATCGAAGTTTGGAAGTGCAGTGCACGAATGCACTGAGGAAGGGGCCGCCTCTGGCAGTAACCCCATTTTTAAGGCACATATTTGGGGCCTTCTGAATAGAGATTCAACTACACAACCTAAAAACCACGCAGATTGCGCTAATCCCATTTTTAAGGCGCCTTCTGAATAGAGATTCCGCAAACTGCAGTTACCGTGGGACTTTCAGAGAAGCAAGCTGTAGTGGACTCTTTCCTTGTAGGGCCTTCAGGGAAGCACGAGGGAGTGGGCTCTTTGACGTGAAGCCTTTTGGGAATTAAGGAGTGGAGAGGAGAGTCGAGACCTTCCCTTCGGGGCCTCCAGTGAACCAAGGGGGAATTGGAGAGGAGGAATGAGACCTGGGAAGTCACATTGTGGGACCAGAAGATACAGCCTCATTTTCAATGATAACCCTGGTGAACTTTATAAAAGGTTAGAGGATTGAGGTAAAATAAGAGATAGCAAAATGGGCCTAGGCCTAAGTGCTCACGGGAACTATAAGTAAACCGTTTCCACAATCTGAAAAATATATCTCTTCACAGCACCTTCAATTGAAGAACTTGTACAAAGACTGGCATTAAACAAATAAAACTACAGGAAGTCACCTTTATTAAGAAATATTTATTTCATTTTGTGTAAAAAAAATGTTATAAATTTTACATGAAAATATTATGGAAAATCGGCAAAAATATAAAAAAATGGAATATTCACAGTGGAATGAAAACCTCTCTTTTGATTACAAATAACCACATTGCACATGAAGTTAGTAAAGTTCACTTATCATTTGTAGGTAAAAAGGAATCAGTTAAAACACCATTATAAAAATAAGCTAAGGTCTAAAACATTTTCATCATGAAAAGGTATTTTTTATAATTTTTTCAAGCCAATAACTTCAAATCTCTAACGTAAGTAGGTACTTACATTGAACAAAGCCAAAAAAAATTACTACGTTAAAAAAATTTTCATTACAAAATATTAATTAAAAAACAGTCTTTTCACAAAACAGAATGGTTAATCGAAAAAATTAACAACGAGCAGTGCTCAGCACCAAACCAGACAGATAACTTTATAACACTTAATATTATAAAAAAAGAAATAACCTATTGCACCGGGAAAAAAAGGTTTTACATCAACACGCTAAAAAAAGGGAAGTACACCAAATAATGTTCTTTGCAAAAAGAACAACACTTTATACATACAATATTAAAAACAGAGTAAATTACTGTGATGTCGCTGAACCCATAACTAGAAAAACTCTCTTAACAAAATATGAAATCCCTGATTTATCAATGCTTTCTTACAGAAACAATAATGTAGAAAGAAAAGATTAATTGTTGTTATTTAACAATTAATAAGTTTTGTGACATGTGTAATTTCATAAGATTCAAACTTAACAAACATATTTTTTATAATTTGAAAAACATTCACGAGAATACAAATCTGTTGACCCTCTCCGCCTGAAAGCACCAAATAATGAAATTTTAACTTTTCAATGCTGGCCATTTCATCGAAATGTATCCCACAATGCGTTTTTAGTAGAACTTTATAATTCACATATGTGACACCCATGTATCGGAATAGCCCCCAATGGATCACATATGCGACATCCACGTAGATAAGGTTAAAATGGCGGAGGACAAAAGGGTTAATACCAAGTAATTTCTATAATATTATGAATTCATATTATTAGATATTTTAATCGAGTTTCACCGTGATCCAGGTTCGGAATGGCGAAGTATCCTGTGAGAAAGGTACTCAGGATGCAAGAGCGAGACGGAAGATGATCGAGTATAAAAGAAGATGTTCGCCCTTGCTCTGTCTCCTTTATCACCGACAGCGCCGAAAGCTAGGATTAGCTGTAGAACTCATTATTGTGCAATTATAATTAATACTCGACACGCGCTTTATTATTTCCAAACTATTCCCTGATCACGTAAAAGATCATCCCATTGGTAATTAACAGATTTAACAGTTTAACAGTTTAACAGTGGCGCAGCCAATACGGAATTAAATATAACGATTGCGAGAATCGACGCGCAAAAATTGCACGCTAAGCACGCGAGTTCAATAGTTACGTGTTGTAACATTATTTTCGGGTCGGTAAAAAAGGCCGGACCGAAATTAAAAATCTTCACTGGAAGGAGTGAAGAAGAAGGGGAACACTGGAGCCAGCCTAACTTCTCGGAAGGGGGAAGATTGCACGGGAGGGTCCAGGACTTCAAGAGCGGCAGCTGGGTGTCCAGGTCACTAGACGGGTCTGGAAGGAGCCATCGTCATCAAGGATCAAGAAGCGGTTTCCTGAGAGGGTCAACGGAGCAGTACAGATTGAGGAGGAATATCGTAGGGGAGTGTTTTTCTCTTTTTTTTCTTTTCTCTCTCTTGTTGTATCATCTGGGTAGAGCAAACATGGAGTCAGGAGGATTGGGGTCCTTCAGTTTGCGTGACGGTAACTGGGAGAATTTCAAGGTCCGCCTCGAACAGTATCTCCTTGTGAATGATGACAAATACGCATCAGATGTGAAAAAAAGGGCTATTTTTCTTAATGCCTTGAAGGATGACTGTTTCTCACTTTTGGTAAATTTGTGTATTCCTAAAAAAGTAACCGATGTTAAATTAGAAGAATTAATTTCTAAACTCAATGAGTATTGTAGCATGACGAAATGTTTTTTTGAGGAGAGGTCACAGTTTTACACAGCTAAACAGAGGAGTGATGAGACAATTCGTGATTTCGCCGTTAGATTAAAGGCTCTTTCGGTTAATTGTAAATTCGGGAATAATTTGTCGGAGAAATTAAGAGATTTCTTTGTGCTAGGATGTAAGCCCGGGAAAGTCAGGGAAAAATTATTTCTTGAAAGTGAATCGTATACTTTCGAAAAGTGTGTCCAAGTAGCAGAGTGCATCGAACTCGTAGCTTCAACGCAAGCCCAAGGTCGGGAGTTTAACTCTGTTTTAGCAAATAACAGTGTCAGCAGTGGTCGTGTTTCACCTAGTTCATATGAAAAGAAAAGAGTAAGCAATAGATTCAACCGGATGAGTAGTCCACATAAGTCGCGATCGCCGTCGCCAAAGCGTAAATGTTTCGTTTGTGGAAACGATAATCATATTTCGGCGGATTGTAGATTCAAAGGCTATACATGTAGAATTTGTGGTAAAAAGGGTCATCTAGCAAAACAGTGTAAAAGTTTTTCAGTTCGTAAAAATGTGAATACCTTGTTTTCAGATACAAGTGTCGATAATATAAATAGTGTTGAACCATATTGTGTAGAAGTTTCTTTGGACGGCATTAGAAGTAAATTCATGTTAGATTCGGGTGCATCTTGTAGCGTGATTGGCAAGGATTGTTATTTCAATCAGTTTAATAGTAATAAGTTAGTGCATGAAAACATTAGTCTACGGGGTTTTGACAATACGCTCATCAAAGTAATAGGTGCATTTACTCCGCTGGTAGAGTATAACGGACAATGCCGCCAGTTAAAGATTATTGTTGTAGGTAGCTCTACGTTATCAATATTAGGACGAGACTTCATGGAACTGTTTAACTTAGGAATTACTGGGATAGTGAATTGTGTTAATCGAAATACATTAAAAGAGCGATTAGTAAAAAAATTTCCAGAAGTTTTTACGGATAAACTAGGCAAGTTTAATAAATATGAAGTTAATTTAAGGTTGAAAGATACCGCTGTTCCGGTGTTTCGAAATAATAGAATCATTCCATTCGCTTTAAAAGAAAAAGTCGAACGAGAGTTAAATACTTTAATCTCAGATGGAATAATAGAGCCGGTTCATTATAGTGAATTTGCAAGTCCCATCGTACCAGTGATTAAGAAAAATGGTAGTATTAGGTTATGTGGTGATTACAAGTCAACAGTGAATAATCAGCTGTTAATTGACAAGTACCCTTTACCTAGGATTGAAGAACTGTTAACAAAAGTCAATGGTGGGAAAGTTTTTGCAAAGATTGACCTCAAGTCGGCGTATAACCAGTTTGTTTTGAAAAAGGAATGTAGGCGTTTCACAACGATCAACACACATTTAGGGTTGTTTCAGTATAAACGGTTAGTGTATGGGTTAGCTTCTGCACCGGCTATGTTTGCAAAAGCAATGGCAAATTGTTTGTCAGGATTACAGAAGATGACATTCTATTTGGATGACATTATTGTGATCGGTGAAGACGAAGAAGATTTAGAGAGAAACGTGTGTGACGTTTTAGAAAGGTTAAAAAGCTGTAATTTAACGGTGAATAGTGAAAAGTGCGAATTTAATTTAAAAGTTATTGAGTTTTTAGGTTATAAGATAAGTGAACAAGGGATTCAACCGTGTCAACGGAATAAGGAAGCTATTTTAAATGCACCGTCACCTAGTGATTTAAATCATTTGAGAAGTTTGTTAGGCATGATTAGCTATTATCGTAATTTTATCCCAAACATGGCAAATGTATTGTCACCGTTGTACGAGTTACTTAAAAAAGATATCAAATTCCAATGGGGTACAGAACAGGAGAATAGTTTTGCGATTATAAAAAAATTTTTAACTTCGGATAGGATTTTAACTCATTTCGATGAAAATATTCCTGTGAAACTTGTCACAGACGGTAGTCTCAATGGTGTTGGAGCGACACTTATACATGTATTTCAGAATGGGTTTGAAAGGCCAATAGGTTTCGCAAGCAGAACTTTAAGTAAAGCGGAAAAAAATTATTCAATTTTAGATATTGAAGCAACTGCTATTATTTTTGGAATTAAAAAGTTTTATCAATATTTGTACGGGAGAGAATTCACCTTAGCTGTGGATAACCAACCCTTAGTGAGAATCTTCGGTCAAAATAGAGAAATTCCTAAAATCGCAGCGTCTAGGTTACAACGTTATGCGGTTATGTTAGGGTCGTTCAATTTTAAGATTGAATATGTAAAGTCGAAAAACAATTGTTCAGACTTTCTGAGCAGGTGTCCGATTGAAAAGGGAAGCTGTGAGGATAAGATAGAGTCTGGTTACATTAATTACTTCGAAAATAACGGGTTTAATTTATCTCTAGACGTGATAAAAAGTGAGACCGAAAAGGACGATATGTTAAGTCAAGTTAAGAAATTTCTTATCGAGGGTTGGCCAGCATCAGTAAAAAAAGTTCAAAATAGTAATTTTAATAGAATTTTCTGGGAAAAAAGGTTAGAATTATCATTGATAAATGGGTGTATTTTATATCAACATAGAGTTGTGGTTCCAGAGTCTTTGAGACAAGAGGTTTTGAAGATGTTACACAGATCTCATTTAGGGGTTTTTAAGACTAAAGGTATTGCGAAAAGTTTCGTTTGGTGGCCAAAAATTAATCAAGATTTAGAGAAAATAACTGAAAATTGTAAGGATTGTTTAGAAATTAAACCAGAATCTCAAAAGAGTTCTCTAGCAGTCTGGCCATATGAACCTGAAGTATGGTTCAGGGTACATATTGACCATGGTAGCTTACATAACAAAAACTTTTTAGTTGTGGTAGACGCTTCTTCGAAGTGGATCGAATGCCTGGAAGTAAACAGTCTGTCTTCAAAAGAAAATATTGAGGTACTTCATAGGTTATTTTCGCAATTTGGTTTTCCAGCAACTTTAGTTAGCGATAATGGTACGTGTTTTTGTTCTGAGGACTTTGAAATTTTCTGTAAAAAAAATGGTATGGTACATATAACTAGTCCAATTAATCACCCTAGCAGCAACGGACAAGCAGAGAGTGCGGTTAAGATATGTAAAAATTTTCTTAAAAAAATTTGTAAACGTAATAGATTTCCATCAGACTATAAAGAGCAGCTTGGTAACTTTTTAACAGATTATAGGAATACCGTGCATGCAACTACGGGGTGTGAGCCATCATTATTGTTAATGGGAAGGAAAATTAGGACTGTCTTTGACTCTCTGATCCCTAGGAAAGTGGAGGAAAGAACCAGTAATTCAGGTTCTTCTCGACAAAACAAAGTAATTCAAAAGGTTATTCAGAGCCAAGGCAATCAGAAAAGGCAATATAGGGGTAGAACTAAGACAGGTTTTGATGTAGGTCAGAAAGTGATGGCCAGAGATTTCAGATCTCAGGGTAATAGATTATGGGTCCCTGGGGTTGTAGTTGAGAAAAAAGGCAGCAAAGTATATTTCATTAAAATTAACAATTCTAATATGGTATGGAAAAGACATTTAGACCAGATAAGGAAATTACATGTTTCATGGCGGGAGGAAGATGGTCCTGAATTCATCGCGTCTGACACACTAGAACTGTCGACGGACGAATTAGATCTCTCCGGTATGTTGCGCAGTAGAAGCGACTCTAATTCTGTTTCTCCATGTTTCAGGTCTAAACCGTGGCATGGACGACTTCGCCCAAGATGAGACGGACGAACTAGAGAGAGAGAAGAAACGGAAGGGAAGAGGAGAAATTATACTTAATTTTAAGTTACTTGAATAATGTATATTATATTGTAAGAAAATGAAATATGTAGCCTAATATTATATTGTATGTAATGAAATTTGTAGCAACAGGAAAATTAAATATGTAGTTAGGGAATTTTCAATTTTAAGTAGGGGAGGATGTGAGAAAGGTACTCAGGATGCAAGAGCGAGACGGAAGATGATCGAGTATAAAAGAAGATGTTCGCCCTTGCTCTGTCTCCTTTATCACCGACAGCGCCGAAAGCTAGGATTAGCTGTAGAACTCATTATTGTGCAATTATAATTAATACTCGACACGCGCTTTATTATTTCCAAACTATTCCCTGATCACGTAAAAGATCATCCCATTGGTAATTAACAGATTTAACAGTTTAACAGTTTAACATATCCTGTGACGTTTTAATCACTTTTTTTATTATTTTTTTATTTGGTGTGCCGGGGAATGTTAGAATGGGCGTATCTGGCTTAACACTTGGAGATTTCCTGAGCCGCCTTGATAATGTGCTTGGCGTTGATGCCGAACATGTCAAGGAGCACGTCCGGGGGCCCGGAGCGGGGCACGGCACCGACGGCCAGGTGCTTCACGATGAAGTTGCGCTCCATGGACAGGACACTCATGACCGCTTCTCCGAGACCACCTAGAGAAAGAGAATTGTAACAAATTGTAATTATTGGGAAACAGATTGATTAACGAACAAAAAATATAAAACAACGTACAAGCTATGCTAATTTTTCACAAACTTTGACAAATCTTCCATGACATTTTAGCATATACAGTAGAATTCGGATAAAACGACTTCGCTTATAACGGCTTACTGTTTTTAGCGACGACAATGTAAACTCAAGACAGATTTCATAGATAGGTACTAGAAAAACATCAGTTTTGTACGACTCCGTTTTAAGCCACCAACTGCTTAACCCCTAGAAGACGGGTCTTATTTTGTAATTATCTGAAAACCAAATATAATATTGAAAATTATATTTGAAATAGTCGACAGGCTTCTACAATATCAACTTTTTTGCTTACGAATTTTCATGGACAGTAACAAAACGCGTTAAAAACTTCTAAAACGTAGCTCTATACCCACAAATTGCAGAACATATGTCCGGTTGGTACGACAAAGTATCGCCGGCCCCTTGAGGGTCGTTATATCCGGATTCTACTGTATAGCAATTATTTGCAAGTGTCTATGGTAAATTTTTAAATGCAAATACAAAGCGTAGTACTGCCACTATATATCAAACATTAATAAAAGAGGATTACAGCATGACTTAATGAATCCAACTCAGTTTATGTAGCAAAGTACAAAAATACTCTACTACTATCAATGTACCGTATACTAAAAGGCACTCACCAGCGTAGTAGTGGTCCTCAACAACGACAACCCTTCCCCCGCACGCCTGGGCGTTGTCCATGATAGCCTTGGCATCCAGTGGCTTGATGGTGAAGGGGTCCAGCACACGTGCGGCCAGTCCCAGCGGCAGCAGGGCCTCCTGGGCCTTCACGCACTCGTGCAGGGTCACGCCCGCGCCAATCAGTAACACGCAGTCGGACACGGACTGGCGAACCACCTTGGCCTTGCCCACCTGCAAACAAAGGGGAAAAGGTTAACATTTACATACACCCAGTAAAAAAGATTAATGTTGTGTGGAACATTGAGATTGAATGAGGCTAGCAGACCACAATGTGAGGTGTGATCGTGAATCTGATAGTATGGGAGGCATAAAGATAATGAATCTGACATTATGTCAGTCCCAAAGATCATAAATCTGATAATACAGAAGATGTAAAGATCATAAAACTAAAGGTTTTACAACTAAAAATCGTGAATCTGAAAGATTGTGAGACCCAAAGATCATAAATCTGATAGTCTAGGATTTTTAAATATCATTTATCTGACAATTTGTGCAACTGAAAAAATATGAATCTGACGGTATGGGAGATGTAAAGATTACGAATCGGACAGTTTGTGCAACTAAAAAACCATGAATCTGAAAGATTATGAGACGTAAACGTGTAAAAAAATCTGAATCTGACAGTTTGTGGAACATGAAGATCACGAATCTGGCAGTTTGGAAGAATGCCAAATCAAGGATCCAATGGATGACAGGAAGACTATTAAAACTGAATCGGTTGCTGTAAGGATGGTTCTGAATAGAGTCAGGTCCTCGAGCCCCATCTGAGAGGGGCCGTCCTCTAACAAGTGTATAGCCTACCTGGAAGGTCTCATTGTTGGGGTAGAGCATGGTGGTGTTGGGGCGCGAGGTGCGGATGTAGCAGATGCCCTTGGTGTTGGCGGCGAGCTCCACGGCACGCTCACAGGACACTCCGTCGCTCGGGTAGAACACGGTGGCCGTGGGGATGGTCCTGAACAGAGCCAGGTCCTCGAGCCCCATCTGCGAGGGGCCATCCTCTCCGATAGACACACCGCAATGAGAGCCAACGAGGTTGATATTGCTCTGACTGATGGCACCCATTCGGATCTAGAAATTGATTTAACGAGTTATAAAAAGTGTGTTAAGTTATAATGAATAGCTGTTATTACAACTGCTAGCCACAGACAAAAACACCTAACAAATACATAAGTTATTATTTTTAATTGATGAACTAATTAAATACATTAGTACCTAGCTCATCTATGAAAATAACGGCATTGGTGGCTCTCCACTTGTACAGACCACGTCTCTTCACATTGTGTGCTAACTCTTGTATCATTTACT
Source organism: Limnephilus lunatus (assembly GCA_917563855.2). Taxonomy (NCBI): domain Eukaryota; kingdom Metazoa; phylum Arthropoda; class Insecta; order Trichoptera; family Limnephilidae; genus Limnephilus; species Limnephilus lunatus. Next base: position 1,706,182 of record CAKJTF020000021.1, read on the forward strand.
AATAGGCCACTTGCATCACATTTTTTAATTTTTTTCCAGTATAGACAAAATGGTAGGCAAATATTCTGTATTTTGTTATTTTTTTATTTGTATTTTTGAAACTATTTTTTGAAAATTTCAATCTGAAAATCAGACCATTTTTCATTCAGAACTTAGTACCCTTCTAACTTCTAAAAATATTACAAAAACAACCTTAGAACCAAGTTTTTAACCTTCCCGTTGAAAATAGGCATAACCTGAATCTCTGAAAAGATTTAAATTTTACTATCCTCCTAAGTCAATGTATTGGTTTTTTTTTGTATTCCAACATTACCTACAAACCCTTATAATGACAACATGCGTGGAGTATCTAAGTGACCCCTCACAGTCTAACAAATGTTTTGTTTTGTATCTTGGCATATCAAAGGTTAAGACCTGCTGTCTGGACTAATAATACCGCACACTAATACCTCATTTCTAACCTCTCCCATAAAATTACACATATAAGAGAAAGAGAGTTTACATCAGAAATCTCAGCAACAAAATCATATTATGATCAATGCACGTCTGTATATATGAATTTACATTGCCCACTGAAATGAAAATTCTCAAACAAGGATTACATGGATAATAGAAGCAGAGGGAAATACGGCATAGAAGCGTGCCGACTATCACGGATCTAAGACCGAACTGCGCAGATTATCAAGTGCGGCAGAACCAACGAAAGCTATTCGTTTAGTATGTAGGTAGAAAAAAGACAGGGCGCCGCTGTGCGTAGATTTAATTTGCAGAAGTATGAGTGAACGATGTTGGCAACATTTTGGTCTCATACTAATAATGGTAGATGGCTCATCTGCCTTATTCCTTTAATCTGTGGAGGATTCCATACCTGATCGAAAGCCCTGGTGAAGAAGGCAGCGAAGGTGGACACAAAGGCCACGGTCCTGTCTCTGCAGGCGGCTCCGATGGCAACACCAACCAAATTCTGCTCGGCAATGAAGCACTCGATGTATCTGCAAGGGAATTTCAAATTAATATTGATAAAAAAAATGTAACTAAATCATAATTCGACTAAAAACAAAACTTTTCGCTAGCATTATCCAGAATTAAGCATGGTGTGGGGCAAGCCACCAACGAACGCCAGCAAACTATGTAATAATAAATCACGCTCTTTCTGCGATTGGTAAGAGACATGTCTGCGCACCATCTTTTGCTTGTGTTCTAGAATAAAATGGTGTTTTATGTTACCTATCTGGGTAGGCATTCCTCAGCTTGTCACTGAAGGTGGAGTTCTTGGTATCACCATCCAAAGCGATAACTCTGTAAATAAAAAAAAGATGTGTTATTATTCTATTGAAGTTACCGGCAATCACTCAGAGACATAAGCAAAGTTATCCAATCACAACCGAAACATCTATCAGTCAAAGATAGATTTTCATTCTTAGGTCGAAAATTACACAACTTCTACATTAATGGATGCAAGGGGAATGAGTACCTGTTGTTGCTATCGGCAATCTTCTTGAGGGCGATCCCATAAGACAGACGGGTGGCCACTGCCTCTCCCTCCTTGTATGCCGGGGGCGAGGACAGGGTGATGTTGGCCAGAGACACATCGGCAACCTTACTAAGAGGCGGGTGGGCCACGCTCTTCACGTCCGGGTTGGACAGCTGGCTTCGCAGGTGCTTCAGAACCCTTCCGGACTCGGATCCCAGTGCCTTTCCGTGCCAGTTCTCCAGATCCTCGATGTTCGGGAAGCCCCTTCCCTTGTAGGTCTTGCAGACCAGCGCCGTGGGCAAACCTTTGGTGGCCTGTGCCTCCTCCATTGCCTTTACTAGCTCTCCAATGTCGTGGCCGTCGATGGTGAGGGTATGCAGGCCAAAGGCGGCCATGCGGCTGTGGTAGACTTCCATCTGGAAAAGAAGGATGTTTATTTAATCTATGTGTAATATAAGCCAGAATAAAGAACTAATATTAAAATTATAAATAGCGCAGAGATTACAGAAAACAGTAGTCATGGCGTCTTCTATTGAGATTATAGAAGTCAGTGACCCAACTGAGAAAAATAAAGTATTGTTTTATTTTATTGTCAATAACCCAACAGATTAAGGTAAGAAGTACGTATTTGTTTTTACATAATCAGTATAAAAGACTAGTAGAATGAATTTTTTTCTACATATATCTGGTGTGGTAAAAATGGTTACTTGAAATTACAATGCATAATTATATTTATTTCTAGTTCTAATTAAAAGTTTACCTGATGCTGCAGAGAGGTGGGTTCGGACTGTCCCAGTCGGTTGATATCGAAGATGACCACCAGGTTGTCTAGCTTGTAGTGGGAGGCAAAGTGCAGGGACTCCCAGATGCTGCCCTCGGCCGCTTCTCCGTCACCAATCAAGCAGTACACCCTGGACATTCATATTACAATTATTAGTTGGGAATAACAACTCCAGAGGCTGGCTACTAGGGACTGAGGAGCTGAATTAGTGCACAACAGAGATATGGGACGTCCGGAGGATTAGAGAATATTACGATTTAATTCAAAATGAAAGTACTTTGTGGCCAGTTGATGACCTACTCAAAGTTTATTTCAAGTACGTAATAAAGTCTTTAGATTGTGTAAATATTGTTATTTATTTTATCTGTTGAAGGTTTTTTAAGGAGGGGCATGAGCCCTGCAATTGCAGTGTCCACCTTATATATTCATATTGTTTTCGGATATTACCTCCACTAGGTTAGTTAACAATAAAAATGTCACTTTATCAAGTATAGTATTGTCTATCTGTATCTGTTGGCTTTAAAAAAAATATATTTTGACACTGATCAGACGTTAATCCATGAGTTGTTCCAGGCTGCAGCGTGCAGGGTAAAGATTGCTCTGATGATGGCCAACCTGCAATAGGAGACGACGTAAAATGTTCAAAGTGTGCTGTTTAGTGAAATTACTTTTCAGTTACAACCTGCCCTGTGACAATACATCTGATTTCCTCAACCTAGTATATTTGTAGGATACATAACGCAGAGCAATACATCCACTTAATATTATTGAATAAAGTTTTTTTTAGCGTGCTAGGACCATTTTTTAAGGTTCAAAAGACCATAAAATCGAGGCAAGTGTGCTGAGTTCGTAACAAATCTGCTACGGAATCGCTGGCTTTCCAAGTTACGAAATGACAAGCCTGCGATACTAGTAATTTTTGCAAATCAAATTGAAGATATAGAGCAATGCACGCCACTGATTGCGACCTATTCAAAGTGCATTGTGGCATCACATACCATTTAAGGGTCCTGTTAAAAGTAAATGTTTTACCTGTAAGGCGCCTTATCGAAGTACTTTCCCACGTAAGCCATGCCGCAAGCCACGGCGAGCCCCTGTCCCAGGGAGCCTGTGCCCACATCGATGAAGGGCAGGCGGGGGGTGGGGTGTCCCTCCAGGTCGCTATCGATCTTGCGCAGGTTGTTCAGCAGCGCCACGTCGAAGTTGCCAGCCTCGGCCCAAGCGGCGTACAGGATTGGGGCGGCATGACCCTGCAAATAACACCATTAAATCAATAAATGTAGTTTACGAAATTCAACTGTCATCTGTCGTTTCATGACAAGCATAATCTGAAGATAGTATTATGACAAGATAATGCACTAAAATGAGTGGATTGGAATTATCCACACTTTGATTTATATCAATAATATCGCAAGTAGATCTAAAATTTCCTCTTTTGATTTAGAATAGATATCAAAATATAAAATCATATTATATCACAACACAATTTGTAGGCAAATAATACCAAATAAAATAAAAATTGCAAGATAACAGTGCTTACTATTGGAGTGGGAATGTTATCAGACAGAAATTAAGTAAAAAGAACATAAAATCACGCGACAACACAAGGCGTGTAGGCTTTACGTCAAAACCAAGTCATGTATGCATAATACACATATAATCCTAGTTGAAACATCTGATCTCATAAAGTATCAATGAATTTGAAGGAAAATAGAGACAAAGAGAGATATGGCATGGAACATAGGCTAAAGAATGAGGAAGCGCAACCGCAACTAACTGAAATATCAGTATTTTTTTATCGTTAGTTTTAATAGTTAAAATAATTTTCAAAGCTTTAAATTTTTCGTGTCTCCCAAAATCGAACCAAATCTATGGTAGTCTGTACGACAGTATGGCGAGTCAGATGTTTTTTATTCTTAAGATTATTTTTAAAATATTGAAGAACACCAGGTAAAATGTTAGCATCTCATCACTACTGTTATTGTATTGGACCAAAGTGCAAAAATACATCCCTGACTGCACCTGATAAACAATTTACCAGTGTTAAAAAACCTGCATTGCTATGATTATTATGACTTCTAGAACATAAATCACTAAGATGTTTAATTTAATATTTTATCATATAAAATAGTCTTCTTTTCCCTCACATAATAGGCTCAAATACATTATATTTCTCATTATCCATAAAATGCCAAGAATCTAGCATATTTTTTAATATTCTAAGGAGAAATGAATGTATTATTTCTCTCATTCTTTTAACCACTCAGCAAAGTAAGCAGATATACACGTTAATATGACAATAGCAGTCAAGTACAATAAGCATGTTTTCACGTCAATGCGTATGTTTCCACAGAAATCGTTATAACTCTGTTATTGTTCTAGTGACATCCCTAAAACAAAAAGTAGAAGCTCCATAATAAATCAAGCTACCCATATCACTACTCAGGTTGTCCATATTCAGGTTGCCCATATCACTATTCAGGTTGTCAGATACATGTTAGACCGACAAATCGCCTCCCGCCGTTAGACATTGTTATTTTTTTAATATTCTTGTACAATTATGATATGATATTCTTGAATGACTAAATTGTTTATTATACATTTATACAATAGAATAAGTATTGTTTTTAACATAATCCGTGATTTAGTACCGTTTTCACATAAAAACACCATGTGAGTCATTTTTACATTTTTTTTAATGTTTGCATTCTAATTTTAATATTTACAATTGTTAATATTTATTTGTGATATAACGTGAAAGCTTATTTCGTAACCTTTCAAAAACAGTTTTTAGTATTCGGCTATGTTCAGAAATGTTTAATTTATTGTGAAGCGGAAATAACACAAAGTTTTCGTAAATCTGTCATTTAAGATGTAAAAAGTGCATATTCGCGATAGGTTAACATGATTAATGTTACAATTAAATCGGGGTAGGTATTTATCAAAAGATTTTCTTATATCGAAGTAGGTACCTACTTTCTTATGGAGATTGTCTTTCACAAAATTTTATTTGTTCCATTTTTAAATAAAATGGCAGTGAAATATTCTTTGAACATAAAAATTATTATTGTAATTAAATCGGGGTAGGTACTTTCGAACGAGATTTTATTTTATATGTGAATGTGTTTCATTTTTAACGAGTACCTACTTGAGAGGTTGCTCTGACAGATAGATTATTGGAGGGAAAGAACTGTTAGGGGGGAATAAATAGTAGAATCAGATAACAGTATTGGCTCTCATGATAAAGGGGACCAAGCATCTTTATTATTTATGTGGTGGTATCTGATAAAAATGTGAATTTTAAAATCGTTTAGTGTAATATCTGGTGACCCGATAGTTGATCCGCTGGCCCCCTGAAATGATATTTACCATAAAATTATAATTTTTTTTGCATTATTTACCAATTTCAAATGTAAAATTGACTTAATAATAAGTAAAAATACCCTTAATAATAAGTTAGTATGAATATCAAACAGTATATAGACAAGTAGATTTTTCCTTGATACATTTGAATGAAAATATGTTTTATACTTAGTTATTCGGTGGTACATCCTCTCTGCACATTCCTTCGGGGTCACTTAGATATATTTTGTGTAATTAGTTACAGCGTATGTTCCCTAAACCGACTGCATATTGTATATAAGTATGCCGGGGGGCCAACTGTCAGCAGATCAATTGTCATGGAACAGTAATGTCTTTGCCATTGGTAGCTATACATAGCGGACGTACATACATACATGCAAACAATTTTTGATTTATATATATGTAGATAGCTGGTAACCAGCATGCGTTGCTACGCCATTTATTAAAGAAATTGTTTCTCCCTGCATGTCCTTTCCCATTCATCCCGTTCCCCTTCCGCCCCCCTTCCCAAGTTCCCCTCCCACTCCCTGGTTCCCCTCCCCCCCCCTCCCCTTTGCATACATTCATTCCCGGTACATTTAGTTTTCAAACAGCTCGCGTGCCATCTTTTAAATTTTTTTAATACAAATTTCATAATGCCAGAGCTCACCAGCCAATAACGAACACATCAAAAAAGAATTATCCAATTTGGTGCAGTCGTTCGGAAGTTATGCGCGTACATATATTTCGGCGTACATAATTTCATTTTTATTCAAATTTAATTTTTATTCAAATTTCATAATGCCAGAGCTCACCAGTACTTTTTTTACAAACCTTGTCCTAACAATAACGAAAATGAACTTAACGTGAAAATGAACGTATGTATTCAAATCTGTTGGTGACCATTTTAAAAATCCGATAGGAACTGGTTCCAAAAATAGCCGGTTCCTAGGATCCGGTTAGTAAGGTTTTGGATTATTTCCTAATAATTATTTTGCAGACCACAAACCATGAGGCGTGACGCCCTTAGTTCCATAGTCTAGGCCGTTTACATTATATATTATGCAATATTTGAATATCGGGATGGTGGAATAATATTCAACTTGCTGTAATTATTTTTATCTTCAATTTGGGAGGCGGATATGGGTACCGCCACCTCGTGAACCATTTATTGGATAACCAATACCTCTGCCATAGGTCACCCCAAGTGGTTTGCATACAATTGGTGACTTAGCAGGGGTGCCCGGGTTAATAGGGTGATGTTTGTCTAGGTCTTGGTGGTGGATTTGTCTGAATTCGGACCTGTACGTGAACTAGTGAGTTACACGGATGAGGGGGGACGTGGATGGCGAGCACTGGGAAGAGGCATTCGGATCCAAGTTCTCTGGGAGAGAGTGATTTGAAAAAGGAGGGAGTGGGATCAGCCTCCCGCAAAGGACCCGAGTTCAAGAACCCATTCCGGCTATACCATTATTGTACATTTTAGGAGTGATGTTGAGCGAATTGTTTTTAAGCAAATGTGGTTCTAGTTTTAGGCATCACGCAACCCAGGTTTGATGAAAATCAAAATGAATAGCAAAAAAACTGTACAGCAGACTAATCCCACAAAGAGATTATTAACTCTTTTGTTTTTGTATTTATAAAAAAATTATTGTAAATATAATTTATTTTTTTTAATTTATAAAAAATTTACCTCGTACCTATTGCAAATGGTACGAAACCATATTGCAACCATATACATTCGGTACAAAATGCTGTTATAATAACTGATAAAATAGAATGTAAACTTACAGCTGCCAATTTAGTATTACGTACATATTATCTAATAATGTATAATGCATTGACCACAATTTTTATTCTCGTATCTTTGCTTGTAATGTTTGCAGGTGGGGAGTTGCACGAGTATAATATGTGAAGGGAATGTAAGGCTAATTTATGCATATATTGGATTGAGGTCAATATTGTTTTACCTTAAGGTATATGAAAAACCTTTACAATGCCGGCTGTTTCAACGCAATCTATCATACGGCACATTTTGACGGTGTATGTGTTTTTTTTTTAAACTTCTGGTATCATATATGTGACATCTGAATACGGGGATAGCTGCTGATGGATCACATATGCGGCAGCTGCATATATTGGTTATTAAGATTTTATGAACTACTATATCTACATGTGATAAATATGAATATAACAAAACTATAGTATAATTTTCAACATGCATACGACATATCTAAGGTAGATCATTACGTAACATAAAAAGTTAATGGGTGTTCAAGGTATGGAGGAGTAGTTCAAATTAACTTAGAATAGGGAGAAGATCAACACAATGGTCACCGATCTAAAATAATAATTGTCCTAGTAAAAACCACAGCTTTATTGTCCTGATGAAGGTAAAAATCAACCGAAACCGGTCGATGTGCATAAATTAAATAAAATGGTTTTAAACAAAGAATTTTTTTCATTTGGATAATGTCCAGCCACAGAGTGTTCGCTTTCTTCGATAATTTTAAAAGGATAAGGCACCCTAAAAGAGGTAATACCTAAGTGATGCTATTTTTAAAACACAAACTTTGGTTATGATATGTAATCATGGACATACAAATAGATGAACTTGCCCTAAGTGATAAAAGGCGTATTATTTCCCCCTCCCATTGGAACCATTTTATCGGAACCGGCTGGGCTTGCGAGAGCCTTGCGTGAATCTAAAAAATGTGATGTCATCATTCTTGTCTGGACCAGTGTCGAGCTCTCATCGGTATATTTTACAAAATAACACGGCAAAAATGGTGACTTGTGTTATTAAAACATGTAAAAATAGAAGTGAATAAGATAATAAGCCCAATTTTCGTATTACATTCCATGACCATAGGTAAGCATTATTTTAGGCTTATTCAGATCATATAATATGATAACACATCAAGATACATGGCGACGCGAAACACAAAGCCGCTGTTTCATCAAGATACATGGTGACGCGAAACATAAAGCTGCTGTTTACTGAGGTAAGTAAATTATGAAGCATTTGTAAAAGTGTCTCAACTAAATACGGAAACAAAATATTTCACTCCGAAAATAAGTGAAACTTTACTTTGCCAAATTTGGACTTCAGATATTTGTTCATATCGTGGCTAGCAATTCGCGCTCCCATGTAAAAAGGTCGATTCATGCAGATTTTACTTTTAAGAACTAAATAGTCATTTTATAATGCGAGATGCCTATATACTGTTAGATTGATTTATTGGCGAATCACAGTCATCGTCCCTCTCCTCGCCCCACCATAGTTAGTTTTTACCCCTTATCTGTATATTCTGGTCTGTCTATTTGTATGTAATCAACTGTCCTTAAATTACAAAATAATTCAATTCCTACCATATGATTGTGTTATATTCTCCAGCCTTTTGCTATAAATCACATGCATTAATGTCAACCTTTTACGCACTCATGTGTTTCCAACAAATACATTATTTTTGACTGAAAACCGTTAACCAAAATTGGAAGGATTAACTAAACCCAAAACTGATTTCCGGCATAACCTATTTTTTGTATGTCTAGTACTTCAATCTATGAAGTCTCCCACGATTCGGGAATACTGGAAATAGTATATAAACGAGGACTTAGTGTTCCTCCATGTTCACTTTTACATCTAACCATGTGCACTCTACACATTGCACTTTTGTTTGCTAACTGACATTGTCTAAATTATAAGTTTGATTATACTTATATCTTAAATAAAGTTATTATGTATATCTGAACTTTCAATCATTCCTACACGGAACTACTTCCAACTTTAACTCAAGACATCACCTACATCTGCATACAAACTTCATAACTTAGTTAGTAATCCATCGACAATCGAAGAGAATTTCTTGAACACTGCTCGCTCTGCGAAGGAGTTAAATATTATTTTTCTGCGTCCTCAACAGAGGGTCGTAGCAATTGACAAAAGAAATAACCGTCATGTGTAATTTGAACTGAGCATCTGAACGATAAAGAAAGTGTTGCTTATCAGATATTATTGGCTGATGACAATTTTAACCCAACAATGTTTGGAAAATCTTCTACTACCACCACAGAAAGCCGAAAATGTTGCTTGTGTTGTGATGGAGGACTTAGCCAGCAGAGGAATCGAACATGCGACGCCCGGGTGGGACCCAAGCGCTATGCCCACTCAACTACTGACCGGTCAAAGTGTCGGATAATCTTAAAGTGGTTAGAAAATTATGTCAAGCCGATCAGATGATAAAGCTGGTGAAGTAATGCAAACAAATGCTGGAGGTAAAATCTACAATTTACAAAATCAAATGAAAAGAAAGTTCAGGCACCTCTTTTTCGTAAATCGTGAAGTTTTCCAAATTGGGACTGATGGATGTGTTGAGAAAACTTTAAAAAGAATCTCTTCAATTCCAGACAAGTACCCAGAGATGCATGAAAAGTAATCATTCGGTACTGAAGTAATCGGTACTCACCAAGTAATCAAAGTACCGACTACTGAAAACGAAGACTATCCGTTACTCTTGATATGATTACTTTCATTGATACTTTTGAAATGATTACTTTTGATGCGGATACTTCAGTACCGATTACTTGGTTGTTATTTGTGCCGCTGGAGGCGCTCTACGTTAGTTAATAAACCACACTTTGTACCGATTACTTGGTCGTTTCTATTTGTGCCGCTGGAGGCGCTCCCCGCCACATCCAGCTGTATTGCCAGAGACGAAAAATACTGCGGTGTTTACATCGCTAAAAAAACGCTTTCAGTTGATAAATATGTTTGTATACCTTGCTATCTGATATAATATATTGCTACCAATTGATACTAAGTATACTTTTTTGACGGTAGGTATCTACTACAATTTTCGAACGGTATAAACATAATAAAACATGATTATTATTGTAACGACTATAAAAAGTTTTCACAGTAATAATTTTATTACTTCTTTTTTTCCTTCACACATTATAAGATTTAAATTTCTGTGGAGTTTACAAAAAAAATACAATACGCGCTTTATTGATTCATTTTATGATTATAAAGATGAATTTGGTTGGTAGAAACGCCAAGTAATAAACCCGCCTTATATCTATTAATTACTATTGGTATAATATCATATTATTTGAGATGTAAATAAGTAAAATGTATAAAAAATTACCACCAGCCTATAATAGTGTTTTATTAACTTATCCCAAAGCTAGAAAAACAAAAATCAAAACTCGCATGTAAAATTACGTTTCGTATTTTAAAGGAAAATTACACGTCAATCCAGTGTGTTAATATGTAATTTCCGATCAAAATTGCCTACGTAAACAAAAAAGAACTGGGATCTTGTTGTAACTCCGGGGAATGAATTCCATTTCAAATTGTTTATATTATTGTAATAAAGTTGTTATTGTTAGTGGTGCGATACTAATGCTTTCACACTTGTATTCCTGACGGGACCCAAATTAATAACTGAAAATAAAATTGTTTTGTTTGTTGATTGGAAAATAGTGAAGTTCATCAGTTCATCCGTCGTACAGCTTTGCCGATGGCTATATTAGCATGTTTACTTTTAGTTCGTTGTTTACGAATTTGTGTCAGTTTTTATTACAACCTTTGACTTTGTTTTTACGTAGTTCATAATTTTTTTTTATAAAGTATCGTATTTGGGCCGTTTGTGATCGTTGAAACTTCTTACACTTTGCATTTTTTTCTGATTTTTGTGATTTATATGTGAGTGATTATGTGATTGAAATTATTTGGTTTTATTTTTTTTTCGATAAAATAACAATAATAAATATCCGATGACTGCGACTATGCAGATAAGTTTAATATTATCCAACCACGACTGATGAGAGATTCTGCAATATTTCGGTTTGTACCTACACATAAACATAATATATTATGTATGTAGCTGTATTACATATAAAATATTTTCTCCGGTATTTTAATTGTTTGTATAAAATCAAAGATAATGTAAAAAAAATCTAAACACAAAACTCTTCAAAACATTCAAAGTGCCTATAAATATCTAACGTAGAATGTAGAATCCTAATAATTCATAACCAAAGTACACGCTATTCACGCTAACAAAATACGCAAACGTCAAAATGTAACCAGTAACGATTTGTATCTATTACAAAAGTATCAGTCGGTATCCGGAACCGAAAGTAGTCAAATGTAATCAAAGCATTCAGTAACGAATTGATACTAGTAGTCGGTACTACCCGAAAGTAATCAAAGCATTCAGTAACGATTTGATACTTGTAGTAGTTACTACCCGAAAGTAATCAAAGTAACGATTACATAGTAACGACTACTTTTTGTGAAAGTAACGGATACCGACGGGTAGTAAAAGTACCGATATTGAACACTACTACAAGTACCTATAATATATTTTGGTAGACAATAAGAAACTTTAACTAAGTGGGCACGAGGGATATTTCGATATTTTATGGTTATTGTTCATTTTCAAAGTTGCCTGTATACATAAAGCACCTCGAAAGAATTTTTTTATAGAAAAATGTTAGATAAATGCATGTTATCTTTTATTCAGTGAAAATATATTTTTTTTTTTTTACATTAGCTCCACACAGGAGGCCCCGAGGAAAACAATTTACCTCGGGGCCTATGTCATCTTTGGGGATGCTGTGTGGAGGGTTTTTAAGGGAAAGAAAGGAGAAGTAGATAGAATCGAAGGAAGAATCTGGGGGTCAGTGTGCCCAGGAGTGATGGATGTATGAATTAATATTCCTCACACTGCGGTGAAAGGCGATGGGACAGGAAAGTCCTGCTGGAGAGGTCAAAAGGCCTCCCTTAATCAGTCTCCTCCGATCCAACCCGCCACATAGTGGTTGGGCAAACGTATCCGCCACCAAGACTTAGACAAACCTCACCCCATGAATACGGGCACTCCTGTTAAGTCACCAAACGTAGTGAACCACTTAAGGTGACCTGTGGCAGGAGTGTTGGTTATCCAATAAATGATTCCCGGGGCGGCGGTACCCATACCCGCCTCCCAAATTGTGACTATTGTCTTGCTACTAACTGTTTATAAAAGAGCTGTTTTCAATAAATCATTAATATGGCTAGAGATTTTCAGTACCGAATTCTTCCGAAAAATTTCCCTAGATGAAAAAAATTTCCCCTTATGTGGAAGACATTTCAGAATTTCTCTAGATATTTGTGCTTTTTTGTTAGCATTATAAAATTCAGTAGTATGTACCAACAAAACGGGGTGTTGTTTAATGTGATGGTGTTTTATTCACTTTTAAATGAAGATTTATAAATTTTACTTATAATAAATAGTATATAATAAAACTTATACATTCAGAATCAGTGTTCATTGATGTGTATTCTATATGAAAATATAATATTTTTAAGCCATAATATTTTTCATTGGAGTTCCTTATTATTTTCATTCCTTATTTCAAATGAGTGTTACACATGGTTTACTTTTGTAGACTACTTTTAAAAATGAAACTCTGCAGTCAAGTTACATCCTGCGATTTTTCAAGGGTTACCAACTACAGGGTTTAATAATAATAAAGGGTTATGGCTATTACCTTGGAGAGGATGAAGCGATCGCTGGAGGCATCTCGGGGAGTGTTGACGTTGTACCTCATGGTGTTGAAGAAGAGGACTGACATGATGTCGGCGATGGAGGCGCATGATGTGGGATGTCTGTAAAAATATAAACGGTATTAGCTACGGCAAACTTAAAACATTGTTCATCACCTGCTTTAACTTTCTGGTATTTAGCTTTAACTAACCCGCCAGACGTGTCCGTAGTAAATATTAGGCCAATCAAAAGCATTGACTTATGGGCGTGATGATGGAATTTGTATCTTACTAGATATGTAATTGTCTCACAAAATTAGAACAAAATGTGGCAAGTGACAAACAGTAAATTCGTTTCCAGCAAATCCATCATTTAAAAATTGAAGAATGGCAAAGAAAGACATTCAAAGAATAAGTGTGTATTTTTGGCGCTTTCATATTTAATAGTTGCGTCGAATAGTACATTTGGCTTGCAATGTGTATAAATCACACAGGCTGATTTGTTCGCCTGTCGGAACAACTCTTATAAGTCTCGTAGAAATCGTTGTCCCACCCTTACTATCAAGTGAGAAATATGATATAAGCGGTGTTAGAAAGAGAAAACATCACGCTTTATATTCAAATCGAAAAGTTAACCACAAAATAATAAAATAAACACCCTTCACAAAACCAAAGTTTCGGATCGCAATTTGAAAAAAAAAAAATGAAACTTTGAGAATTTTTTTGAAAAGTATTTTTACTTGGAACGACAAAAACAGGAAAGTGACAATAAAGTTTATAATATATAAAATATTTATATGTTGTTATTTTTTTTAATATCATTAATTTTAGTTGAAAAAAGGTAAGGTGAGCCATTTTATAGGTTCAAGAGGTCATCCGGACGTCTTCAAGACCCGCATTAATAAATCTCTTCTTATAGCCCCTACCTTAATCCTCCAAACAATGCTGCCCAACCGGGTGTTATAGTTCCCCTACACAGACAGGGACGCTCTTGCGGAGGTGTCACATTAAAATAATAATGTTGCTTGATTTTAAGACCTAGAATTGTTTGTAAGTGAGTTTTGTTGATAACATTGTTTGACATTAGCCGTCCATTAATGTAAGTGACATAAAATAACAATATATATTAAAATGAAGCAATTTATTGGTTTTTATTCATTTATAAATTAAAAATCAACCCATAAAAACAGTTTTTTTACTACAATTTATTTACTTTTATTATGTAATAGCGAGTACTCTCAAAGAAAGTGTTTGTGTTTTAATACTGTTCATGTTTTAATATTCTCTGCCTTCCCCACCTTCCCACATATCTCGTCCCCCCTCTCGTGAAACATCCCCTCTCCTTCGTTCCCCTCCATCGGATGAATGGTATAGCAAGAAATTTCATTTTTATTTATATTATGATTGAAACAGTTTCAACTTTTCGCCACGCTCCTACACATCGAATGGCACACCTAGTTGCGCTATCATTTCATTAACTTTCAGAGAAGTGCGTATGTGTGCATGAAAGCCACTAAAAGTTGATAGAATGAATCATCGACGACTAGTCTATCTGCCGAGTTTCAGCTCGATCAGATATCGGGAAGTGGTTTAATTTCCACTTCCAAGATTCGTATTCGTTCATGCACGAAAACAAAATCGAAATTCAAATAGATATATTTAAAAATCAATTTTTATTTTTCAGAGTAATGAGAACTGGGATCATGATTTTGGATGATAACAGCACAAGAGCATAATTCTCCCTGCAGCTAGAGGCCAATATCACATTTATGTAACTGTTTAAATAAATACATATATCCATCAATGTATGACAACTGTATAATTAAACATGAAACTTTATTAGAGTAATGTAATCACTAATTAAATAAATATGAGAAATATATTATATGTATATGCAAGGCTACCACCATACATGAAATTGTTTGTAATTTGCAATCAACAACAGAATAATAATTAAGTAGTAGTTAAAATAATCTATCTAATCTTTATTGCATTATTATGAACAGTGGTTTCTGATTTCTACAAATCAAATTCATGTATTTCAATACAGTAGTTTATATCGATGATAGATCAAAAATAACAGAAATTTCAGAGGGAGTATGGTTACCTGATGTTGCTTTATCCTGCCTACTTTATACTACAAAGAATGGACGGTTACCTCGAGAGTGTTTTCTTTTGGAGAAAGAATAACCTCGTCGAATTTAATGTTTCAAATACCCAATCATGTCTGATTACGTCTAAAAGGGATCAAAATGAAAATCTAGTCTCCATCAACGGAAGTAATCTTCCAAACAGGCCCTCCATTGATATACTTGGTGTAACTCTAAGTGACCAACTCAGATATGGGGGCTCCATCGAAGCTAGAGTTAAATAAGTCTCTTAGAAACTGGGCGTACTGTACAGGGTCCGCAGGATACTTTAATAGTACAAACTGCTAACCCTGAACAAATCACATGTGCGCCCAACGGTTGAATTTGACAGCCACTTCTGGTCTGGAGCCCCAAAATACCTAAAAAAAAAAACCACGACTCTGTGCAGAAATGGGCGGTCTGTTTGATAGATTCTCCTAACTTAACAAACGGATTGCAATCTTTAGAGCACAGGCGTCAGGTGGGAATGTTGTTCTTGTTCTACCGGTATTACAATGGAAGATGCTTTGAGGAACTGGCGTCATTGATCCCCTCGGCACCGGTGCATAGTCGAGAAATACGCCAAACACGCGCCCAACATACGTACATGGTTGACATTGGTCACACGACAACGGGGCGTAACGATTTGCCTGTCTGTGTTTACTCCTTCCTACAACATGGATCTCGTCAAGACCTATGTTCACTCCTTCCTCTCCTCAAAAAGACCCTCCACACAGCATCTTCAAAGATGACGTAGGCCCTGAGGGAAATTATTTTGTCTGTGTGGAGTTAATGTAAAAAAAAAAACTTTCTCTTGGGCATGTCCGAAATGAACCATCAACGAGTCGAAAACGATTTGCACATTGTATCACATTTCTTCAGAATGATTCGTGGATGGTTCGAAAACTCGACTATCATGGAGAGCATTAGTTTCTATGTTCCCGATGGTTGTCTCCGTCACCGACAGCACAGACTGTTTTATCTCCCGGCTTGCAGAACTAACTTGCCATTGGACATGCCAGTGGGGAGCGCTATCATGTTGTTAAATAGAATCACTTTGAATATTGATGGCAAGCTTTTTTGCTGTTAGTATAAATCTGCTTATAAGTTTATTCCTTTCTGATCAGCGTATTTTGGATATAGCACGATTGAAAGGCGTTTGTCAGTTGTGCAGAGTTTGGAGTGCATTGATCCGTAAGGCACTTTTCATTATCTATCTTTTAAAAATGATTGATTTTGTAATAATGAATAAATTGAATTGAATTGAATCAAGCATTATTTCAGTCAATTATCTGACCTCTGGCGCAACTAAATGCATAATCTGTAATGTGGCATTAAGGTCAATATCAGTTGTATAAAAACGCTGACTTACGTTTTGTATAACATTCATCTATGTCAAGTTGTAATGACCCAAATTCGCTCTCAAGTTAATGGTTAAGGTTAATTAATGGTTAATGAAATGTAACGATGTGGTCTTGCCCATTTCCATGGACCACAGAGGGATGCAAGTAAATCTTTTAAACCATTGTTTCTCAACCTGGGGGTCACCATCAGGAATACGGGGGAGATGCGTCTCGTCAAAAAGTATGGTCGGTGAGTATGAGTACCGCCATTTATTGGATAACCAACACTTGTACCATAAGTCACTCCAAATGATTCCCTAAGTTAGGTGATTTAGCAGGGGTGCCTGGGTTCTTTTTTCAGGGTGAGGTTTGTCTAGGTCTTGCGGCAGATGCGTATACTATTTTACTGTGTTGCCAGCCGGATCGGCAGACTGGTTGAGGGAAATCTTTTGACCTCTCCAGCCGGACTCTCTCAACCCATCGCCTTGCACCGTAATGGATTCATACTGTCACTCCTGAACACATTGATCCACAGATTTTGACCCACCCCTCACCTGTTTCCTTCCTTTCCTCAAAAAGGCCCTCAACACAGCATCCCCGAAGATAGGCAGAAGTTCTGGGGGAGATTATTTTTCTCAGGGCCTCCTGTGCCTCCAGCCCTCCAAGCAGGTGGGCAGTTGCACTTGTCGCTAAGATCTGGACAAATCTCACCCTATGAATCCAGGCATCCCTGCTAAGTCGCCAAATGTAGCGAACCACTTGGGGTGACCTATGACAGGGGTGTTGGTTTTCCAATAAACGGTTCAAGGTACCCATACCCGCCTCCCAAATTAATGACAGCTTTTGTAAAGTAACAAATTTGCAGGTGGAAGAAACACTGACAATTGTGGGTGTTGTGATACAAAATTATAAATGACAGACCTTACAAGAATGGTTTTGCAACAAAGGGTCGTCCATTGATCACGTGATGTTTTTTAGCAACTTTTTAACCCCCTCCCCCCCTGGTGATATGTGGTGAGGTTTTAGACAACCCCCCCCCCCCAAATCACGAGTATTTTTTTTAGTACAAAGTATAGGACGTTCACCTTAATAAATTGTGCGTTCAATGAAAAATAAATACATGTGATGTCTCGTTTTACCCCCCCCCTCGTGATGTTTCGTGATTATCATCCGACCCCCCCCCCCCCCTTTCGAGCCTCACGTGATTAATGGACGATCCCCAAGGAACAGTCATAAAAAAAACATTAATTAATAATTTTATTTACAAAAGTAAAATCAATGCTCAAAAACTGCTTGCAGAATACTAAGAATAATAATACTACAGAATGGTTTTATCAATAATTACTTTTAGCGGGCGACTAAGTTTTATCAACTTATAAAAATCAAATGACATGCCACAAGATTAAGTTTAATTTACATTTTTCACGAAATTCCTTACAACTGTTGACTTCCTTCAAAATGCCAGGGGGGGGCACAGAAATTTTAGTGAGCTAGAGGGCTAAGACTGGAAAATACAACATTATTGATGTTGTAGCTGAAAATGATTTTTATTTTTGAAATTTCAATTTTTTGTATGAAATTTTTTATCTAGCGTAGATAAAAATATAGGATATAGATCATTTTAGAGATAATTTTTTATCTAGCGTTGGTATGCCTACCCTGAATAAAAATCTTCATACAAAATATTTAAATTTCGAAAAAAAAAAAAATAAAAATCATTTTCAGCTACAACAACATCATACGCCACTGCAAAATGCATACTACTTACTATTCTCAAAGTTGATGCTGATTTTATGAATACATATCATATACTGCTTCAGATAGAAAATACCAATATTAGTAATAATCATTTGAGTGCCGATTGTCATCCGGGTGACAATATTTCAAGCATATGCGGCCACATTCGGCACACAAGTTAATCTTCGGAAATGCATTAACCTCAAATTATTTTTTTCTGCATTATTAACAGCGAAAAACATAATATGCCCATATCTTCCTGTAATTTTCAATTACAGAAAGTAAATGTGTAGGTATATTTCAATATGCAGGTATATTTCCTAAGATGCTTGGGTGTATAGGTATATTTCCTACGATGTATAGATTGCTTGTGTGATAGTTCAATAGGTTGTAGGCCATCATCATGACGTCAGAGAAGCTTTGATGTATGAGTATTTAAAAATAACACAAATAATAATATACAAATAATAATACAGAGGTTAACACGGCAACACATATCAAATCCATTAATATAAAGAAGAAAGTTTGTGGCGAGTGGGTCGCATAGATTTGATTTGTAGACAAATCTACAGTTTTATTAAGCCCCGTATTCATGGTAAACATTAGTTTAGCAACATTTGATCAACATTGTTGATGAGCGGAGAGATTGTTGCTGGAAACTTTGTTGAAATAAATACAGGTTGTCCACACACCAGTCTGCGTTAAAATGTTGCCCGAGGAAGTAGTAGCATTATTTTATCATTGCTCCACACTACTGCCATGTTTATAAACTGTTGCAAACACGTTCACACACGTCAACATTTGTTGCTAAACTGATGTTTACGCTCGTCGGGCGAGAGCTTGTCAACATGCCGTTATCAACTCCGCAACACGCAGTGTTGCCAGCAACATGTTGACAGCAACCCCGCAACACGTTGATTCAACTTTGTTGCTAAACTAATGTTTACCATGAATACGGGGCTTTAATTTTACAGTTTGATGAAATTTTGCACATACAGTACATTTTGCGGGTGACAGGTTCCGACCTGCATCATTGAAGTGATATGGTAACCACGTATTTGTTTCATTTGCGAGTAGGTTGTGTCACAACACTCATTATTTGTTCATTATTAGATTAAATTATGTTACTTGTAGTGTGTAACACGTCTGTTTGTTCGCGAAAAGCGTTATAAAATGGCACCATTTAATAAAAAATCACCTATTTGGGAATATTATAAAATTTGTAGTGAAGATATAGTCTGTCAAATAAGAGTAGAAAATAAATAAAATGGAACTAAGAAATTTTTAGGCTGGCAACACCAATTTTATCTGTCAAATATTATTTAAAGTGCAATGACACTGAAAATTCAAAACACTGTATACACATTTAAAAAAACATATTTTTGTTCTTAAAAAAAAAATTAAATCGAAGAAGCGCTATTGTGAAGATACCTACGAAATGACATAAATTTGATTAAATTGTGTTTTACAAAGTGATTGGCTTTCATTTAATTTAACAGTAGGTGGAAAGGAAGAATCATTAATGTTGAGTTTAGTTACACTACTTTCAGATCTGAATGAGTTAAATATATTCAGATCTAAAATTAGAGGCATGATCTAAAGCCCGGGCAACGCTAGGTACTTAAGCTAGTATTAAATAAATGTGAGCAATTTCTAAAGTGTGCTTTATATTTTATTATAATTTCGTTATTCTTTATTATGTTAACACAAAATTGCAAAGTATAATAATAATATACCTAAATGCAATTCTAATTTTGAAATCAGTGGGTTACACAGCTTTAGATAAACACCATGGTTATATTTTTAGTATTGCCACTTGGGCAACGGTGGCGCCCTCATATATTTTCTACTCTTATTTGACAAACTGTAATTAATATTAAATATATATGCATTTTTTTTTCATGATTTGGTATTCGGTATTCGGCTGAATGGTTCGCAATAATTGACCGAATACTAAAAAAAGTAGCCGAGTAGGCCGAATATTTGTGGCATCTCTAGTAGGGATTGCAATCCCGCAAAACGGGATCACGCATTCCCGCGGGATCCCGCTGCTTTTATTAATCTGCTGGATCCCGCACATTCAAAGCGCGGATCCGCGGATCCCGCAAATTAAAAATTTGGCGCTAACACTTTTGCGTAAATCGAGAGTCGTCTTCGAAAATTCACCTATAACTGGAACACCTGCTACTGATACAGATCCTACTCTAACAAATATTTAGGAAAAAGCCAGACAACAACCCAAAGGACGTTGAGAAAATTTTGAAGAAAGAAATGACATTTGAGTCTGATGGTATCAGAGGAGAGTACCTGACGCTCGCCTATGAATATATCCTGATGGTTCAGCCTACCAGCGTAGAAGCCGAGAGAGCGTTTTCAGCATCAGGATATATTTGCAGTTCACTCAGAAGCAGGTTCGGAGATGATACAATAAATGCCATTTGCTTCTTAACCGCTTCTGTGCCAAGAGCGAGATTTCTCGCATCCTTGGTCGTGTCCAGCAGGCCGGCCATAGAAAAATAGCGAGTTTACTCGCTCTTTTTGAGCCTCTGTATCATACACATGTCCCGTTTTTTATTAATTTAAAATATGGAACACACAGAGACGACATTGGGATGATTTCGGTTTTTTTTTTTTTATATTTTGATTTTTTTTTTTTTTTTAATAAGATGTAAAAATGATTTGTTTTGATTAAAAGTTCACGGCCTGCTGTACACAGCTACACTTCTAGCTACTGGCATTTAAAAGGTTAAGAGCGTATTTTCAAAAGTTATCACCATTATAGGTTGATATCA